>BCKL01000001.1:503018-649326 GCA_001600635.1 Leucosporidium creatinivorum | reverse complement strand
TAGGAGAGGAGCGTTGGGATTGATTCGGCGACGGGCGTGGTGGAGCGAGACTCGTTGCAGTGGAGTCTGGGACGGGATGTGAAGGCGCCGAGGTGTTAGTTAGAGGGAATGTGTTGGGTTAGGTGCTTGGAGTTGGAGTTCAAGGTTAATAGGTGAAATCTGGAGTGTCGTCGGGATACACTGCTGCGACCGAGAGCTGTAGGAGAGAGAGCAAGCCAAGCGAAGCAACGCCGAGCGCCGAGCCGCGCGACCCCCCTTCTCAATTCGCCTCCAGCTCGGCTTGGGCCTCGGAACCAAAGGCTAAAGCACTTCACAGCTGCAGTGAACGCTCGCCCGAAGCCTCCCTCATTGAGAAGCGTGAGCGACCCGCTCGCCAAAGCGATTCGGCCGAAAAGGATGCTCTAGGCAAAGGCCGAAGCTGTATTGCGATGGGGGGTAAGACAGAGCACTAGTGAAGACCACCAGGGCTGGGAACGAAAGAGGTATTGACAGGGAAGAGAGCGTTACATCTGCAACGAGGCGGAGAAGTCAGCGCCGACCTTCATGTCTCGACCGAGAGGAGAAAGCAGGACTCACGAAATCGTCGTAATCACCTGAATCATCGAGGACCTCGTCATACGCGCCCATATCCGCCCGCCCAGCACCGAGACTCTTGGTGGCCCCAAGAGCAGGCTTTCCAGGCTTCTTCTTCTTGGAGGTCGCCTCCTTAGCCGCCTTCTGCTTCTCGTTGGCGAGGGTGGTGAGTCCCGAAGCGGCCTTGCGGGTCTCGTTGTCCTTGAGAGGTCCGCATACGTCCCGAACGAGCTGCTCGACGAATTTGGCGTAGAGAGGGTGGTCTCCGTGCTTGGCGATGAGACGTTCGGAGATGGTTGCGGAGAGCGCTGTAAAGTCCTCAATGACGGAACAACGCTGGGTGAATGGGTCCTCGTCTATGAAGCGAAATGACATGAGCTCTAGACATGCTTGTAGCTCGACGGCAGAGCAGGCTCACCGGAAACGGAAGCGCCGCCGAAGAGCGAAGTAGCGTTGTCGAGGTCGGACTTGAGGATGGCGTCCTTCTCGCGTTGCTTGCGAAGCATGGGGTCGTTATCCTCCTGAGCCTGCGAGCGCGATGATAGCAGAGCCATGTAGGTGAATCAGCGAGCTGTACGGCTTCGCGTCTCGAAAAAGACAAAGGGCGTAGGGAAGCTGTAGCTCACCCTGGTTGCCCTCGCCTCGGCCGCTGCACGCTCAGCAGCCTCCTTCTCGGCAATCTTCTGCTTGGTGATACCCTTGGCGCGCACTGGTGGTGCTGGTCCGGCAGGCTTGGCCGCCGCCGCCTTCTTTGCGAGCTCCTCCTCGTCGTCTGAGGCATCCCAGTCGTCCTGGAAAGGTACAGAGCGTTAGCTGGCGTAGAGCGCAAGCCAGTAGAATATATCTCACCTTCACATCATCATCACTAGCATCCTCGTCGGCGTATTTGCTCTTCTTGATCACCTTGGGAGCCGAAACAGCAGGAGCAGCAGGAGCAGCGGCTTCGTCACCGGAGGAAGCGTCTGTAGGGCATCAGGGTCAGCTCTGCAAGACGATAGTAAGCTCACAGATCACTCACCCCAGTCAGACATGTCTAAAGTTCAAAGTCGTGTGAATGAGCGGAGCACAAGCCCGAGTAGGCGATTCCAGCTCTTAGCCTTTCGCCGCCATGTCGTCTCGTGATTCGCCGCCATTGCTGCCTCCGCTGGACGAATCACCTACAGATCAAGTTTCGCATCTCGTACACCTCGCTCCGCCAGCTCGGCGACCAAAGAAGAAGCCCTCAGAGCTGTCGCTCGCTTCCAACTCGTCTCGCTCCCTCACGCTCGACCGCGATGGCATTCCCATGACCAAAGTGGGAGATGTACCCATCGACTTGGTGTGTACCTGCTCTCCTACAGCTTCTGCCGCCTGTTAGCTCGCTCACGGCTAATCCGCGCCTCGCCTCGTTCAACCAGCTACAATCGCTCTACCTCAGCAACCCTACCAGCGGCGGTACACCCCCTTCATCTCGGCCTACTACCCCAGCTCAGCACGAGCATGTCCTACAGCATCACCAGTCGGTCAGCTTGGCACACGCCCGCTCCCGCTCCTCCGACTCGGCGGTGTCCGAATTCGCTGCTTGGCCTCGGAGTGTAGTCCACTCGTCTAGGCAGACCTTTCCTCCAGTAAAGCGCTTAGCTGTCAAGGATAGGAAGCGGATCCTTGTAACGGGAGGAGCGGGCTTCGTCGGCAGTCATTTGGTGTGAGTGGAGTGGCCGAGCGCGGGTCCGTAGCTCTGGAGGCTGATCCTTCGCTTGCAGAGATCGTCTGATGTGCATGGGACACGATGTTGTAGTGCTCGACAACTTCTTCTCTGGATCCAAGCTCTCCATTTCGCATTGGGGTGAGTCTCGGCGCTCGCTGACCTCGCTGGATCGAGCTGACCTCTCTTTCTACTTGCAGTGTACGTCTCTAGCACCACGAATTCATAGTAGAGAGTTCGAGATCGCTGACTCTTCCTCACAGCGGTCACCCTAACTTCGAGCTGGTTCGCGCCGACGTCGTCGAGACTTTCATGGTTGAGGTCGACCAGGTGCGTCTGCTGCCTCTCAAAGTTACGCGACATGGCGCTAAGTCAGCCCCTCCTTGATCCAGATCTACCACCTCGCCTGCCCAGCTTCGCCGAAAGCGTGAGTCGAGTGCTCGGTGCTTCCCCAGTTGAGCCGCGCTTACTCTCTACGTTCGCTCACAGCTACCAACACAACGCCGTAAAGACGCTCAAAACCAACTTCATGGGCACGATGAATATGCTCGGCCTCGCCAAGCGCGTCAAGGCTCGCTTCCTCCTCTCGAGCACCTCCGGTGGGCTGCTTTCCCTCTCCTACTGCTCTGCTTCAATGAGCTGACCTTGTCTCGTCGAACAGAGATCTACGGCTCGCCCGAGGAGCATCCTCAGAAGGAGACATACTGGGGCAACGTCAATTGCGTCGGCCCTCGAGCTTGCTACGACGAGGGCAAGAGGGTCGCCGAGGCGTTGACCTACGGCTACCATCGGCAGGATAACGTCGATGTCAGGGTGGCGAGGATCTTTAATTGCGAGTGATCTTAGAGCTCGACGAGGAAGGCTGTGCTGACTTTGTTCCGCTGCAGGCTACGGACCGAGGATGAACTCGAGCGATGGAAGGCTCGTGTCTAACTTCATCGTCGCTGCTCTACGCGGAGAGGATCTCCAAATCTACGGAGACGGCACTGCAACTCGTTCGCTGATGGTGGGTCGTCTTGTCGCCTTCGACACCCCCCCTCGCTGACATCCTCCTCCTACCTTCTCCCCTTACTCGCACCTCACCCCTCACCTCACCCTCTCCACTCCACCACAGTTCGTACACGACCTCGTCACCGGCCTCATCAAGCTCATGTCCTCCTCATACACCGACCCCGTCAACATCGGCACCGAAGACGAAGCGACCGTCGCCGAATGGGCCACCCTGATCCGCGACAAGGTCGAAGAAATGCGCGATCGCGGGGAGATTGCTCTCTCCGTCGCTAGTGATGATGGGGAGGCATCCGAGGAGGAGGAGCAGGAGGATAAGCTCGTCCTCGCCGGGTTGGAGAGGCCGAGGGGAAGGAGAAGTGAGATTGTGTATGTCGAGGCGGTGGTGGATGATCCGCCGAGGAGAAGGCCGGATACGACGAGGGCGAGGGAGGTGTTTGGGTGGAAGCCGACTTACTCGATTGAGGCGGGCATTGAGGAGACTATTCGGTGAGCTTGCCTTTCGGTACTTGTGCTTCGCTCTTTCGCTGATGACGGATTATGTTCGCAGGTACTTCTCCGCTATCGAGAACGAGTCGGCGTCGTTCTAGGGAGCTCAGCGGAGCAGAGAGGCAGGAGGGAGTAGGATTCGTGTTGTAGCTCGCTCGAGGGATCGACTTGTAAAGGTACTGATTGACTGATGATTGCTGAGGAACATAACGAGATCTACTGCTTTTGCTTGAGCGTCTCCTCCTTCTCCTCGAACCACTGCTTGATAAAGCGAGCCGAGTTCTTGGGAGTCCTGTTGAGAGGGGCGGGTCAGCGTCTGAGACTGAAGCTGGAGGCGACGAGGGCTAGGTATACCATACCTCTTCTGAGTCTTGTAGTTGACGTAGACGACGCCGAAGCGGGGACCGTAGCCCTCAGCCCACCTGCGAGAAGCGATGGGGTCAACTTGACTCTCCGCCGAGACATCGCCGAGGTCATCGCAGCTCACTCAAAATTGTCCAAGAGGCTTCGAAAGTGTAAGCAGGATCAGTGAGTCTTCCTCAGACGCCGATACAGGCCTCAGACTTACCTCCAAGCCATGTAGCCGCGAATGGCGACCTCATCCTCCTTCATCGCCAACTCGAGGTTCTCGAGATAGCCCTTAAAGTAGTCGACGCGAGGTCCATCGTTGAGAGCCTGATCAATAGGAAGGTCTGCTTCTCCCTTGACAGGCATGCCATTCCTGGTGTAAGGGAAAAGGATGGCAAGGTCAGCGCCGAGCTCGCCGAGGGATGAGACTTGAAGCTGAGAGGAGGTCCGTACTCGGTGACGATGATGGGGACGCCGTAACGCTTATAGATCCACACGAGCAGCTTGCGGAAGCCCCAAGAGACTGTGCGAGACCAACTCAGCTCAACAATCTGGTTCGGCGCACGTCAGACACTCACCGGTCTGGAGCCAGTCGCATTCGGACTGGTAGCCGAGAGCGGGAGGGTTGCCGTTAGGACCGACCGTAGTGTATTCGACATTTCCCTGTGACGAAGGTGGAGTCAGCGAGTGCGTATGAACGGAAAGTGGGCTCGGCGAACTTGGTAATCGTCGGCGGCGGCGGGACCAGACTGGTTCTTCACCAAGTTGGTGGTGTAGTGGCTGTCGACAGAAAGAGTCAGCCGAGCTCGAATCAAGTGCAGCTTCAGCGACTCGCTTCATGCCGTAGAAGTCGCTAGAGCCGAGGACGAGCTTCTGTTCATCCGCCGAGAAGGTGGGAAGGCGGTCGCCGAGCTGCTCCCGCATGCAAGCGGGGTAGTCGCCCGTGAGGTAAATGGGATCGGCGAACCATCCAACCCAGAACTCTTGAGCTCGCTGAGCAGCCGCGATGTCTGCGAGAGGAAGTGTCAGTCAGTGAGTGAGGCAACACCGAGGCGAGCAGCCAAGACTCACTCTCCTCCGAATCATCCCAAGGCTCGCACCAATCACCGTTGAGCGAGATACCGATCTCTCCCTTCCCTCCAGGTGCCCTGGCTGCGAAGTCGCGACGATAGAGATCCACCGCCGAAGCATGCGCGACGAGCAAAGAGTGGCCAACGATCCAGGGCTCGGTCGTCGAGTCGCCTTCGGGTGACTTGGAGCGGTCGGAGCTACGTCCAGGAGCATGGATGCCGAGCGAGTGGCCGAGGATCGAGGTGCAGAAAGGCTCGTTGAGGGTGATCCAGTGCTTGACCCTGTCGCCGAAAGCCTCGAAGGCGACTCGAGCGAAGTTGACAAAGTCGCGAGTAGCTTGTTGCTGGTCCAGCCAGCCCTTGTAGCGAGCCTGAAGAGCCGAGGGCAAATCCCAGTGGCTGAGGGGCGCATATCAGCTTTCGCCGAAGTTCGGCGTCTCGTAATTTGCTCACAAGAGGGTGACCATTGGCTCGATGCCGTTGGCGAGGAGCTCGTCGATGAAGTTGTTGTAGAACTTGAGACCCCGGAGGGTCAATGATAGCCGAGAACTTCAGCTCGAGCAGCTCACCTGAACGCCGAGAGGGTTGACCGGGTCGTCCGCGCCGCCGAGCGGAATGATGCGACTCCACGAGAGGCTGAAGCCTGCACAGAGAATGGTTCAGATCAATCGCTACACCCTGTAGAGCACGGTAAGGACTACTTACGGTGAGTCGTGGCGCCGAGCTGCTTCATCAGCGCGACATCTTCCTTGTAGCGAACGTAAGAGTCCGTCGCCTCGCCCCCGTCCGTCCCGTCGATAATCGCACCTGGGCGAGTACACATGTCATCCCAGACGGAAGGTCCACGCCCGTCAACGTTGACCGAACCTTCGACTGCAGCGCCGAAAGTCAGCTCGGAGTAAGGCGAAGGCAAGGGCTGAGCGTTCACCTTGATAGCTGGCGTAAGCAAAACCATGGATGAACGGAGTGGAAGTCATTGTGCTGCAGAACATGCTTGAGTGAGGGAGAGAGCGAGGAAAGGGCGAAGAAAGCCCACTTCGGCACCTCGGTGACTTTCACTAGTCGCCTACCACGCGGTCTTGATGAGCTTACTGAGCTATACCGAGCATCGATCCGTCTTGCTGTGCACCGACCGGAGTCCCGGCTAAGGTGGGGACGGCGTGACTTGCCGTTCTGGCTCTCGCGCTTCACTCGGCTACAACTCGACCACCTCATCTCGCGTCGTGCTGCAAGATGCATACGATCCACTTGGACTCCCCTCACGACTGGGAATGGCGACAGTCTCCTCTCAAAGCCCTCTCCTCGCCGGACGACGTGCTGGCCGCTTCAGGCGACGGCAAATGGACGACTTGCTCTCAAATGCCCTCTCAAGTGCAGGTGGAAATACTCGCGAGCTCTGACGACCTACCGCACCCCTTCAAAGGTCGTAACGAGGAGGTGAGCGTGCGAGCGCTTTCGAGTCGATGTATGCTAGCTGAATCGCCCTCTACTGCATGGAAGTTGTGGCAAGGCATTGGAGAGGAGGATTGGATATATCGCACGTCCTTTGCTGCCGAGCTGAACGCGGCGCAGACCTCAGAGCTCGTCTTCGAAGGGCTCGACACGTTCGCAACCGTCTATCGTGAGTCGTTGTTCTACTGCGCCGCTCACAGTTCATTCGCTGACTGAAACCGTCTACAGTAAACGGCAAGAAGATCCTCGAGTCGGACAATATGTTCACGCCGGCTCGGTTAGTCGAGTTCGGCGCTCCCGAGTTCGGCTTCGAAACCTATTAACGCGCTCCTCTCGCCAGCGTCAACGTTACCGAGCAGCTCAAGTCGCAAAATGAGCTCGTCATCATCTTCGCGTCGGCATTCATCCACGGCAAGATCCTCGAGGAGAAGCATCTCGGTCCAGGCAAGCACTCGGCGCTGTGGAACGGCGATCCGTCTCGCCTCTTCGTTCGCAAGGCGGGCTACAACTGTAAGCTCACCACTCCGTTCTCTTGGACTTGAGTTGATCTCTTCTCGAGCAGACGGCTGGGACTGGGGACCCGTCTTGATGACGGCTGGCCCTTGGCGACCGATCCGACTCGAGACTTTTTCGGCGCGCATCGTTGACTTGTGAGTCTCGCGCGCCTCCTACGGCGCGCTCCGTCAACTATCGACCGCCATGCAGACCTCGCTGACCTCCTAAATGCATCGAACAGCCATACAATTGCCAAAGTCTCGGAGGACCTCGCCGCTACACTCGACTTCGAGGTCGATACCACCAGCGACCTCGCCATCAACATCACCATCTTCGACCCCAAAGGAGATCATCTTCTTTCGGTGGCGGACGGCGAGAAACGCAAGCTCACTTTGGCGGCAGGCGAATTTGAGCTCTGGTGGAGCGTCGGCCTCGGCAAGCAGCCCTTGTACACGGCCAAGGCGGATCTTCTGGACAAGGTGAGCGCTCTCACGCTTATTCTTTCCACCTCAAACTCACCGTCTGCGAGCAACAGAATGGCAATGTCGTTCACTCGGTCTCCAAGAAGTTCGGCTTTCGTCGTCTTCGCGTCGTTCAAGATCCTCTCAAGGACGAAGAGGGGACCTCCTTCTTCTTTGAGGTCAACAACGTCCCTGTTTTCGCTGGTGGATCGAATTGCTGCGTGCACAGCCGACTTCCTTCGACCTTGAAGCTGACCGATCTCTTCGCAGGATCCCGATCGACTCGTTCGTGACCAACGCCACTCGCCAGCGCTACTACGACTGGCTCAAGCTGCTCGTAGACGGTAACCAAAACATGATCCGAGTGTGGGCTGGCGGATACTACGAGCACGATGATTTCTACGACACCGCCGTGAGTCTGCCTCCTCCTTCGGCGCCGCTCATTGGCGCACCTGCACGGCTTAGGGCAGCTACAGCTTCGCGAACCAACGATGTACTGTGCGACCAAAGCTGACTCGACTCCCTGTCGTGTCGCAGGACGAACTCGGGATCCTCGTCTGGCAAGACTTCGCATTCGGCTGCGGCGCCTACCCTGCCTATCCCGCTTTCGTCGAAAGCGTTCGTCGCGAGGCGGAGGCTAACGTTCGTCGGATCCGTTCTCATCCCTGCATCGCGCTGTACGCTGGCAACAATGAGGATTACCAGGTCGCCGAGCAGATGGGCCTCGAATATGATCCCGAGGACCGAGACGGTGAGTGCTACTTTGCTCGCTTTCTACACTCATGATTGAGCTTGACTCTCCGCTCACAGGCGACTGGTCAAAGACGAACTTCCCGGCGAGGGAGATCTACGAGCGCACCCTTCCCAAGGTCGTGCACGCCCTCACCGATGTCTACTACCACCCTGGCTCTCCGTGGGGCGGCAAGGACACCGCCGACCCTACCGTGGGCGATATCCACCAGTGGTCGGTGTGGCATGGCGCACAGCGGCGTTACCAAGATTGGGATCAGCTCGGCGGTCGCTTTGTGAGCGAGTTTGGTGAGTTGAAAGTCCTCCCTTTGGTTCACCCTCCTCGAGATAACTGTGCAAAACTTGACGCTCTTTCTCCCTCCACGCCACAGGCATGCAAGGACTCCCCGACATTCGCACCATCGACGACTGGCTGGACGGCAACTCGGCTGAGCGTCACCCTCAGTCGGAGACGATGATGGCGCACAACAAGGGTGAGCTTGCCCAAGCGTTCGCTTCCTTCACCGAGCCTTTGAGCTACAGCTGACTCGCCTCCTCTTCGCAGCGGACGGCGGCGAGCGACGTCAAGAACTCTACCTCATCGAGAACATCCGACACGGCTTCACCATGGAGGACTAGTGAGCTCCAAGCACTCCTCTGCTCGCCCAGCAGCTTGCTGACCTCCTCTTGACAGCGTCTACGCCTCTCAGCTCATTCAAGCCGAGGTGCTGTCGACCGCGTATCGACTCTGGCGCCGCAACTTCAAGGGCCCTGGAAAGGAGTACACCGCGGGCGCTCTGGTGTGGCAGTTGAACGACGTCTACCCGTGCACGAGCTGGTCCATCGTGGACTACTACATGCGCCCTAAGCCAGCCGTAAGCTTGTTGCCCTCTTTGGCTTGAAGTCCCGCTTCCCTTGTCGAGCATTGCTGACCAGGACGATCTCGCACTACAGTACTACGCCATCAAGCAGTCGATGGCTCCGTTGACTGTCGGAGTCAAGCGCTACACCGAGAAGACTTTCGCTCACCCGCACTCGGCGCTCTACACCGAGAGGGCGTACGTCGACGTGTGGGCGTGCAGCTCAACTCTGGCACCAAAGGAGGCTCTACTCGTCATTGAGGCGTTTGAGCTCATGTCTGGTCAGCGTATCTACATCAAGCAGGACACCGTCACCATCGAGCCGAACCAGAGCACCGAGTTGACCAAGCTCGAGGTGCCCACGTTCAAGGCTCGTCCGGAGGCTGCAGTCGTCGTCTCGGCCAAGCTGGTGGACCCTGATACTGAGGTGGTCCTCTCGCGCTTCGCAGTCTGGCCCGAACCGTAGGTCGAGCTCGTTCTCGTCCGCCGCCCTTCGGAGCTGATCTCCTCGATGCTCGCCTACGCAGCTACAAGTTCCTCCAGTTCCCTAGCGAAGCGGATGTCGCTCTCTCGGTCGATGTGCAAGATAACTCCCTCGTCATCAGCGTCGCTCGCCCCGTCAAAGGCCTCATACTCTCCTTGTCCGACGACGTTGCGCTCTCGGACAACTCGCTCGACCTCATCCCCGGCGACGAGCGCACTATCTCGGTCTCGGGCCTCAACAAGGATACGAAGGTCACCTGGAGGTGTATGTTCCTCTCTCACTTTGCGTAGGAGCGAATTCTTGCTCATCTGTCTCGCTCGTCGCAGATCTCGGCGATGGCGTTGTGCCGTAAGGCCGAGCTTGAGAAGGCCTGTAGTGTGGCATTCACCGGTCTACAGTACATAGAGCAAAGATCAGCTTCTAGTTCCGTATGAATTGACCTGCAGCTCCCTGCAAGCGAAGAGCGTCCCCCTTTTTAACCGCTCAACGCCGAGCATTCGAGCCCGGCCCGGCCTCCTGCTCTTTCGTCTCCTGGTGCTCTCTCGCCTTGACTAGCGGCTTCGCTTGTGAAGACCGAATCACCGGTTCTATATCCGCCAACTGCACTGCTTTACCGGGCTCCGGGAGGCAGTCACGAGTCTCAACACATCGCCCCGCTTCTTGAACTTTGGGAGGGCAGCGAGGCGACTCGGGGCAAATCTCTACGGAGACAAGCCAAATCGATGAAGATTGGGCTCCACAGCAAGCTCGGAGTCCCGCTGGAGCACGCGGTTCTGTAGGTAGACCCACGAATGTGGGAGAGCTCGCCGGCGCTCGTCTCTCGCTCTCTTGCTCCCGCTTGGACATCTTCACTCACCAGCCCATTCATCCTACACAACAGCAGACATGTCCAGCTCTATCGAGAAGGGCTCTTCGCTCAACTCGGAGGCGACCGACCTCGAGAGATCCGCTCAGCCCGTGTCGAGCTTTGGTGGCCGAGTTCACCGAGTTGCAGAGCTCAACAAGGAGGGAAACGCCGTCCAGGAAGTCAGATCCGGTATGTAACATGCTAATGAGTCGCCGCGCGTTTTGCCGTCTGCCAGCGACCGCTAGCTGACCTGTTTTCTCTTCGCCGAACCCGTCCCCGCTCTCCGCCGACTCCGACAGCTGCTCTCGTCGTCGCCACTCAGGCCGAGCACAAGACCGCAACTTGGTCTCGCGCTGCCATGGTCATGTACTACTGCATCTTTGTCTGCTTCCTCGGATCCTGCGCCAACGGCTACGATGGCTCGCTCATGAACGTGAGTCGCCGAGTTCGTTTCTGCAGACCGCTACGGAGCACCAGCTCATCTCGCCGCTCGCTCTACAGGCTATCAACGGCATGGCTCCCTACCAGCACAAGTTCAATAGTAGCAAACTCGGCGCGACGACCGGCATCATGTGAGCGCCTCATATCCTCTCGCCGGTCATCACCTAGTGTCGCTGTTCTGGACAATCCCGCTGACGCTTCAGTGTCCTTGAAATCTTACAGCTTCGCCATCTACACCGTTGGAAACATGGTGAGCCTTGCGTAACTCAGTGTCGCTGCTCGGCGCTGACATCTCGGCGATCCCTCAGGCCGGTGCTTTCGTTTCTGGACCCCTCACCGATCGCTGGGGACGTCGAGTCGGGATGTTCGTTGGTAAGTATACCTTTCAACTTCTCCTTATCACCGCTGTTCTCCCTTCGAGACCGTCGCTGACCTCTCTCGACTTTTTCGCCCTCGCTCCACTCCCTCCCCCGGCCCTTCCCGCTCTGCAGGAAGTCTTATCATCATCATCGGATCCGTCGTCGTCACTTCGGCTGAGACTCGTGGTCAATTCGTGAGTTGTCGCCGCTGCACAGTGCAAGCTCGACCTCGGCGCTCGCTGACCTCCGCGTCGCAGATTGCTGGTCGCTTCATCCTCGGTGAGCGGGAAGGCAGGCTACTCAGTAGACTACTGAGCTCACACACTGCTCCTCAGGATTCGGCATCGCACCCGTCACTTGCGCTTGCCCTTCCTACTGTGTCGAGATCGCTCCTCCCGCCTGGCGCGGCCGAGCTACCGGTTTCTACAACTGTGTAAGTCGGGCAGGCTTGACACGACCGCACTCACTTGGGTCGAGCCTTGCTGACCTGCTCGACTCGTAGGGATGGTTCGGAGGATCCATTCCCGCTGCCGCCATCACTCTTGGAACCTCGTACATGACCTCCGACTGGTCGTGGCGCCTTCCTCTTCTCTTTCAGTGCTTCCCCGCTGTTGTCCTCTGCTGCTCCGTCTTCTTCCTCGTGAGTTCTGGTCTGTCGCTGAGAGCGCTCGGCGGTCGCGGGCGCTTACTCTTTCGCCGTTCTCCTCGCCGATCTCGTCCCTCTTCCACAGCCCGAGTCGCCTCGATGGCTCATCGCGAACGACCGAGACGACGAAGCTCGCGCCATCCTCACCAAGTACCACGGCAACGGCGATCCGGCCAACCCTCTCGTCGAGCTCGAGGGGGCCGAGATGAAGGCAGATATCTCGACTACTGGAGCCGACAAGAGGTGGTGGGACTACCGCGAGCTCTTCAACACGGGTGCGGCGAGGTGGCGCATCTTCATGGTCGTCACTATGGGCATCTTTGGCCAGTTCAGCGGTGAGTCCTGTCGCCGAGCGACGCTTCACGGCCGTCCCTACCGCTGTGGAGAGCTCCATACTACCCTAGATGCCCCCATGGCGCTCTACACATCACTGACATGCTCTTCTCGTCTTCATGGATCCCACAGGCAACGGAGTGAGTTGTTTCGTTCGCCTGTTCCCCCCCGACGACGCTCTAAAGCTAATATAAGTTACCGTGATTCGCTCGGTTACTTCAACATTATAATATACCAAAGCCTTGGCTATTCTAGTATCATGCAGTTCGTCCTCAACCTCGTCAACTCCATCACTTCCGCCATCGGAGCCGGAGTAGGAGTCGCCGTGGCCGACCGAGCCTCTCGTCGCCCCATCCTCATCTGGGGAACGCTCGGATGCGCTACACTACTTGGTGTCCACGCCGCTCTCTCCGAAGAGTGGGGCAAGATGGAGGTCGGCAAGCAGAATCTCAACATCGGACGAGCGGCCGTCGCTTTCTTCTTCCTCTTCAACATCCTCTACTCGGCCACCTACACTCCTCTTCAGGCTCTGTACCCTGTTGAGTGCTTACAGACGAGTGAGCTTGAGCTCTACGGCTCACCCTGGAGCCTCTCAAGCGCTGAAACTGACGCTTTCGGCCCTCTCGGCGTTCGCAGATTCTCGCGCCAAGGGAATGTCGCTCTACGCCTTTACCGTCAGCGCTGTCGGATTCATCAACGCGTTAGTTATTAATCTTTGTACCGTCCCGAGACGCTACCGGCTCGTCTGGGGTCGCCGCCAGCTAATCTGGAGTCGCCCAGACTCGTCGGAGGGCTTTCTACTGCCGCTGACCTAGTTTTGACACAGATATGCCGGCCCTATCGGCCTCCAGAACCTAGGTAATCGGTACGCGCTCGTGTTTGTATGCTGGAACGTTGTGGAGGCCGCGATTTGGTACTTTTTCTGTGTCGAGACTCAAGGCCGAACTCTCGAGGTGCGTACGGCTGCTGAACACGACCGCTGAGTAAGGCCGCCGTCACTTTCGGGTCGTTCGCTAATCTTTGGGAACCTCTCAAACTGCAGGAGCTCGAGGAGATCTTCAGCGCCGCCCGACCTGTGGCAGCTTCTCAGGCGACGAAGCGAGTAAGTTCGGCGCTGTCTAGTCGCGCTGGACCGTCTCACACCTCGCAGGGGACTGAAACTGATCTCCGCTATTGCCTTGTCCAGATCGTCGTCCAGGAGGGTGGAAACGTCCTTGTCGAGGCGGAGAAATAGTCTGCTCGGCGCTTCGGCGCTGGTCTCGCCTTCGTCAAATCAGTTCTGGTTAGCTTGATCGTCTCGGTTCGTTTGCTTAGGTTTTTTTTTTGGAGTGTGTTATACCTCCCACGCACTATCGTCTTGCAATTTGCGACGACTTGATCAGTGCTCGGCGATGAGGGAGAGGTTCCGGCTCGGCGAAGGTTCGGTTGGGTCTGCAAAGCGAGAAGGAGCAGCTCGGCGAGCTGTCCTTGTGTACATAAAGCCCTCGTACTTCCCACGTCGTCTCAGACACTCCTCCCAAGAAGTCAACTCGAGAGCCTTGTCTCGCGCGCGAAGGTGGCTCGCCTCTCTCCCTCGACCATATCTCGACCTCAGCTCGCGACACTTCAGCAATGGCGCAGCCTTCGGGCTTGGACTCTTACGATGCATTCTTGGCCTCGGACGACGGCTTCGAAGAGTCGCTGCTCGCCATCGAGGACAACGCTCTCATTCAACCCGACTTGAAAGCCTTCGCCTCCTCGTCCAAGCGTGTACCGGAGCAGGAGCCTGAGCAGGACTACGATAGTGCATATGATGTCACGGGCTTCGGCGAAGGAGGTGAGCTACAGAAGCTACACCCTCGAGCGACACCTGAAGCTGACTTGCGACGGCTCGAAGGCAAGTACCTGCGCAACAAGCGGAAGAAGCTGGCGCATCAGCGAGAGCACCTACTTGCTCAAGATGGGGTACAGCGCCCCCAGCTGTTCAAGGACCTCTCCATCTACGTGGGCCGGACGCCGTTCAGCGATACGCCTCAGCTGACCACTACACCACAACAGATCAATGGCTACACTGGGATCCCGCTACCAGAACTGAGCAACCTCATCGTGCTGTACGGAGGAGAATATGTCCCCTACCTGGACAAGCTCGGCCTAGTTACGCACATCATCGCCTCGACGCTCACGCCTTCCAAGCGCAAGGAGCTCAAGGCGTACAAGGTCGCGACGCCCGACTGGATCACCGATTCCGTCAAGGCAGGACGTCGACTCGATTGGCGCGACTACTCGCTCTTCGCCGCCAAGGTCAACCCCGAGCGCGAGGGACTCTTCGCTTTTGACGACGGACTCGGTCGCCTCGGCACCCAGTCGGCGCAGAAGAGTCTCTTCAGCATGGGGGTAGCTCGAGGAGCGGTACCATCGACACCGGCCAGCGTGGTAGCACAGCAGAGCGGCTCGGCGCCGGCAACGGCAAGACCTACCACCTCGGCGATGAAGGCGATAGGCGAGAAGGACTCGGCGACCACGGCTAAGGACAACATCGAGACCATCGAGTCTCTCTCGGAACGAGGAGTTCGTCTCGCCCAAGACGCTCTCCGAGCTTCGGCGAAGACGACAGGCGCCGTCTTTCAGCCTCGACCAAAGCCTCCTCCTCGTCCCACTACTCCCGCCACCCCCGTCAAACAGCAAGTACCGGCACCTCGCTCCCCCGCCACTACCGACTCTCCTCATGCACCTACCAAGCAGTCGCGAGGATATCTTCCCGAGGCCGGCAAGTCTGAGAAGACGGTCGCTCTGCTCAGCGACCCGGAGTGGATGGCCAAACACACCTCTGTCGCCCCCGACTTCCTCGTCAAGTACTTCCAACAGTCGCGTTTACACTTCCTCAGCTCCGGGAAGGAAGAGCTCAAAGCCCTCGTCGCCAGCCTACAGCCCTCCAGCGCCCAGCCGACTCGAGCGAAGAAGCTCACCGGGACGCCAAGCGACGACCGCATCATCTTCCATGTCGACTTTGATTGCTTCTTCGTCAGTGCGGGGCTTACTACGAGGCCGGAGCTCAGAAGCAAGGCCGTCGCCGTGTGCCATTCGAGGGGAGGCGAGGATTCGGCGTCGAGCACGAGCGAGATTTCGGCTTGCTCGTATGAGGCGAGGGCGAAGGGAGTCAGGAGCGGTATCAGGTGAGTTATCTGCTTCCCTTGCGTTCATGGGCCTGAAGCTGACTCGCCTCGCTCTCGCCTTCGCAGTCTCGGTCGAGCCAGGGAGACGTGCCCCGAGCTCGTTACGATCCCGTTCGAGTTTGATCTTTACAAGAGGTGAGCTCGAAGTTTGGATTCTCCCTCAAGATCACTACTGATCCTATCGTCACTCTACAGCATCGCCTCTCGATTCTACGAGATCCTCCTCTCGCATGCCTCCCTCCTCCAAGCCGTCTCGATCGACGAGGTCCTCATGGAAATCAAGCTCCCCTCCAATCCCGCCTCTTCCACTTCCTCCGACCCCGCTCTCGACCTCGCCCACTCCATCCGCGCCGAGATTCTCGCCGCTACAGGCTGYCCCGCCTCCATTGGCATCTCGCACAACATCCTCCTCGCCCGCCTCGCCAGTCGCMAAGCCAAGCCCGCCAACGCCTTTCACCTCACTCCAGACCTTGTTCCCTCCTTTCTCGATCCGCTCTCGGTGGACGACCTGCCCGGAATCGGCTGGAGCACGAGGAACAAGCTCGAGGAGGAGTTGGAGGTCACGACTGTTGGTGGGTTACTCAGAGTCAGACAGTCGGAGTTGATGAGGGTGTTAGGAGAGAAGCAGGGAAGGAAGTTTGCCGAGTTTGCGAGGGGAGTTGACGACAGGGATTTGGACGTGGGCAAGGCGAGGCAGTCGGTGTCGACCGAGGTCAACTACGGGATCCGGTTCGAGGAGGAGGAGCAGGTCAAGGTGAGTTGTATTAAGAGCCCGCTGCTTGCCGCAGCTGACCCTCTCGACCTCTCACAGCGCTTCATGCGAGAGCTAGGCGAGGAGACAGCCAAACGCCTTCGCGAGGCCGGCCTTAAGGCTCGCTCTCTCAGCCTCAAGATCATGCAACGCCACCCCGACTCGTCCATCGACCCTCCCAAGTTCCTCGGCCACGGTCACTGCATCACGCAGAACTCGTCGGATCGTATCGCCGGACCAGGAGGATCCGCGACCGACGATGGCAAGGTCGTCGGCGAAGTCGCTCGGACGCTGCTGAGGAGGATGAAGATCGAGCCGAAGGAGCTGCGGGGGATTGGGATCCAGCTGCAGAAGCTTGAGAAGGATGGGAGGTCGGTCGATGCCGCGAGGGAGAAGGGGCAGTCGATGCTGTCGTTCGCCGCCGCTCCTCGGCCTCCTCCGCCGCCCACCAAACCCTCCAAGTCGACTACCGAGCTACTCCGACCTCCGCCGCCGAAGGAGCACGAGCCGTCGCCCTCACCGCTCGAAGTGATGCTCCCTCCGCCAGCTCAGCAGCTCTCGTCGGCTCGGCGCTCCCTTCGCAAGGATCCCTCCATCATCATTCTCAGCGACTCCGACTCCGACACCTCTTCGCCACCGCCACCTCCCAAGAAGCTCGCTCGCCTCGTCGTCAAGTCTGCTCCCATCCACAAGGAGCGCCCCTCCGAGCACATTCCCTCCCTCTTCAACCGCCGCAAGCGAGCAGCTCCTCCCACGCCTCCGTCAACGCAGCAAGTCCCCGACTCGGAGCTCGTACACTACGGTATCGACCCCGAGATCTACCGTGCCCTCCCTCGCGACGTGCAGTCGGAGCAGCTAGCGACGATGAGGAGGAGCAAGTTCGCACCCAAGCCCGAGAAGCGCCAGTCGACGCTCCGCGGTCACTCGAGCAAGCCTACTCTCGGCAATGAGCGCAGCAAGAGCAAGAGCAAGTCGACTACCCCTCCTCCTCTTCCCTCCGCCATCGACCTCACCCTCTCGCTTGCCTCGTCGCCCGCCGACCCTCCACCTCCTCCTCCTCCAGCACCCAATCCCCCCTTCCTCACCGACGATGAGCTCGACCTCCTCGAGTGGAACATCACCGACTTCCGCTCATTCTCCACCTCCGTCCGCAAGCAACTCACGGCAGAGGGGCGCACTCAGCTCAAGCAGCAAGCGAGCCTCAAGGTCACGACTCATCGCCGAGCTCTTCGCGACGCCGACGCCCACCGCATTGGCCTGCGCGAGGTCGTCGTTCGCCCTTCATCACGTTTCATGCGGCGGGAGACCCTCGAGGATGTTCGCGACGTCCTTGAGAAGTGGGTGCAGGAGAAGAAGGGCGAGGTTCCGCTCGACAGCGATCTCGAGAAGCTGGCCAAGTATCTCGAGAAGTGCGTTGCGAGGGACAAGGAGTGCAATGTGGCGAAGGCGATAGATGTGCTGGAATGGTGGGAGTATCTCTTGAGCGAGGAGTGTGGGAGGGAGGCTGAGGCGAGGGGCTCGGCGAGGGCGTGGTGGGATGCCTTGGGGAGGGCGCGAGTGAGGGTGCAGGAGGCGGTGAGGCTTGCTTACGGTAGTAGTCTCCTTGGTTAGCTGTCTTTCGTTCTTGTTGCTATACACTACACGCTTGTCTCAATGTGGCGTTCGACGGCGAGCTAAAGTGAGTTCGGCGCTCCTTCTTCGTCTTTCTCGCGAAAGTTGAGAGTAAAGCTTAATATCGCAAAGCTACAAGGTCACTACAGCACATCAATATCGGAGACATTCCTCAATCCAAACATAACTCAAGGGTAAATCATGCAATCCGAACGCCGCTCGCTCCAGCCTCCAAGTCGACTACGCTCCCTCCAAAGCCCTCGTCTTGTATCTCCTCCCCGCTTTGACCAAGGGATGCGGCTTGATCATAGCCCTCATTCCCCTCTCGCCCAGAGGATGCTGGAAATCCTCCCAGCCATGATCCTCCTGCTCATCTTCGGCGACGAGCTCCCACTCCTCGGCTTTGGGAGAGAGGGTAGCGGGTTCGTCGAGGTCGGTGGAGGAGCGAGGGGACGACGGAGGAGATGTCGAGGTGGAGGGAGAACGGCCGAGCCATTGTGTGGGGTGAAAGAGGCGGGAAGTCCTGCTAGGGGTGTGAGCCGAAGCTGAGGGTGGACTGCTCGCCAAGGCGGAGGTCGAGGTGGAGAGTTCGGGCGTGCGGGGGTCAGAGGAGCTCCAAGGCGAACCGCTGGGCGTCGACTCAGAAGAAGAGGGCGAAAGAGGCGGCGTAGGAATCTCGGGGAGTCGGTCGAAAGAGGGGGCCGGCGTGACGCTGCGCGAGGGTGGTACTAGGTCGCAGATGGTCAGCGTGGATCAGCTACAGATCTGTCAAACTCACAATCCATCGTCCTGAGCCAGTTGCAGATGAGCGAGTCGTCCTTGGCTGCGAAAGGCGTCAGCTGCGCTCGGCGATGCTTCCCTGAGAGTTAGCTCTCACCGAGGAGCTCGACATGATCCCTCGTGTAGATGCTGTACTTGAGCTCCCTCCTTCGACTCCTCGTTCGCTGCTCTTGCGAGTCGCGCTCATCCCGCTCGAGCGCCTCAATGCTCTTGCCGGTCGCGCTCCAGCGTTGATGGATGGGAGTAGTCCCAGCGAGCAGCACGCTCACCGCCTGACTTTGTGGGCGGGTTTCAGGCTGGACAAAATGGACCCTCTTGCTCATCGGTCGCGAAATGCGGCGGCGACTCTGGGAGCGGGCGCGGGCGGGCGATGAACGAGACAAAGGTGCAGAGTCGGATGCAGGGGATGAGGTGAAGCACGAGGCGAATGAGCTGGAGGACGACCAAGGCGAAGCTGCCATCGAGACGCACGTCGAGTGTGGGCTGAGGCGAAGAGGCGTCTGTCGGTTCGAAGTGGAGTTCTTCTCCGAAACTGAAGAGCTACAGAGGCGTCTGCAGCTCTTCTTGGAAGTAATTGGAACTGCTCTCAGCCTCTCGTGTGCACACTCATGAGCTTCGGCGCCGCCTTGGGCCATCGCCGAGCCCGATTTCGCCTCGCATTTGCCGACAGACTGGAGATGCTTCGCCTACATCGTCGTATTCCGGAACAAGCTAAGCTCCACTCCCCCAGCTACTCAGCTCAGGTCTGGGACTCGTACTTCAACGCTCACAAAGCTTCTGCGCGCTCGGCGCTGCTGGGGTCGAGCATCAGCGACGATCGACCTCTTGACAGCCGGTCGACATGGCACCTCACCTTCACCTCCACCTCAGCGCAATCTGGCTCATTCTGCACCACATGGTCGTGAAAGTAGTAGCCGCGCTGTGCAGGTGGCGCGCCGGCGGCATGGCAGGAAGCTCAAGAGCCCTGAGGGAAGATGGGCTTCGGTAGGGATGTTGTCCGGTCATCCAGTCGAGAATGAGGCTGTAGTCTGCCTCGGTATAAACGTCCTCGGGGTAGTCTGCCGAAGAGACTTCCAATCGGCGAAGGCAAAGCACCTCGAGAGTCGTGCATGCGGCCAGCAGGAGCTTCTGTGAGATCTGGTTGGTGATGAGTATACCCAGCTTGGTGCAACTCCTCACCAAGTTGGTGACGTCCAATTCAGGAGCTTGTAGGTCGAGGGTCAGCTTCCAGATGGTGTCGAAGCGAAGTTGGGGTTCGAGGGTCTCGGAGGCGAAGCAGCGTTGGATGTCGGCTGCTTGGTCGGCGTCACTGAATCTGACGTGAAGGTACACCATAGCTTGCTTTTTGAGTAGAGCGCAAAGGAGCCGTGCGGGGGAGAAGAGGTAGGGAATGTAGGGTACGTCGATGAACCAGAGAAGTTGGACGGCGAAGGAGATTGGCGAGGGAGAAGGCGTTTCTCGAACAACGAGACTGTGAAGTGTAAGTGCAATCACGCCTGCAGTAGGCCGGAGAGTGTCAGCCTTGACCCAGGTCGAATACCGCTCTACTCACCTGCGAGGCTCGGTTCGGCGAAGACGGTGACTGGGAGCGGATCATCGATGGTCCCGACATTGGCGAGAGAAAGTTCATAGATCCCTCCAGCGGATGACAGTACTTTAAACGCTCGGCTTCCGCCAATTTCCTGACCTTGCGAGAACGAGGGCCACAGCGCGAAGCCGTCGGCGAGCCTCTTCTTGTTGGCGCTGAGGAGAAAGGAATCGAAGTCGCGGTCGTCGCGAAGCAGAATGGTTTGCCACAGTAGTCGCTGTGCCTCTTCGGTCCAATCTCGAGCAACGAGGGATGCTCCAACGAGGAAGGCTGCTCGTTCGTTCTTCAGCCCGTTGGCTAGCAGCTCGACCAGCTCGCTCACAGACTCCACAGGTGGGTAGCAGAGCTCGAGGAGGCGGCCGATGATCTCTGGTGGTAGCTTGGGGAGCTTGGCGAGCCTCTCCTTCTTCAGCTTCCTCCTCGCCGCGCCCGACCGCTTGCTCTTGCTGCTCGTCGAGGGCTGCTCCTGCGCTCCCTTCTTGTCCTCGAGGCTGAGCTTGTCGAGTGGTAGAGCTTCCATCTCGTAGATTGCTGGTAGGTGCCTTGACTAGTAGAGACAAGTAGCTGGCCAGAAGTGACGACGATCAAGGCGAGAGGGAGAAGAGCAAAACAGGGTCGAAGCGCGAGCTGGCTTGAGCAGGAGAGGAGAGGGTCGAGCGAGGTGGGTCGAGGTGAAATGCAGCAGGGCTTGGAGAAGCTTGGACAATTACTCGACCAGTTGGGGAACAGCTGCAGGGTCCGAGACAGCTTTGCTGACCCTCGACGCGAATTCGGCGCTGCTTCGCCTTCCGGCGATTGTGCTCTCTCGCTCTCAAGATCTTGTCTCAAGGGAAGCTATCGAGCTGCGCCTGCTATCTGGCTCACTACTGCAGAGCTTTTTGGTCGGCTCACACCCTGCTAGACCTAGCTACGCGGGCTGGCTACTCGGCAATCCAACGCCGACCTCGTCGTCTCTCTTTCGCTTCTCTCAAGGCGACAGCAGACAGCCAGTCAGTCATTGTATGTTACAGCATAGCAAAGCAAGTATCCATTTCGTCCCTCCTATCTCGTCAACACGACCTTCTCCCCAAAGCGTTCCACCTGCCAGCCGTGCTCGGCGCCGAGCTTTCCCCAGTCGACCCACCCGTTGTCTTCGATAACAACACGACCAAGACTGAGTGGCCCCTTGTCCAGCAACAAATCTTTGAACATCGCTCCGTTGACTCCTGGCCCATCGCAGCTGATCGCCTCCAAATTCAGCGGGAGGTGGCTGAGGAGCGCGAGAGGACAGCCGACGCCTGACAGGCGTAGACTTAAGAGGTGGGGTAACGATGAGAGAGCGGCTAGAACACCGGCGTCATACCGTTCCCCGGGACTGGCAG
The DNA here is from genome assembly GCA_001600635.1 of Leucosporidium creatinivorum. Taxonomy (NCBI): domain Eukaryota; kingdom Fungi; phylum Basidiomycota; class Microbotryomycetes; order Leucosporidiales; family Leucosporidiaceae; genus Leucosporidium; species Leucosporidium creatinivorum. Next base: position 627,804 of record BCKL01000001.1, on the reverse strand, counting down.
AATGGTCCGCGAATTCAAGATAGCAGAGATGGGTGAAAGCCGTCAAATGCGGCGCGAGATCGGACGATGCTTCGTCAACGCAGCGGAGGCGGGCGAGGGACGAAGCGGAGCTCCGAGTGAGGGTAGAGAACAGCTGAGGGTGGCCGGAGATGTCCCATTGCAGTGAGACGAGCTTGAAGGCGAAGGAAACGGCCTTGAGCGAGTCGACCCAGATGAACTCGGCGTAGGGATATTCGTCCAGCTCGAACAGGTGGAGATGCTTGAGACTCGTTGTACGAGATAGAAGGAGGACGGTATCCAAGCCGAGTCCGATGCTGAGATGGACGAGGTCGGGGAGATTAGCGGAAAGCTCTGCGGCGATGGAGCTGGCTTCCTCCTCGACAACGTGTGCACCGGAAGCTCGAAAGGCCTTGATGTTGCGGCACATCTCAAGAAATGGAGCTGTAGTAGTCGCCACGAAAGGAGCCGCCGAATGGTAATCGTTGGCGAAGTGAATGCAAACGGTGCGCACGAGGCTCGCGAGATGGGGAGCTTCTTCGAGAGCAGCTTGAAGTTGCGCCCCGTCTGGGATTGTGTCGGGGCCATCGGGATCGAAAGAAGCCGGGTCCCTGTATTCGAGATCTCGGTCGACATCTTGGAAGGTGACCCTAACCTCGCGGTACAGTGCTTGTCGAGCGAAGGGGAGAATGCTTCTCGACGAGAGGCAGAGGTGGCGGAGGGTGGTATAGTCGACGTGGTCGCGGTCTCCCGCAGCTTCGTCGACGATTTGGGCGAGTAGCTCGACAGGGAGGCGCGGCGAGGAGGGAGGCGAGGCGATGGGGGTGGGAGGCTCGGCGGAGGTCATGTCCGTGGAGGATGCGAGAGGGCGTCGAGGATGGGGGCTATGGGTGAGCAGAAGAGGGTCAGCTTAATCCTGGAGAGGCTTGTAGCGAGCTGCTCACCTTCAGTCGAGTCCAGGCGCGAAGGAAAGCCGAGAGAGCTAAGCCGAGCTTCGTCCGAGCACGCGAGGTCCTCTGCGAGCAGGAAAGAGTAAGATCAGCTGAAGCTCTGTACCCTCTTTCCTCTATAGCCCTCCCTCTCTCCCATCCCACCTCTCCTCCCCGTCCGCCTGCTCCACCCACGAGATGCGTGGCTCTGCCGAGCTGTAGCCCTTCTACCCGCTCCCTCGACCAACAGCAGCAAAAGAGCAGACTTAAGACTCACCTGTAGCTTCCGCGCGGTCTCCTGGTCGAGCCGCACGTCCTCAGCAAGCCTCAATCCGTCCTAAGCGCGATTCCAGAGAGGCGAGAGCTGTCCTGTTTGTAGCTGAGCGTGTGGGTGGTGGTAGGGTCTAGGCCAGTGCTAAAGCTGAGCTATGACAGCTTACCGTAGACGAAGTCGAGAGAAGCGAGAAATGAGCAAGTGAACGCGGGAGGCTGAGCCGTCTCGAGCTGCTCGTCGACCGCTTCACCTACGCGCTCGCTGAACGAAAGCTTCAGATCAGGATGAACGGCTCATAAGTACAACAAAGACATCATAGTACTATTGCGAATGCTCTCTGCCCTTCCGCCCCCTCCCATCTCTGCCTCAAGCCAACGCCGAACACTCAACTAGGCCCCCATCTCCTTCAACGCCGCAATGGTCCCCTCAAACACCTTCTCACACTCAATCTTGACTCCCCTATCCTCCTCAGTCTCATCTCCATCAAAGTTGCCGTATTCCTCGTCCGGATCCATGGCCGCTTTGGGTTCGGAGTTGAGGGCCTCGACGACGTCTGTCGAGACTGGTACTGATGGAGGGGCGTGGAAGTGGATGGAAAAGGCTTCTTGCGGTTGTTGCGAGCCGGGAGAGAGGGGAGATAGGGCGCGAGAGGCGGTAGACGGTGAGGCCGAAGGGGAGACGTCCACCTCCTCAAAGTCGTCGTCGTCCTCATCCTCGTCCGCCGGGGTGTCGACCTCCATAATTTCCATCTCATCATCCTCCCCATCCTCCACCAAGCTCGGTGTTCCTCCCACCTCCGCACCATCCACCAGCGCCCCCGATTCATGCTCTCCCTCCTCGCCGTTACTCATCTCCGTCTCCAACGGCTTCATCCTCGGTTCGACCACCTCGCCTCTCGGGTTATACTCCTTCCTTCCTTCTCCTCCATGTACGGGGATGCCGAGGGCGATGGCGAGGGTAGACCTAATCTCGGTGACGAGGGAACTCAAGCGGGCGCGCTCGGTCCAGCTCAGTAGGATGGGAGTAGTGTTCGGCGGGAGAGCAGCGGCCGCTTCGGCGGAAGAATCCCATGCTTGACCATGGAGGACTGCTACCCATCCTGCGTCGAATCGCCGAAGCGCCCTCCAGAGGTCCGGCAGCGTTTCAAGTGGGAGCTCGTAGCTGAGCGCGTCGGGGAGGAGGCCGGTCAATGTGAGGTAGTAGGCGGTACGCAATAGGCTGTCTGACGCTGCGCTGCAAGGGATCTTGAGGATGAAGGAGAGGAGCGCCAGGACTTGGTCGAGGAAAGGCGAAAGGGTGGGGAGCGTAGATGAGGGCGAATGGCGCGCTTCAAAGGCGCGCTGTAGCTTGGATAGCTCGTCGTCTAGGTAGTGAATCAATCGGGTCTCCTGCGCCGAGCTGAGCGCTGTAGTCGAAGCCATTCGTGCTTTCGGCGAACAATCGAAGCGAGCAGGCGAAGGGAGAGAAGCGCGGTCGGGAAACTCGAGTTCTCCCTCTTGCAACTACACCTCGTTATCTCAATATCAACCTACAGCCATGGCCAAGAAGTCCACTAAAGCCGTCAAGGAAGCCTCGCCTGCTGCCTCTTCCTCCGCCTCGAGCAGCTCCGCCTCATCCTCGTCTGGCTCTGATCGCTCTTCCGCTTCGCCTGAGCCCGAGCAGCAGCAGCAGGAGGCAGCAGCACCAGCTGTCAATGCTACGCGTAGCTCGTACGTCACCTCTAGCTAGGCTGTAGCCCAGCAGAATGCCCTCGAAAGCCGCAAAAAAGACTGACCCTTCGCCGACGGGTTTCGCAGCAAGTACAAGCCTCCCAAGGGTCTCAAGCAGGTCAGCGGACTTGTAGGAAAGAGCTCAATCGATTTGGACGACCTCAATGCCAACCCGGCCCTCCAGCTGTGGGCGATCAGGGTGCCCGACGGGGTGCGTCGCACTCGCTGCAGCTCTCGCGCTTCCCACGCTGATCGATCACCTACAGGTCAAGCCCCCTGCGCTCGATGGATTGGTGATTAACCTCCCTACCGAGCCGAAGAAGGTCGGCAAGGGCCCTCTGGCCACCTTCACGCCGAAGAAGAGCAGCACCGAGTACGAGGTTCACTTCGCCGACGAGGCGGTGCAGGAGGATGCCAGTGCGGGACAGAAGAGGAAGCGTCAGGAGGGAAGTCATGGTGGTGAGGAGATGAGGAGTCTGGTGCCATTGCTGCCGCAGAAGAGCAAAGGGGATAAGCTGTTCGCCGGTCGGTCTTTAATCTCTCTCACTCGGGATTCCTGCTCGGTGCAGCTAACTTGAGTTCAATTCAACAGCTCCTCATGATCTCGCCCACCACCTCGTCATCACCCGCGCCCTTCCCTCGTCCATCACCTCCCTCCGCCCCTCCTCCACCCAACCCTCAACTCTCATCACCTCCCAACCTTCCCCCGTCCCGGGTGGCATCCTGTCCTCCACCGAGCTGCTCCAACCCGAAGTCGTAGCAGCCAAGAAGCTCAAGCGTGAACAGCCCGAAGGATTGAAGATGAGGATCCTCCTGCCGGGGATGAGGGCCGTCGGCGGAAAGGGTCAGTTTGACAATGCGCCTGAGCCTGTCATCCCGGAACGATTGGAGCAGGTTGAGGCGGAGGTCAAGATGGATGTGGATGGGGAGGAAGAGGAGGTCAAGAGCCCGAAGAAGGAGAAGAAGGCTAAGAAGGAGAAGAAGAGTAAGAAGGTCAAGGCCGAGGCGGATGAGAGCGATTGAGGGGTAGTCGGCAGTCGAAGAGACGTGTAGGAGTATTTGTAAGATAGTGCGCATGCCTTGGACTTGACTATGGGGCTGAACGAGGTACAGCGGCGGAGACCTTGAACGCCGAACATCGTTCGGCCAGGCTGGCGAAGCTGCTCAGGTGCAGATCAAGCAGCTCGTTTGCAGCTTGGCTTATCTGGCATAGATCTCCTTGCGACCTGCTTCTCGTAGTTTGCACTCATCAGCGGGACCGCCGACTTGTGTGAGAGCGAGCTGCTTCGCAATCGCCGAGAGTGCGGTGCTCGCAGTAAAATCAAGGAAGGCCAGTGACTCGACCTGCGAGCAGCCGAGGAAGAGCGACTGCAATACAATCTGCCAAGTCGAATCACCACATTGAACTCACTCGAGCTCCGCTGAGATTTAAGTACGGCGAGCGACGAGCTCACACCTCTTCGCCTCCTCCGCTATCATGGCTTCCTCACCAGCCAAACGAGAGTGCGCGCAGCTCGTGGTGATCGTCGTTCGAGGTATGTAGGGCATCATCTGCTGCTTTTGTACACAGCTAATCCCCTCCCGACGCGTCCACAGCACAGCATCTCGCTGATCCTCATAAAGTAGCTCCCGAGCCACTCTCGCAGCTCAAAGAAGCAAGGGCTGACTCGCTGTATGTCTGCAGTTCTCCAAGCAAGATCCCTTCTGCCTCGTCGAGCTCTCCAATTCGACTCAGGCTCAGACGAAGGTCGATGCGGGCGGTGGACAGACTCCAAGTGAGCTTACGCTGCTCTGGCAGCGCTCAAGCTAAGCTGACGGATCGTATACCGCTACAGTATGGGATGACGAGTTCCGCTTCACCGTCTACGAGGTGGAAGGGGAGCAGCAGAAGCTCAAGATTACCGTCATGAGGCAGGAGTCTAAGCAGGAGAGCGAAATGGTCGGAGAGGCTTATGTGGTGATTGATGGCAAGTGGAAGGATAACGAGTTTGATGGTGAGTATCTCGCTGTGCTGCTTCGAGGGCTCGGCGGAGGAAGCGCACGTCTCGAAGTGGGGGAGCGAGCGCAAGCTGATCTTAGGTTTCGCTACAGAGTGGGTGGAGGTCAAGCTGAACGGGAAGTACATGGGAGAGGTGTTCTTGGAGATGGTGAGCCTTCCCCGACAGTCTGCCTTCCGACCGAGCTGATGCCCGGCTGTCATCGCAGACCTACTACCCCGCCGTGCTGCCTGCTGTTCGTCCTCTGCTCGCATCTGCAGACGACCGACGCTGACCATGTACGTACAGACCTCCCTCCAACGTCGACCCTCTAAGCTCGACCCCGCGACTCGCGTGGCTCGAGGACCGATGATCCTCCCTCTCCCCGCCGACAATCCCTCCGGCCGCTTCGTCCCCGCTCCTCGCCCCAAGATCCAACAAGCTCTAGCCCAAAGCGAGGGCAATGGATACGCCTCTCGACCTGCGCCGAACGGAAACGGCCGACCGCCAGTGCCAGGAAAGGGAGTCAAGGCTCAGGCTTTCGTCGCTGCTGGCGCCAACCCTCCTGCGCCGACAAGGAAACCTCCAGTGCTGCCGTTGCCTGGAGATCCCGAGCCGCCTGAGATCCCCGCCTTCTTGAGGCCAGGGAGGCAGGGCGTGCCCCAGCCGGCGATGGAGGCGACAGCCGAGGAGAGCGAGAATGGCGGAGCGGCCCCCCAGGCTCACCCTCAACAGCCTACACCCTCACCCGAGCCTAGTCACCACCACTCAGCTCAAGCCGGCGCTCCTCCCCACCAGCAGCCCCACTTCCAACTGCACGGTACACCTCAACCTTTCGCCGAGCAAGCTCGCCCTCCTCCTCACCCCACTTCCGGGCACGTTCAGCATCAGTCCGACCCGCAACTCCCCATCCAGCACCTGCATCTCGATCCAGATCAAGCAGGTCCCCCTCCACAACGCCATTCGATGCCTCAGCCCGCGACGAGCCCTGCCCCACCACCTCCGCATCAGCAAGGTAACCCCGGTCCTCAGCAGCAACAGCAGCACCACGGCAATCATTCTCAGCATGCTCCTCGTCAAGAGCAGCAGCCACAGTGGCAGCCTCAGCAACAGCAGCAAGGAGAGCGGAGATCGAGCGGGCCGCCATCGCAGCCAGGCCAAGTCGCTCACGCGGGACAGGCGCCGGTCGGATGGATGACTGGTGTACAGGGAGCGCCTTCGGCCTTCACGCAGGCGCCTCAAGGCTACCAGGCCGACAATTGGGCGCGATCGACTCAGCCTCAGCCATCGCCGACGCCTCAGATTCAGGTGCAGACCACTGGCGCCATCTTCCCCGCCAATATACCTCACCACCCTACCTCGCCAGTTCATGCGGCTCCTCCTCCTCACCAGCATCAACAGCCAGCTTATCGACCCTCCCCCTCGCCTGCCCCTCCTCAGCCGCAAGCTTGGACGCCCGCGCAGCCGGCTACGCCCCCTTCCACCCAGCCTTACGGTCAAGGACCTTACCCAGCCCACGCTCCTTCGCACCAGACTTCCTACCAGCCCACTTCGACGCCTTCGCCTCAGTTCCAGCCGCATCGAGGTCCTCCCCCTCAACACCGCCGCTCGCAATCCCCTCCCGTTGTTCCGCAGCAGCAAGCTCCATACTCCCCACCAGTCATCCCTCAAGGCCCTTACCGCCCCTCCACCGCGCAGCCTCAGCAGCAGCGCCCTCCAGTCGAGGCTCGGCGCTCGTCTTCCCTCGACTTTACCGACTCGGTCCCCCTTCCCGGCGCCTACAAAGGCGCTACCGCTCCCCCTCTTCCACCCAAGACGCCCCTCGCCCCTCCCCTTCCTCCTCCTCCTGCCGCTCGCTCCCCTTCACCACAGCCTCCGCCGACCCCTCCTCGTCGCCTCCGCGCTGATACGCCGCCGAGGGTCGCTAGTCCTGCCGTTCCCGCTGGAAGGACCAAGCTCGAGGAGTTTGAGAGGGAGCAACAAGCTGAGAGGGAGAGGAGGAGGGTCGAGGAAAGGGAGAGAGCGCAGGCGCAGGGTCGCGAGGACGGCGAGGAGGATCGGTTCGACGACGCCGAGCTACCACCGCCGATCTACAGCGTCAAACCGACCGCGGCGGAAAAGGGCAAGGGACCTGCTACCACGCCTTCGACGGGCGACAGCAAACGGACGGCAGCAGCATCGACCTCGACCTCCGCTTCGGCGACGGCTTCATCCTCCTCCAGCGCCGCCAACGCCTCGTCGGCCGCCTCCTCGGCTTCCGCCTCCCGCATCCACGCAGGCCAAGCCGCCCTCGCCCAACGTATCCAACAAGAGCGCGAGGACGCACGTATGGCCGCCGCCCTCGCGCGCGAGAACGAGCGCCGAGAATCCGAGCGCCAGGAGCGGGAGAAGAAGGCCGATGAGGAGTTTGCGAGGATGATGAGAGAGGAGGAGAGGCTGCAGAGTGAGAGGGAGGCTAGGGAGAGGGAGGATGAGGAGCTGGCGAAGAGGATGGCGGAGGAAGGAGTTGGGGAGGAGGAAGCGAGGAGGAGGAGGGAGGAACAGGATGAGGAGTTGGCGAGGAGTTTGGCTGAGGCGGCGTGAATGGTAGTGTGATATTACAGGCAGTTTCTGGACTGATTTTGGTGATGCTTCTTTGCAGAGAAGCCAACAGCGCGTCGATTTGTTCGCCGAGTTAGATGATCGGTCAACTCTCTTCCAGCGTGAACCTTACGGGAGGCCAACGACGTCCGAGCCTTTCTCCTTCTACCAACTCTTCGTCTTTCTGCAGTACACCGCTAAGCGCGTAGGTCGACTACCGGGGACCACCTAATCGAGTACACACCGCCCCTCGGCCTCATCCTCCTCCCCACACAACTACCGAGCAGCTCAGTCGCTCAACTCTCTGTCGCCTCGCTCGATGTCGTCCGCCGCGGCGTCCAGCTCGGGCAACTCGGCTGTATCTGGACTAGGCATCACCTTCCATCCTTCGCCTACCGTCCCTGCTCACCTACAGCAGCACCAGCGCGATTTCCACCAGCACGTCGCTCAACAACAGCCTTATGCGCAGCCCCGGTCACTGCAGCATTCCATGTCCTACGACGAAGGGCTGAATGGGAGGGGTGGGATGCAACGGTACAGCCAACCCATGGTCAAAGGCGATTCGAGCGACTCGAACGGGCATCGAAGGGTTCGCATCGCCGCCGGCACGCCAGAGGTGCTCGGCAAGGAGCACCAGCAGCATGGCATGTACCAGCAGCAACATCACTCGCTGTCGCCGCTATCCGAATTCGAGCACTCGTCGGAGTCTGATTCGGCGTTGGACTACTCGCCTGCATCCCTCTCCTCGCTCCCCTCGTCGACCAACTCCGGCGCCGGACCTTACGCGCATCAATTCCCTCAGCCTGGACAGCTCCGACACGCGCAGAGTATGCAGGAGATCCACTACAACCCTTACGCCTACCACTACGCCGCTCCTCCGATGGAGTACACCCACTCGCAACCCTTCGTTCCTCCTCCGCCTCAGCAGTACACCTCCTACCATCGCCCTCACCCCGTTTACGAGGAAGAGGAGGGACCCACTACCGCTCCTGCACCCGCTCCTACCCCTTCTCGACTCCCCGCCTTCCTCCAAGACCGTCGGCGGCAGCCTTCGCTCGCTCGGCCCAAGTCGATGCTCGAGCTCGGACAACTTGCAGCTCTCCAGGCCTCGGAGCAGCAGGCCGAGCCCACCCAGTCGTATCAGTACAACGACCCGCAACGTCAAGAAGCGGTTGAGGAGGAGCAGGACGTCGAGGAAGAGGAATCGGACGACGACCGCTACGGCGTAGGCAGCCCGAGCGAGAGCGTTCCTTCCAGCGCCGGAGGACTGCAGCGTCGCAACCTCGAGCGCCAGCTTCAGCAGCAACATCGCTTCTACCAGGAGGAGAAGCAGCGCCTGCACAAGTCGGCGGCGGAGCGTCACGTTCCTTCCTACCCTTCGGAGCTACGACAGCCGGCGAGGACGAGGTCGCGCTCCATGTGCGCCACGGATCGGATCCCTCGGCCGTCGTCGAGAGAAGAGGAGGACGAGGAGCGGGAGGAGGAGCAGGAGACGGCTGAGGAGACGGAGCAGGAGCGCCCCAGGGCGTCGAGGCCCAATTCCGAGGTCGTCGCCATGCGCTCGCAGGCTTCGATGAAGGGACTCGAGCCCGCCGAAACGGGTGGAGCATTCGTCGCTCTCGATCAGGATGGCTACGCCAAGGGCGAGCATATCAGCCCGCACGAGACGAGCGAGAGCATGCGCAACGGCGAGGAGACGGTCATTCGCGCCGAAGCGGCCGCCGACTCGCGCTCCACCAAGGCAGGATCGACAGCCAGTAGCTCCAACTCGGCACTCGCACGACACAGCACCCTCCTCACCGTCGGCGCCAACCCCAGTAGGAGGAGCAAGGAGCTCGACCGCCTACTCGCGCCGAGCAGGAACAGCGTCCTCCCTCCTCCTCTCCCTACCATGGCCGAATCGCCAGCTCTTTCCGCCTCTTCCGCCGCCACCGCCTCTACTCGCCAGCGCGCCTCTTCTCACGCCTCCTCCCGTCCTTCAACCCTCGCCGTCGTCACTTCGCCGGTCATGCTCGAGCAGGGCAAGGCGGCGAGCAAGGCGCGAGTCGAGCTCGATGTCGTTCTCGAGAGCTCGCTTGTTGTCGAAGGTGGAACGCTCAAAGGTCGCATGGAGGTTCGAGTGCGGAAGCCAAAGCTCATGGAGAGCGAGGTCTGGGTGGGAAGGCCGAAAGTTCGAGTCGTCGGTTTCGAGGGTGAGTGAACTCGTTCGTCTCCTCCCTCGATTGCCCTGACCTCAATTCTTCTCGCAGAGCTTTCTTCGCAAGACGCTCGTCACATCTTCTACCACCACGCCAGCACCATCTCCTCGCTCGAGGGAACGACCAAAGCTCCCAACTCTCCCCTTCCCTGCTTCGACTCGGCCGCCGACCTCGAAGGCTTCCACAAGGCTCGCGTAGGTCAGCACACCGTACCCTTCAGCATGCACCTACCGATTGGCAAGGGTGCCAAGGGAGGGTGGAAGAGCAAGCAAGGCGTCGTTCGCTACATCGTCATCGGGTGAGTCTCGAGCTTCCCCTTCGAACCGAGTGAATGCTGACCGATTCGTCTCACAGCTCCATCAAGCTCAAGTCGTCGAACGGCAAGGATCGCTCCATCGCCCACTTCTACCGCCATGTCGAGATCTTCCCCTACTTCAACCCCGCCGTCCTCCTCGCTCCGGCACTCAAGCCTCTCGTCGCCAGCGCGGCGAAAGGTCTCTTCATGGGTGGATCGGGCAAGGTCAACCTTTCGGCGAGAATGCATCGCGCCAACTGGGTCGCTGGTCAGCGTTGCTACGTCGAGATTAGCGTCGAGAACGAGTCCAGCAAGAAGGTGAGCTCGACTTTGCACTCCATCTTTCGAACTGAGCTGATTATCTCCCGCCTCTCGAGCAGATAAAGTCTCTCACTCTTTCTCTCGTTCGCACCACCACCATCTTCCGTCCTCGGCCTTACCTCGACGCCGGCTCGGGAGGCTACGACGGCACGAGTCCCGACGGCGACATCGATGCCGACGCCTGCCACACTCAGACGACTCGCAAGAAGGTCGCCGAGTCGACGCTGGAGATGGGCAAGAAGGGTAGCAAGGGAGTGACTGCCAAGGGCAACTGGATGGGCGTGGAGGGTGGAGAGAGCGCCGACTTTTCGCACTTCCTTCTCGTTCCCGTCAGTCTCGTTCTTCGCAGCTACGCCCGTCAAGCTCTCGCTTATCGTCTCTCGCTTTTCTCACAGCCCGATGAGCTCAGCATCCCTCGCGGACGCCATGTCGAGATCACTTACGCCATCAAGGTCTCGGTCGGCGGCTCCCTCTCGGCGGACGTCAGCGCCGACATTCCCATCCGCGTCGTCAACTTCCTCTCCCTCGACCCTCCTCCCGGCCATTCGGGAGACATCAGCACCGCCAACCTCCCACCTCGCGCCCTCGCCAAGAGCTGGAGCATCGACCAACTTCGAGGAGCTGGAAACACTCGCGCCGAGACGCTTCGTCGCGAGCCACCGGCAAGGATGGCTAGCATGGACTCGCTTCGTCTCGAGGATCTCAACATTGGCCGTGGACCTGCCACTCGCGCAGCAGTTGCTCCCGCCCTTTCGCGAGTCGCCTCGGCCGACTCGATTCGGACGACAGATCTCTCTCGCGCCCAGTCGGTCGTCGAGCCGCACCAGGCAGCCAGCTTCGCCTCCAAGGCGTCGATGATGGCGCCCCTTCCTCCTCTCCCTCGCGACCAGGTCGTCGTCGGCAAGGCTCTCGAACGCCAACTCACCCACCGCATGTCGCTCGAGTGCATCACCTCGGCCATCGCTTCCGCCACCGCTCGACGGGAGGGACGTTCGCCTACCAAGAGCACTCTTCGCTCGGTCGCTTCAAGCGCCGAGATCGAGCAGTGGGAGGAGCAAGGCGAGGGAGATGGCTACTTCGGCGGAGGAGGAGAACGCCTCTACGACGGTGGATACGAGCCTTTCCAGAACATGTACGCGGAGCAGCCAATGGACGACTTACAGCTGGACGACCTCGACGACGTACCCGACGACCAGGCCTACTTCGGCGGCCGAACGCAGGATCCCCTCACTCTCGACGGTCCTCGCCTCGTCGAGCAGCAGCAGCAACGTATGGAGGCGGACTCGGACGACGAGCTCGAGCTCGATGCTGTGATGCAGTCGCGGTTCAGCGACGACGAGGTCGACGACGAGGAGCCCGCCGTCGAGCGTCAAGTGCTCATGCCCCCTCCTTCGCCTCGTCGCTCCCAGGCGGCCGTTCGCTCGCCGATCACTCGCTCGAGGCCTTCTTCGCCGGTCAAGCAGGATGCTCAGATGCCCAAGTCGGCGATGAAGCGATCCGACAAGTTCGCCTTCGCTACCCCTACCTCCCCCGTCAAGGCCAACGTCGAGCTCCCCGTTCCCCAGTCGCCGATCCGTCGACAGCCTTCTCGCAACGATATGGGTCCTCCTCGCTCCATTCCTCGACCTCTCCCTCCTCGGCCGACTGGCGCCCCCTCCTTCGGCAGCCCCACCAAGGCTTCAGCCGCTCGCGACGCCTCCACTCGCCTCGAGCTCAACAAAAAGCCTTCCATGTCTTCGCTCAAGCGTAGCCCTGGAGTCACTCGCAAGGCCTCTTCCAAGTCTCTGCGCGAGGCGGCCTCGCCAACTCTCTCGGCTGGCAACACCTCTGATGCCCCAGAGCTCGACTCCTCCTCCGCTAAGTCGTCACCCGAGATCGAGGCAGCTCGCACACCTTCTCAGCCCGTCTCAGCTCGCGCCTCTCCCACCATCTCGGTCAGCAGCCCTCGCCTCGCTCCTTCTTCCCCTCGCAAGGTCAAGGCCGCTCCAACCACCACCCTCCGCGCCGCTCGCTCGATGCACGACCTTCGCACAGCACCCGCACCACCCCCTCAGCGTCGACCCACCACCATCCTCCCTTCCGTCAAGTCGAAGATCGCCGCCCTCGAGACTCGTCAAGCCGCCCTCCACCGCCTCTCGGGCGCGAACACGGGCAGCAACAGCGACCTGGCTCGGGCCAACTCTGTCACCTCCGAGTACAGTGACGCGAGCTTCAACTTGACGGATCTGGGCCGCGCCAACAGCATGGCATCGTTCAAGGCGCCGCTGCTGAGGCGGAAGGTTCAGCCTGTCCCCGAGATGCCTCAACTTTGAGCTGTTCATATAGACACTTTCATCCGATTCGCGTAGCACTAGCTTAATTCATATTTATCTAGCATCCTTTTCATTCGCAATCATGATTTGTCTGCATCCGACATCAGAGCTTTCGAGAGATCTCGGCGAAGGCTTTTGCGCCGAGCAAGGAAGTCGGCTCCCGAGTCCTGTCAGCGCTCTCCACTGCGACGGCTCGCATAGCGTGGCCTGTGACGAAGTCACGTGCTCCAGCTCTATCGAGAAGGGCTCGTCGCTCAACTCGGAGGCGACCGAACTTGAGAGATGCTCAGCCAGTCTTGGGAGATCCAGCCGACGAGTCCTTTCACCAAGGGGGCACTTCACAGCCCGTTTCTACAGCTGTGGAGAGCTGCGTGTTGCTCTCGGCGCTGTCCTACCGCTCCGTTCATTACTGATAGGCTCCTGCTCTTTCCACGAATCCCACAGGCAACGGAGTGAGTTGCTTCGTTCGCCTAATCTCCCTCGCCGACGCTCTGAAGCTAATATAAGTTACCGTGATTCGCTCGGTTACTTCAACATTATAATATACCAAAGCCTTGGATATTCTAGTAGCATGCGGTTCGTCCCCAACCTCGTCAAACCCCACGTCCGCCATCGGAGCCGGAGCAGGAGTCGCCGTCGCCGACCAGGCCTCATTTCATCTGCCCCTCCTCGCTCATGAAGTGCGAATTGACAGAGGGTCCTAGAGAGGAGCTGTTGTGCAGCAGTTTCCTTTGTGCACGACGCGTGTGGCCGTTACCCCATCCCCTGGTGTGAATATTGAAAGGCGGGAGGAGAAGGAGCTCGGTGCACGCCTTCATTGGTTTCGATATCGTCCACTCTTCTTCCTACGATCTTTGTGCGGTACTGTAGTGTGCAGGTGACCCCCTCCTTCTTTCGTTCTCGCCTACCAACCTGTAGCTCGTCGAGAGGATGATCGATATGACCAGAGAATGCTCGGCGAAGGGAGCGCCGAGCTGGCCAGATTGTCCAGCTGCTCGCCGAAAGACGCTAACACTACGCGACAAGTGTCTGCCGAGTCTGCCTCTCGTATTCAGTCAGCTCTCAGCGCACTTCAGCGATGTAACCCCTCTGGACGGCTCGACTTCCCTCTCGAGCCCAGCGCGACTCTTGCTTCCCTGCGCTTCGCTCTCGCCATCTCGACTCGTTCGCTCGCTCCGGAGACTCGTCATCGACTACCAGGGAGCTTGGACACCCTCTACCGCACCTCAACGCCCCTTCAGCGTTCTCCTCGAAGCACGCGTCGAACGCGTCTCGTTTGCAGCTGCTTCTTCGCGACTCGTTCGAAGCTGGGAGGTGAGCAGAGAATCTTCAAGAAGGATACAGGAAATCAAAGCTGACTCTCGACTTGTGTGTACAGCTGCTACTGCTTTCGGCCCCGTCGCCCAATCCCCTCGCTCTTTAAGCGACCTTGCTGAGGCCAACTAGGTGCGCTTCCTCAGCAGACGGCAGAGAAGGATATAGCTCACCCACTCTACCCTCCCAGGTCGGCTCGGCTCCAACCTCCTCCTTCGACCGAGCTCCTCCCTCCGTTCCCTCTAAATCGCCATGATCCTGCTCCTACCGCCGGAGCTCATCTCCACCATCATCTCCTACATCCCTGGAAGACATCAAGTCTCTGCAGATCAGCGCGCCACTCTCCAGGCCTGCTGTCTCACGACCAAAGCCCTCCTCCCCTTCGCCCGCGCCGAGCTTTACCGCCGAATCAGCTTCTCCGTCAATGTAGAACGGTCTCAAGGAGCCATCACAGCTGTGACGTAGTCGACCATCCACCACTTCCTCGGAAACCACGGGCACCGCCTTCGCGACACCCTCTCTTGGCGACCTGAGTTCGGCGCTCACATCCAGGAGGTCCGCATCTACATCAGCAACGACGTGCTCGGATTAGACGATCGAGTTGCCGCACAACTACTCGACGAGCTTCGTACGCGATGCCCCAACCTGACAGAGCTTAGCCTGTGGCAGAGCAACGAAGGACACGATCAGACCGACCAGGCGGTCGCTCGCTTTGGTTCGCAGCTTCGCGGGCTCAGCTACGAGGACGATCGCAAGTGGACCAAGGTCTGGTTCGACATGCTCTCTGCTCTCCCCAACCTGGAACGTCTTCACCGAGTCACATGTGGTCAACTCCCTAGCGACGAAGTAACGCCGCCCGCCATTCAGCTCACCTCCTTCTGCGGCTTGGACGAACTCGACGAGGACTTCTTCCTCCTCCTCCTCCAAAACTCGCATACTACTCTCACAGCTCTCGACATCGCCACTCAGACCACCGATGGATACGCCTGGGACTTGTCCTCCTTCGTCGCGCTCCGTTCACTCGACCTCCTGCTGGCGGCCCGTGAGCCCATTGAACTAGGTCCCTACGACAGCGGAGTGCTCTTCACCATCGGGTCGTGTCCCAACCTCGTCTCCCTCGGGATCAGAACTGACTACCAATGGCCGAAGCTGGGGACAACCGCCGACGACAAGCCCTTCCTTCATCTCCTACCCCCCACTCTCCGTACGGTCGACTTCGGAGCAATTCACATCTCCGACAAGACCCTGTCGGACGCCCTCGCCGATCCTACCATCCTGCCGTCCCTCCGAACGCTGTTCGTCGGCGATTCGACACAGGTGGGCGACCCGTACGGCGACAACGAGTTTCCTATGGATTGGACGAGCGCTCGAAGGGAGGAAACGGTACTCCGTCAGGTGGAGGAGCTGTGTGAGGCGAGGTCTATTTACCTCGAGTGGGAGAAGTGGAACTAGGGCGAGCGAGGGTGAGGTTGCAGAGCGCCGGGGGAGGGGCTGCTGTGGGCGTGTGCTAGACAATGGGGCGAAGAGATTGCTACTCGATACGATGTAGTATGTCTTGTGCGATCGGTGGTGGGCATGTGAAGGAGAGGCGAGAGATTGAGGCCGAATTGGTCGCCGAGCCGTCGATTCAACGCCGAGAAGGAGTATTTGGAGGGCGTGCCATGGCTGTACCAGGGCAGAGAAGCAAGCGAAAGTACTCTTTCACTGCTCGCTGCTCCTGCACCTTCTTCAGCCCG
Source organism: Leucosporidium creatinivorum (assembly GCA_001600635.1). Taxonomy (NCBI): domain Eukaryota; kingdom Fungi; phylum Basidiomycota; class Microbotryomycetes; order Leucosporidiales; family Leucosporidiaceae; genus Leucosporidium; species Leucosporidium creatinivorum. Next base: position 612,163 of record BCKL01000001.1, on the reverse strand, counting down.
ACTTCGAGCTGAGCTCGGTCCCCTCCCTTTCTCGACTTGCCACCTCGAGAGTTCGCTCGACTCTTGCTCTCCTGCGCTTTACTCGTCTTCTCGTCTCGACTCGCTCGCTCGGCTGGAAAGCTCAGCTAAGCGTACTAGGAAGCTCTACCACCCTCTGCTGCACCTCGACACCCCTTCAGCACTCTCCTACAGCTTCCTCCACGTCGACCGCTCTCAAGCCTCGTCCGCTCAGCTGCTGTTTGCTTGGCGAGTCGTTGGAAGCTCGAGGTGAGTGGGAGGTAGAGAGCTCAGAGCAGGGAGAGTAGAGCTGACCTCCTACTGAGTGTACAGAGACCTCGCTGCTGCTGCTTCGCTACTCGGAGTCGCTTGAATTGCTCGCTCGCTGCGCGTATCGCTGAGGTCGACTAGGTGAGCTACCCTGAGCAGAGGGATGGACACGCAAGCTGACCGTGCCGACTTGTACCTACCAGTCGAGCTCCCTCCCTCTCTTCTCACCCGCCGCCCTTTGTCTCCTCGCCCGCTCTCTCTCGCCATGGTCCAGCCTCAACTCCCTCCCGAGATCGTCTCGATGATCCTCAAGCTGCTTTGGGAAGACGAACGCTGCGGATGGCCCGACAAGATCACCCTCTCCCGCTGCTGCCTTGCCTCGAAATCCTTCCTCCCCCTGGCTCGCGCCGAGCTGTATCGCTCCCTCACTTTCAACATTACCAATGCTGGACGACAGGACAGATTGCAGGGTTTCACAGAGACGTCACTCCGCCGTTTTCTCAACCATGCCTCACACCGCCTTCGCGAGACCCTCATCTACCGACCCGAGCTCGGCGGTCACGTCGAAGAGGCTCACGTGACTGCACACTCGGTGGCGCACTTTTTCGCGGATTGCATCGGCGCCCAGATCTTGGACGAGCTTCGTGGCTGCTGCCCTAACCTCCACGCCATCCGCCTGGAGACATCGGAAGAAGATTACACAACTTACAGCAGCCGAGCGCTCGCCCGATTCGGCTCGCAACTTCGCTCGCTCTCCTACGAGCGCGGCGCGATACCTACACCGGAATGGCTCGAGCTCCTCAACAAGCTCACCGGTCTGGAGGACATCTTCGGGCTCTACGCCAGCCGCTCCGACTTCACGGCCTCGGACGCTCCTCCCCCGAACTGCCAACTCAAGTCGCTCCACGCCTTCACCGGCGCCATGCTCAAGTCGGACCTACTCTTCTTTGTTCTACACAACTCGCACGCCTCTTTGAAGTCCCTCGCGATCCCTAGCTATACCGCCGAAGGAAAAGCGTGGGACCTCTCGCCGTTCGTCGCCTTGCAAAAGCTCGAGCTGGTCTTAAAGCGCGCACAGGGCATCGAGGAAGGGTCTGGAAACGACATGGGAGTAGGTTACACCGTTGGTACCTGTCGCGCACTCGAGTCGTTGCAATTGGCGACGTGCTACGATGCTCCCAGACTCTGGACGGCAGCCCACGAGGTCCCCTTCCTCCGTATCCTTCCACCAACGCTGCGCTTCCTCAACATCGGAACGGTTCAGGCGTCAAGCACCTACGTACAAGAAGCTCTCGGCGACCCTGATGTCCTTCCCTCCCTCCGGACCCTCACCCTCGGCGACTCCACCCAAATTGGCGACGCGTGGTACATTGGGGATGGGATGTCCAGCTGGAGCAGCTGCCATAGAGGGGAGGCGGACAAGAAGGCGATCGAAGCGCTGTGCCGAGTTCGCTCCATTCAGCTCGAGTGGGTGAAGTGGAAGCAAGGCGAGCGAACTGAGTGAGGAGCGCCGAGGAGCTTGGAGGTCGATGTGGTGTTGCTGAGCTTGCAAAGGTTTGGCGATAGCTTTGTCTGTGCTGTAAAGTGACTATCCAAACAGCCGACTCGCACAAGCACACCTGGCGAGCTGCGAGACGAGTGGCTAGATTACGACGACCAAGCTCAGAATCCCCAGCCTACGCTCAACGCCCTATCGAACTTCCTTCCAATCCACTCGGGTCCCTTTACTCCACTAGTCGCGATCCTCACCGCTCCCAGCCCCACTCCCGCAACCAATCCAGCAGCAACCACCTGCCAGCTGCTCGGCGAGCCCTTCTTGCCCTCGGTCCCCCTCTTCCCCAGTCCCCTCGGCGCAGTAGGATCCCATAGGATTCGAATACCAGTGATGGCATGGTATGCGGTCAAGCCAGTGAGTGTAGCGTATCCGAGAACGGAGGCAAAGCGGTAGCGAGAGGAGCGGAGGGAGTGAGCGACAAAGGAGTAGGAGAAGATGGAGTCGAGGGAGTGAGAGAGGGGGATGAAGCGGTGGAGACGGAGGTGTTGGAAGAGTGGGATGAGGAGGAGGTAGCCGGTGATGTGGTGCAGGGTGAAGGGAGGGATGAGCGAGGGAGCGCCGACGATGGGCAGGGAGGAGGCGAGGGCCGAGTCCGTGTCGTAAAGAGGTGATGAGGGCTCCAGGGTGGAATCCACGTTGAGGAGCGTCGATGCGGTGGGATGCTTCTCATGCCCCAGCGACGGCAGTTCGTCTCCTTGAGCTTCGGCGAGGGCTGCGAACGGGTCCGAAATCAGCTCGGCGTTCCTCTGTAGCTCATTCAGAACTCACCTTTAGTCACCTCCCGCAACTCAGTCCTCCTCTTCGTCCTCCTCAGATTCCTCTCGGCCGTCTTCAATCCCCTCCCCACCACTCCGCTAAGCACATGTCCAATCGCACTCCCAAAGACCAGCAGCTTCTCGCTCAAACTTCCCTGGTACAGTTCCCTCCCGACAAGCATAACCCCATTAGCGGCATCCTCGCCTCCCAAAATGGCGGCGAGTGGCGCAGAGAGGTGCAGGACGAGGAAAGTGGTGAAGGAGAAGGCGGTGAGGGTTTGTACGAGGTTAGTGACGCGAATCGAGGTGCGCAGGAGCGGGAGAGATGAGTATTGAGGTGCAGAATCGGCTGCTGCTGGCTGGTTGCTCATGGTGAGGTTGGACGAGAGAGACGAAGGAGACGAACCACGAGCTACGCGTACGCAACCTCGGCGAATCGCTGAGGTCGAAATCCGAGCCTGCTCTCCAGTGTCTGTAGGTCATTAGGAAACGAATGATAGGTCCCAATAAATCACACTACCAGCCCATGAATAAGCCAAAACGAAACAGCTTCACCCTCAATCAGACGGCGACCGAATGCCTCCTCCCAATCTTCGCCGCTCCTGCAGCCAGCGCCCTCTCCCTCCTCCTCTCCTCCAATTCCTGACCCGCCTTGCTCTTCCTCGGCGGCAGGACATCATCCGGCTCCTCATCATCTTCGCTGCCTTCGGCTCGTTCGGAGGCAGCAGTGCTCGGTGTTGGTGTTCCTCCGCTCGCTGAGAGGGGTTTGACGGGCCCTGTACTGGAGCGGGGGAGGGAGTTGAAGGAAGAAGAGGAGGTGGAGGAGTGGACGGGCTTGAGGGTCGATTTGCGAGGAGCTTTGCCCGCTTGGACGGAGGTGAGGGGGACGTAGTCTTCGGGGCGGCGCATCTTGCTGTTGGAGTGAAGAGAGCAAGGGTCAGCGCAGAGAAGAAAAGAAGCGCGCTGGCGAAAGAAGACGCACGTGTTGAGCTTGGGCAGAGCGTAGTTGACCGACTTGCGAGCTCGACGACCTTCGCTCGGCTCGGCGGACAGCGCTGCCTCGTCGGAGATATCTGCCGTGCGCGAGGAAGACCTTCCTGATGATGTCGCTGTGTGGGCGAGTAGAGTCAGCGGACTCTCTCCGTGACGAACATGCGCAACGACTCACCTTCCTCATCCACCGCTCCCAACTCGATGACCTTCTTCCTCGCATTGACCTTGCTCGCCGCTCCCGCCACCGTCTCCGTCGGCACCTTCCTACTCTTACTCCCCGACCCCACCGCCGACAATGACAAGGCAGGCGGCGGTCGCAAAGGTCTCGGCGGCGAAGGCGTCGGTGGTCGAGCGGGGATCTCGGGCTCGTACTCGTCGGCTGAGGGATCCTCCTCCTCCTCCTCTTGCTGCTCCTCTTCACCCTCAGAAGAGCTGGACGACATCTCCAAGAGCCTCTGTCTACTGGTAGTCCTCCTCACGCCTGCTCGTTCGACTTCTGAGCTGGAGGGCACCTGCACCTCACTCAACGCCTCCCTCTCCTTGCCCTTATAGCTCGCACTCGCGCTTTTCCTCGCACCATCCTCCTCCTCCAACTCGCTGATCCTCGCCCTTCCCTCTCCTCTCGGCGCAGCGACAGCAGGCGGCGGTGGTGGTCGAACAAGCCCCGAGACCCTTCTCGCTGGTCGTCGGTCGGCTGAGGTCTGGTTGGAAGTGGAGGAGGGTGCTGGAGGCGGTGCGGTAGTGCGGGGCTTCGGTGGTGGTTTGGAAGAGGAGGACAGGGAGAGAGCGGCGAGAGTGGGGTTCGGGGAGGAGGTGAGAGGTGGTGGTGGTGAGACGGGGGTAGGTTCGGGCGCGGGAGCGGGAGAGGTGTAGTGTGTGCTTGAGGGCGCCGCGCCGGGGGAGGAGAAGGCAGAAGGAGGTTGCGAGGAGGGTTGCGATTCCTCGCGGAGGCTATACGAGGAAGTCGGAGGGTCAGCGAAGACGTCTCGGCGTAGAAGTAGAGGAGAAGCCCACCCCTCGAGCACAGGTCCTCTCCATCCACCATCATCGTCCCCTCCATCGTCCATCTCGGCGCTCCCCTCGCCGCCCTCGCTAATGTAGCTCAGATCCGGCCGAGCAGTCATCGTCTCCCTGGCTGCTCGACTCGCTAGTGACCGTCGTCTTGATACCGAGACGTTGGCGTTGGGTGGTAGAGAAGCGGTTGAGGAGGTGGAACTCGAAGCCGAGGCGGGAGTGGGAGGGGTAGCTGCGGAAGCGAGGGTCAGCTCGGCGAGTAGAGAGCCGAGGACGAGGGCTCACGGGTAGCGGGTGATGAACCGACAAAGCTTGGTCGACTGAGCTCGTCTCCGGCGGGAGGCAGGATAGAACCGCAAGCGTTCAGAGTTGCGATAGCGCTGGCGAGCGAGCGGCGCATCGTCTGCTCGGCGAGTCCGAGGATCAGCAAGGCGCGAGAGAAGCACGAGGCAGCAGAGACTCACCTCTACTTGATCCTGATCCATTCCGCCCCAACTCCCTCTCACCTGCCCTTCCTGCCTAGCCAGCAATTCCCTCTCCCTCGACTCGGCGCGCTCGAGCGCGGTCCTCAAGCTAGCCTTCTCGCATTCGAGCTGAAAGTGGGAGCCCTTGAGGGATAACCGTTCTGCTCGTAGTAATGTGACGGTTCGGTTGAGCTCGGCGTTGAGTCTGTAGGTTGCGGAACCAGGTCAGACGAGCGATCAACAGGCCGGCTTGTTTGGTCTGGCGGTGAGAGCGACTTCTGCAGCAGATCTGAGGGTGGGGCTCACTTGGATAGCTCTGTATTCTTGTGTATAATCTCCCTATTCTGCGCCAGATGCTTCTTCTTGACTGTAAAGCGCACAGAAGCGTGAGCTGGTCGTTCAACAAGCTGAAAGCGCGAGGGAGAGGGCTGTAACGACGTACAATTATCGTAAGCCTCGTATGTAGGATTCACTACCATTCCTGGCTGAGAAGCATTGAGCCCCGATAAGCGCCGAGTGGTAGCCAGCTTGGGCGAGAGCGGCGGGTCTAGCGAGCAGCGAAACGGTCGAAGTCAGAGCCGTGAGAGCGCGACGTCTCTTGGACTTGAACGTCTCACTTCTAGCTCAGCTTCAGTCGCCGCTTCTGTAGCACGACATGGCTGGAGGGTGAGTACATCTCTTACAGCATTCTGTACCTCCCTCTCACCCTCTCTCCTGCCCAAACAATCAGGCGAGTCGAGTACACAAGCGAGGATCGCCAGCTGCTGGCCGAATTCCTCGTCAAGCATCCTCAAGACACCCGTCTCCGCCCTTCTCTGTACAAAGAATTTGCCCAGAAGGTGAGCCTGCTGTCCTACAGCCTGTTCTCGCCGCCAGACGCCCCCCCGCTCACGCGCCGCTCTCTCTCTCACAGCACCCGCACCACACCGAGGAGTCCTGGAGGGAGCACTACAGGAGGACAGGTCGCGAGGACATTGACCGCCGTATCGCCAATATCAAGCGCAAGAGGAGCAAGGCCAAGAAGGCAGCCATCGCCGCCGCCGCCCAGGTCGCCTCCGCCTCGCCCGCTCCCAAGAGCAAGGACAAGGGCAAGAAGCGCGCTAGGGAACCTTCGCCCAAGCCGTCGACCGAGGAGGAGAGCGAGGAGGAAGATGAGGAGGAGGAGAAGGAGCAGAGCGAAGAGGAGAAGAGGCCGAGGACTCGTTTCGTCGCCAAGGACCTCGGGCGACTCGTTCGCTACTTGGCCGATGCAGAGGAGCGGGACGAGTCGAAGGAGTTTGCTTACCGCAACTTGGCCGAGGACGTGAGTCTCTCGCTTCTCTTTGCTCTCTCTCGGCGCCGCTCGCTGACCTTGCTTCGTCTCGGCTCTCGCAGTACCCCGAGCACACGGCGATTTCTTGGCAGACCTTCCGCCGAGACAACAACAGCGAGAAGAAAGTCGATGATGCCGTCCACGCACGACTCGCCCGCCTCAAGAAGGAGAGGAAGGAGGCCGCGCGCAGGCCTTCTACCAGCGCCAACGCCGCGCCGGCTTCCACTCCGAAACCCAAGCCCAAAGCTCCTCGACCCTCCTCTACCAACGCCGAACCATCTCGTCGCGCCTCTACTTCGACCGCCATCTCCAACGGCAAGAACAAGCCCGTCGTCCTCCGCTCGTCCTCCTCGCCTGAGGTCCAGACGCCTAAGGCCAAGAAGGCCAAAGTCGTCGACGATCGTCAGCCGGTAGCCGGCCCTTCGTCGGAAAGGAGGAAGTCGATCAGTGCTCCTGCTGCTGCCGCTGAGGACAAGGACGAGGATGACGAAGATGAGGACGCCGAGGATGAGGAACCGCGCCAGCCGAACCCCGTCTTCACCGACGAGGACGAGTACTTGATCGTACAGAAGCTCGCTGTAGCGGAGATCAAGGAGCTGGACAGGACCGAGGTTTGGAAGCATCTTGACCTCTCCGTAAGTGAAGGAGGACGGTGCGCGAGAAGAGCGCGCGCCGAGCTGACTCGGATTTGACTCGCGCAGCACCCGCAACATTCGGAGGAAGAGTGGAAGGCCCATTTTGTCACGAATAGGGCTAGCCTTTTCCCTCGTGTCGGCGTCCGAGTCGCTGAGATCTACAGGGACCAGGCGAGGAAGAGCGCGCGCGAGGAGAGGGAGGCGGCGAAGGCGGCGGAGGAGAAGGCTAAGGCGGCAAGGAAGAGCAAGGGCAAGGATAGGGAGGTCGTTGATAAGCACCCTCACGAGGTCGTCGTCGTCGAGAAGAGGGTCAAGGAGGTTGTGACCGTCGCCGAGGCGCAGAAGGGAAACGCCGACCAGATCGACAAGGCCGCGCCACTTCAGCCTCACGGGTACGTCGCATTCCTCACAGCTCGCTCGATCCTGTACGCTGACCCACTCCCTCGTTCGCAGAGCCTCCGCCGCTCCCCTCGCCTCTCCCACCGCGCAGAACCCCTCCCCTCCGACGCCCAAGCCTACACCTCCATCCTCCTCTCACTCCCAATCCCGCAAGTCTCAACCCATCGAAGTCGCCATCACTACTTCCCGCCTCGATATCGTCCAAGTGGAGCAGCAGCAGCAGCAGCCCGTCGCCGCCGCTTCCGCTCCTCCGGCCTCGACGCACTCGACCGACCCCGAACCTTCGACCCAGCACAGCAGCCTCGATCCCAAGGTCGTCGTCACTGCCGCTCCCAACGTCGCTGTCAACGCCGATAGTAAGAACGTCGAGGAGAGCGATCCCAGCGCACTCGCCGCCGCCGAGATGCAGCGTCAACGCTCCCTCCCCTCGCCCTTCATTAAGGCCGACCAATACCCTCCCGAGCCCGCTCCCGCTCCTGCTCCCACTCCCGCTCCTACCACCACCAGCGCTCAACTCGTCTCTACCGTCGTCCCCGCTCCCGTCGTCGAGAAGCAGGCCGAGGACGACGATTCGCACTCGCTCCCCGATTCCGACGACCGGAGGATGGAGGAGCTCCTCCGCTCCGAGGGCGTCGAGCCTCAGCCCGAGGTCGTCCAGCCGGTCGTCGTACTCGAGCGAGTCAGCTCGGACTGGCTCCCCCTCACGGCGGCTCAGGTGGCGTTCGTCAACGGCGTTTACGAGGTGGATGAGCAGCTGAAGTTCGAGGAGGAGCAGGAGAGGATCGCTCTGGAGGAGCAGGAGAGGAGCAGGATCGCTGCTGAGAAGGCTGCTGTTGAGGTGGAGCGCCAGAGGGTTGAGAGGGAGAAGGCCGCCGCCGCCGAGGAGGATAGCAGGAAGGCGAGGGAGAAGGAGCAAGCGAGGTTGCGACTTTTGGCGGAGGAGAGGGTCAAGGAGGCGCAGAGGGTGGCGGAGGAGGTGGAGCAGAGGAGGGTCGAGGCCGAGAAGAAGAAGCAGGAGGAGGAGGAGGAACGCCGTCACCGTCAAGCGCAGAAGGAGATGGAGGGACTCGCTCGTCGTCACGGCGAGCAGGCTGCCGAAGCCAAGAGGAGGCAGGAGGCTATCGAGGCCGCTGCTGTTGTTGCGCAAGCCGAAGCTCGAAGGATGGCCGCCATCAAGGAGGGCAAGAAGCGCGCCGTCGAGTCCGACGCTCCTGCTCCGGTTGCCAAGAAGGCGACTCGAGGATCCTCTGCCGTCCCTTCTCGCCTCCCTAACATCACTCCTTCTCGTCCCATCGCTACTTCCACCACCACCACTACCTCGACGGCTCGCAAGCGCGCTCGAGACAGCACCGACGGCAGCGCCGGCGTCGACGACCACCTTCCTCCTACCGGCAAGAAGCCTCGCGCTTCTCTCACCGCCTCGGCCAGGAAACCCTCCGCTTCTGTCTCCGCCTCGCCTGCGCCCACTCCCGCTCCCGCTCCCGCTGCCTCCACTCCCAGCGCCGCGACGCTCACCCTCAAAGACGAGCTCGCCCTCCGCCGCAACCTCTACTCCCTTCCCAAACGCGGTCCCCACGCCCTCTACCTCTCCGTCTCCTGCCCCACCAACTTCAAGATCCTCGACAAAGCCTGCACGTGGTTCTCGCCCACCCGCCGTCCCGCCGAGGGCACGGCCGAGTACGCCGAGTTGGAGAAGTGGGTGGCCAAGGAGGTGTGGAGCTACGATGATGATGTGATTGTGTTGGCGGGGACGAGTGAGGCGCAGGAGGCGATTGAGAGGAAGAAGGGGAGGAAGGCGGTGAGCGCGAGGAGGGCAGTCTTGTTCTCGGCAGGGATCGAGCTGGTCAGTCAGTTGAAGAAGGGCTGGCCGTGGGCGTCGAAGTAGGGTCGCTTGTGTATCTCTTGCTTGTTTCTTTCGTACTTCTGTGCTCTTTGTGAATTGCTTGCTTGGCCTCCGCTCAATCGAGACTTGGAGAGGCAGCGTTCGCCGCGAAGCCAGCTCAGAGAAGGTCGAATCTCGCCTCTCCTCTTCGCGGTCGATCGAGCGGGTTGTCACTGGTGATGTAGTACAGACACAGCAAGCCCTATGCTTCCGCCTCCTCCTCATCCCTCTTCGACTCAAGCTCCTCGGCGCTCCTCGTCAGCGTCGCCTGCCCTGCTTCCACTCTTCCCACTCGAGCTGAATGGAGCGAACTCGGCACAACTCTTCGATCGCCTTCTTGTCCGCCTCCCGTCTGTGGCAGCTGCTCCAGCTGGACATCCCTCTCCCAGCGTACCACGAGTCGCCAGTTTGCGTAGAGTCGCCGAGGGTGAGGGCGCGGAGGGAGGGAAGGACATCAGGGTCGCCGAGGGCTTCTTGTACGTAGGTGCTTGACGCCTGAACCGTCCCAATGTCGAGGAAGCGCAGGGTTGGTGGAAGGATACGGAGGAAGGGGACCTCGTCGGCTGCCGTCCAGAGTCTGGGACCCTCGTCGTGCCTCGCGAACCGTAACGACTCGAGTGCGCGACAGGTGCCAACGGTGTAACCTACTCCCATGTCGTTTCCGGACCCTTCCTCGATGCCCTGTGCGAGCTCTAAGACCAGCTCGAGCCTTTGCAAGCCGACGAACGGCGAGAGGTCCCACGCTTTTCCTTCGGCGGAATAGCTAGGGATGGTGAGGGACTTCAAAGAGGCGTGCGAGTTGCGTAGGATAAGGAAGAGTAGGTCCGACTTGAGCTGAGCGCCTTTGAAAGCGTGGACCGACTTGAGTTGGCAGTTCGGTCGAGGAGCGTCCAGGGCTGTGAAGTCGGAGCGGCTGGCAGAGAGCCCGAAGATGTCCTCCAGACCGGTGAGCTTGTTAAGGACTTCGAACCACGACGGTGTAGGTATCAAGCCGTCCTTGTAGCGAAGCGAGCGAAGTTGCGAACCGAATCGGGCGAGCGCTCGGCTGCTGTGACCTTCTTCCGATGTGTCTAGACGGATGGCGTGGAGGTTGTGGCATCGACCACGGACCTCATCCAGAATCTGTGCATAGATCTGATCCGCGACAGGGTGTCCCGCCGAGTATGCAGTGACACGAGCCTCTTCGACGTGACCGCCGAGCTCGGGTCGGTAGATGAGGGTCTCGCGAAGGCGGTAGGATGCATGGTCGAGGAACTGGTGGAGTGACCTCTCTGTGAGAGCCTGCACCTTGGCCTGTAGTTGAGGATTGGCGATGCTGAAAGTGAGGGAGCGATACAGCTCGGCGCGAGCGAGTGGGAGCAAGGACGTGGAGACGAGGCAGCAGCGGGAGAGGGTGACCTTGTCGCGCCATCCATGAGGCGTGTTGTCCGATAGCAGCTTGAGGATCATCGAGACGATCTCGGTAGGGAGTTGTGGCTGTACCATGGCGAGAGAGAGCGGGCGAGGAGGCTCGGAGTCGGAGTGGGGGTGGGCGAGGGAGGAAGTCGATGTTGACGGGAAGGAGAGGGCTCGAGCGAACAGCTGCAAGGCAGGACGGTTATCTATCTACTCCTCCCCCTCCCCCTTTGCCCAGAGTAGCTCACCAATTCGACCTCAGCGACACGCGCAGCGAGCAAGCGAGCGATTCCAGCGACTCCGAGCAGCTAAGCAGCAGCGACGAGTTCTCTGCACACGAAGTAGGAAGTCAGCTCTGCTCTCCCTGCTCTGAGCTCTCTGCCTCCCACTCACCTTCGTTCTTCCGGCGGCTCGCCAAGCAAACAGCAGCTGAGCGGACGAGGCTTGAGAGCGGTCGACGTGGAGGGAGCTGTAGGAGAGTGCTGAGAGTTTGTCGAGGTGCAGCAGAGGGTGGTAGAGCTTCCTTGTCGTCTTGTACGAGCTTTCCAGGCGAGCGAGCGAGACGAGACGAAGAGACGAATGAAGCGTAGGAGGGAGAGAGCGGAGGCGAGTTCCAGACCGCCAAGTCGAGAAGGGGAGGGACCGAGCTCAGCTCGAAGCTGCTCGAAGTCGAGCTGAAGAAGGTGCAGGAGCAGCGAGCAGTGAAAGAGCACACTCGCTTGCTTCTCTGCCCTGGTATAGCCATGGCAAGCTGTTCAGTTACTCCTCCTCGGCGTTAAATCGACGGCTCGACGACGGCTTCTCTCTCTCGCCTCTCTCCCGCGAGCCCACTGATCGCACCAGACATACAATATCGTATCGAATGACAATATCTGCGGCCCATCGTCTAGTACAAACTCACAGCAGCCCCTCCAGCACCTCGGCGCCGGTCGCGCTCATGAGTCCCGCGCGCCTTGCGCCCACTTGTCCCACTCGAGGAAAATCGACCTTGCTTCACACAACTCCTTCACTTGGCGCAGTACCGTCTGCTCTCGTCGACCGCTGACCCATGTCGACGTACCGTTCTCCTCTCGCATGTCGTCGATTTGAGTCGAATCGCCGAGGACGAGAGTACGGAGGACAGGGAGGATTGTAGGGTCGGCGAGGGCTTCCGGGAGATTCTTGTCGGAGACGTGGACCTCTCCAATGTTGAGGGAGCGGAGGCAGGAAGGTAGCAGATGGAGGAAGGCCCGGTCTTCGGCGAGCGTCTCCAGCCTGGGCCAATCGGGATCCATTCCGAGGGTGAGCGAGAGGAGATTGAGACATGTACCGACGGTGAAGCCCAGTCCGACGTTGAGCTCGATGCATAGCCCGACAGGCTCACCGTAGCCCAGCATGAGCTTGAGGGAGCGGAGCGCGACGAAGGGCGACAAATCCCAAGCACGAGCGTCCCAGCTCATACTAGGGATGTCAAGAGTAGTGAGGAAGGTGTGTGAGTTATGAAGGAGGTGGAATAGGAAGTCTTGAGTGGGGATGAAGTAGTTGTGGAGGGATTTGAGGCGAAATGTCGGCGGGATGGCTGCTTCGACAGGAAGGTCGCCGTCGGACACGCCGTGGATGTGCTGTAACTCAGGGAGCGCACAGAGCATTTTGCACCATTCCTGCGTCCAACTGCGATCCTCGTCGTAGGCGAGCACGCGCAGCTGTCGTCCAAACCGCGCGACTGCTTGGTCAGTCTCGTCGGTGCGGCCGTAATGAGTTGCGCCAAGGCAGATCTCCCTGAGGTTGGACACCGAGTACGGAGCTCGTCCAAGATCTGCGCGGTGATCTGATCCTCGAATCCGAGCCCGTGAAGACTGCTGACGATGATGCGAAGCTCTCGGACGTGGACGCCGAGTTCGGGTTGGGAGACGAGGGTGTTGCGAAGGAGGTGGCTATAGTGCCCAGTGAAGTGGAGAAATGTGTGCTCCGACAGGGTCGTGACGTTCTCGTGACCCCACGCTTGGTGGATATGGAACTCGATGCGGCGGTAGAGCTCGGCGCGGGCGAAGGGGAGGAGGGATTTAGCCGTGAGGCAGCAGGCTTGGAGGGTGGCGCTCCCTTCCCGAGGTGTGAGCGATGATGGTGGAGATGATCTCCGGCGGTAGGAGGAGTAGCATGATATGGCGAGGGAAGGGAGGGAGGACCTCGGTCGAAGGAGGAGGATGGAGGAGAGGAGCCGAGCCGACCTGGGAGATTGAGGTGGGTGAGCTCAATCCTTATCTGCCGTCTGCAGAGTAAGCGCACCTAGTTGACCTCAGCCAGGTCTCGAAAAGAGCGAGAGGGATTGGGCGACGAGACCGAACAGCAGCGACAGCAGCAGCAGTCACTCTAGACACGCCGTCGAGAGTCAGTTCTGTTCTCTTGAATCCTCCGATCCCCTCTATGCTTACCTTTCAGCTCTGAACGAGTCGCGAAGAAGTAGCTGCAAACGCGACGCGTTCGACGCGTGCTTCGAGAAGAGCGCTGAAAGGGCGCCGAGGTGCAGTAGAGGGCGTCCGAGCTCCCTGGTGGTCGATGACGAGTCTCCGGAGCGAGCGAACGAGTCGAGAAAGCGAGAGCGAAGCGCAGGAGAGCAAGAGTCGCGCTGGCTGGACGAAGTCGAGCCATCGAGAGGGGTCACCGAGCTGAAGTGAGCTAAGCGCTAGCCGACTGCGACACAGAATCACGGTGGACATGTACCGAGTAGCCTTAGTCTCTCTCGACGAGCAGCTGGGTAGTCTGGCCAGCTCGGCGTTCGCTTCGCCGAGCATTTTCTGGTCATATCGATCATCCTCTCGACGAGCTACAGGTTGGTAGGCGCCAACAAAAGAAGGAGGGGGTCACTTTGCACACTAGAGTACTGCACGAAGTTCGTAGGAAGAAGAGAAAGATATCGAAACCAGTGAAGGCCTGCACCGAGCTCCTCCTCCTCCCGCCTTCCAATATTCACACCAGGGGATGGGGTAACGGCCACACGCGTCAAACAAAGAGCTCGAAACGCTATCGCGGACCAACCAGCCTGAACATCGCTTAGATGAGGAGGCGCTCGACGGCGTTCTGTTAAAGCGAAAAGGCGAGTCAGCTCTGCTCAGCTCGTCGGGGCGACTCTCTGCTCACCTTGATGGTATCAATTTGGCCCTTGAGCTCGCGAGCCTCGGAGGTGGTGATCGATGCGGCGATGACGGGCCTCGAGACACCGCAAGCACGGCCGAGGGCGGTCTTGGAGGGGACGAAGACGTAGGGGACGTTCTTGTCCTCGCAGAGGAGGGGAAGGTGGAGCAAAATCTCAATGGGCTCGGTGTCTGGTGGAGAATAGGCGTTAGTTGCCGTAGAGGTGCAGAGGAGGCAGAGAGCGACGAACCGGCGGTCATGATGATGATCTCCGAGATACCACGGTTGAGGGTCTGTTCGGCGCAGAGATACGGAGTCAGTGACTGGCTCGAGTGCGGCAGGCTCAGTGCGGAAGAGACGCACCTTGGTAGCCTCGTTGGCTCCCTTCTTCAACTGCTTGTAGTGCGAGGCTTGCTGAACCAAGTCGAGGATTTGGTTGGTGAGGGCAGCATCGGCGAGGGGGAACGCTTTGGGGTTGACTTCGGCCTGCGTAGGGAAGCGAAGACGTTAGTGGCAGATACTGAGAGATCACGAACGGGAAGGAAGGGCTGAGGCGAAAGAACGCCGAAGGGGGGGAGAGCGAGAACGTGAGCCCGACCGAGGAACTCACCATTGTAGTAGAGGATGTGTTGGAGTAGAGCTCACGTAAGAGATCACTGCTCCTGTAGGTGGTGAAAGAATGTCAGCTTCTGTAGCTTGAGGAACGTACAGCTGGCTTGCGAAGCAATCTGCATCTACGCCCCGCCTCGCCAGCTTCCAGCTGCTGCAAATCAGCACGCCGCATGACTACTGCACCGCATCGCGGTCCTCCCGAGTTTCCTGCCTCCTGCTGCCCTACAGCCTCTCCCCGAAGCTGGCCAGCATGACTTGGAGCTCGAAGAAGCGGAGAAGTCGAGTTTGACGCAAGATTCGACCTTGCTGGCCGCCTCGCAGGACGGGAGAACAACGAGGTGCAGGCTTCTAGTCCAGCGCAGATTTCCAAAAACGGATCGGCGCCTTACGATGAAGAGAAGAGGGTTGAAGGAAAGGGGAAGAAAGAGAGCCTGGGATGCCTCAGCGAAGGCGATTTTGGCTGAGTCGAAACGGGAGGGTAGCCTGGGTAGCTCTCGCTTCTACCATCATGTCCTCTGTACCCGATCAGCTTCCAGCTGCTACCAACGGTAACAAGAGACCAGCCTCGCCTGTACCGGACGACTCTAGCAGCAAAGCGGCCCGTAACGAGCTCGCCCCCACCACCTCATCCGACACCCCGCCAGCACCGCTCGTAGAGATGGGTAACACCGAATCCAAGCCCGCAGAAGTAGCGCCCGAAGCTGTAGCCGAGGCTGCAGTTCCCGCCGAGTCCTCCGAATCGACTACAGAGACGCAGGAGCGCGCGCCGGGCGTCGACCCTCGCCAGCTCGATACACTCGCGACGCTGTACTCGCAGGACAAGTTGGAGGCGCCAGAAGCTACTGCTTTCGAACACGTCGCTGCTCTCAACGATAAGGTCGTACTCTGGTGAGTTGGTGCAGCGGCAGGGAGGCGCGATGACGGAAAGATAGCTGACTAGCGCTTGTGTGCTCGTAGGATGGGCGATATTACCGTGAGTATTGGAGTAGCGGGTAGCTAGATCACGACTGACCCTCCCTCAACAGACCCTGGCCGTCGACTGCATCGTCAACGCCGCCAACAAGTCGCTGCTCGGCGGAGGAGGAGGTGTGTAGCTTGTTACGGCTCGCTATCACGTACCAAGCTCACCTTCTGCCCACAACAGTCGACGGCGCCATCCACTCGGCGGCTGGACCCGCTCTCTACGACGAATGTACCCTCCTCAACGGCGCCGAGACGGGCGAGGTCAAGCTCACGACGGGACATGACCTGCCTTCGAAACATATCGCGCACGCCGTCGGACCGATCTACAGCAGGAACAGGAAGGAGTGGAGCGAGGAGATGCTGAGGAGCTGCTATAGGACGACGTTGGAGTTGGCGGTGGAGGCCGACTTGAGGACGATTGTGAGTTCGCGCCGAGATGCGTTGGCGAGAGCTGTGCTGACAAGTATCGTTTCACCAGGCCTTCTCGGGTATCTCTACCGGCATGTATGTGCCTCTCAAGTGCTTGTAGATCCCACGCGAGCTTTGGCTGACCTCCCTTCCCTCGACAGCTACGGCTACCCCCTCGACGATGCGACCCGCACCGCCCTCGACGAAGTGCGCAAGTTCCTCGAAGGTCCAAGTGGCTCCAAGATCGACATCATCATCTTCACCGTCTTCCGCCAAATCGACGCCGATTCCTGTACGCTCTCCTTCCTTCCCCTTTCGCTTCTCGGCGCTGACCCAGTCCCCTTCTTCAGACGTCGAATTCCTCCCCGAATTCTTCCCTCCCGCACCCGCTGCTCCCACGTCTACCACCGATACTGACGCCACCGCCACCACCGCCGACCCACTTGTCCGTCCCGGTCCCGCGCCCATCGAAATCGAGCCGACCCCTCCCTCCGCCGGAGCCGATTCGTCGGACTTGCTCCACTCGAACAGCGTCAAAGATGGCTCTACCAGCGCCATCACCCTAGACGAGGCGTCGCAGAAGCCGCAGGGAATGCCGAAGGAGTTGGCGAGCGTTAGGCTGTGCAGCGAGATTGAGGAGAAGAGCGTTGAGGCGATGATGCCTGATGCGCCGGTGGAGGAGAAGTAGGGTGGAGGTAGGGAGCGCTGTGACGTGCTTGGTACTTGATGTGCATAGATAGGTTTGGCTCAGTGCGTTTCGTGGAGCCTGGCGAGGGCTCGAGCGACGACGAGTGAGAGCTCGGCGATGCTGCAGACAACCCTGTCGGCATGCGAGGACAGAGCGGCGTCGCTGATCAGTAAGTTGATACGTCGAGCTTGGTTCTCACGTCATACAGCATCCTACTGCTTCGCTGAGCTGAGCTCGGTCCTCCCTTTTCTCGACTTGGCCGTCTCGAGCTCGTTTCTACTCTTGCTCTCCTCCAGTTCAATCGTCTTCTCGTCTCGACTCGCTCGCTCACCTGGAAAGCTCGTACAAGACGAGAAGGAAGCTCTACCACCCTCTGCTGCACCTCGACACCCCTTCAGCACTCTCCTACAGCTTCCTCCACGTCGGTCACTCTCAAGCCTCGTCCGCTCAGCTGCTGTTTGCTTGGCGAGTCGTTGAAAGCTCGAAGGTGAGTGGGAGGGAGAGAGCTCAGAGTAGGGAGAGCAGAACTGACTTCCTACTTCGTGTGCAGAGACTTCGTCGCTGCTGCTTCCCTGCTCGGAGTCGCTGAGATCGCTTGCTCGCTGTGCGTGCTGTTGAGGTCGACTAGGTGAGCTGCTCTGTGCAGAGCGATAGCAAGGCAGAGCTGACCGTTTGCACTTGCACCTCCCAGTCGAGCTCTCTCTCTCTCTTCTCACCCGCCGCCCTTTGTCTCTTCGTCCGCTCTCTCTCGCCATGGTGCAGCCACAACTCCCTCCCGAGATCGTCTCGATGATCCTCAAGCTGCTTTGGGGAGACGAACGCTGTGGATGGCCCGACAAGGTCACCCTCTCCCGCTGCTGTCTCGCCTCGAAATCCTTCCTCCTACTCGCTCGCGCCGAGCTGTATCGCTCCCTCGCTTTCACCATCAGCAATACGAGGAGACAAGACTCAGTACAGACTCTCTCGCACAGCACCATCTCGCGGTACCTCAACTACTCCTCTTACCGCCTTCGCCAGACCCTCGCCGAGCGACCAGAGCTCGGCGCTCACGTCGAAGAGGCTGAGATGTTCGTGCCGCACGTACTAGTACACCCATTCGGCGACCAGATTTGTGCTCAGATCTTGGATGAGCTACGTGGTCAATGTCCCAATCTTCGCGCCCTGCGCCTCGAGCCGTCGGAGGAAGGTCACAGCAACCGAGCGCTCGGTCGATTCGGCTCGCAACTTCGCTCACTCGCCTACAACGACGGGGCTATACCAACACCAGAGTGGTTAGAGGCGCTCTGTGCGCTCACAGGTCTGGATCACCTCGGGGGCCTCTCCGCCAGCCACTCCGACCGACATGTCCCCGACGACACCCCTCGACCTTCCTTCCAACTCAACTCGCTCCACGCCTTCAGTGGTGCCGAGCTCAAACAAGAGCATCTCTTCTTCGCTCTCCACAACTCCCAGGCCTCCCTCACCTCCCTTGCCATCCCCAGCAAACCCGACGAGGACGAGGCCTGGGACTTGTCGCCCTTCGTCGCCTTGCACACGCTCGAACTGGTGCTAGAGTACGCACAAAGCGTTGATCAGGGGTACGGAAGCTACAAGGGGGTCTGCTACACCGTCAGCACCTGTCGCACACTCGTTTCGCTGCACTTTGCGACGATTAATGATGCTCCCAGGCTAGGGGCGGTCGACGAAGAGGAGCCGTTCTTGCCCTTCTTTCCTCCGAGCCTGCGGTTTCTCGACATCGGAACGGTCCAAGCATCAAGTCGCTACGTACAAGAAGCCCTCGCCGACCTTGCAGTCCTCCCCGTCCTCTGCGAGCTGGTGCTCGGCGACTCGACTCAGCTCGGCGACGCGCGGGTCGAGGGTGACTCGATCGGCTGGACCAGCCGTCGAAGGGAGCAGAGGGACGAGGATTTGATCAGAGCCCTGTGCGAGGCGCGCTCGATCAGCCTTGAGTGGAACGAATGGGAGCAAGGAGAGCAATGTCTGTGAGCGCCGAGAAGGTCTGGTTGGAAGGGTGTGGGCGCTTGCTGGGCTTGCAGAGGGGTGGCGATAGCTTTGTCTGTGATCTGAGATGTGTATCCAAGCCGCCGACTACCGCAAGAGAGATGCGAGTACAGCTAAACAAGCTCGGCGGAGGAGACGACCGAAGGAAGAGGGGGCGACTCTGTCGAGTTGAGGCTGAACAAGCCCCTATGCTGTAATGTCAAACTCTGCTAGCTGTCTCATTGCTTTAGACAACCTCACAAGACCTGTATCGAAATGCAGCATCCGAGCGACAAGAACGTGTTGGCCGCGAAGCTGGCAAGGGGATCGCTGCTTGGAAAGGGACTTGCAAAGCTTCGTCGACGTCGTCAGGCTCGCCCGAGCATTCGCAGCTTGTTCTTGCACTCTTTGCCGACAGCACCAGCTCAGCCCTCGGCCACCTCAAGCTTGCTGCCCTACAGCGCCGTTCCCCTCACCTCGCACTCGCATTCATCTCCAAGTGCGTAGGGAGTCGCGTCTCGTGAGCCAGTGAGGGAGCAGCAGCTAATCCCGGTACATCATACAGCTCTCTCGCCGTCTTCGCCTCGCCCAAAGTAGCTCGACTACAGTGAACCCGCCCACCGGAGCTTGCCCAGCGCTCTCGCACTCGTGCTCCTGCTCGGAAACGTAACAGCTCGCCATGAAGTTCGGCAAGACCTTGGCCAGTCAGGCTTCTTTACATCCAGGCTGGTCTAGTGAATTCTGCGATTACAAGGCGAGTCCTCGGGCTACAGAACCGACCCAGAAACGAGCTGACCGGCGTTCGTCTCGTTCGGTTCGGGCGCTCGCAGGGATTGAAGAAGATCATCAACTCGCTCGCCAAGGGTAGGCCAGCAGATGCCGCTCTTCTAGCAGCAGGAATCAGGCCACCTCGACCGCCCGGTCCGGAGGAGCCTCTCCATCCCTCGACGGAGCCTCAGCTCATCGCGCACACGGCGAGCGCCGGACACAACGGTGCAGGACCCGGCAAGCTTCTCCAAGCGCACAAAGCTGCCTTCTTCTTCAAGCTGGAGCGCGAGTTGGAAAAGGTGCGTCGCAAGGAGCATATCAATTGAAACGCCGGGGGGACTTGAGTGTGCTGGCCAACAGAGCAGGACTGACGCTCCTTCGCTACAGATCAACGCATTCTACTACCAGCGCGAGTCGGCGCTCAAGGTCCGCCTCCGCACCCTCATCGACAAGCGCAAGCTGCTCACCGCTTCGCTCTCCGATGCGAGCGGCAAGGTCAAGGCGCTCAGCCGTGACAGCAGTAGCTATGGAGCTCTTTACGAGGGATTCCGGAACTTTGAGCGTGACTTGGGAAGGCTACAGGTGCGTCTATGAAAGTTACCGAATCGGCGAGGAGTGGGGCAGCTCACCGAATCCCGTCGGCGCAGACTTACATCGAGGTCAACGCGACCGCCTTCCGCAAGATCTGCAAGAAGTGGGACAAGGCCTGCCGTAGGCAAGCCGACCGCTTTGGCGACCAGCGACGTGAGTAATCTCCTGCCCACCGAGAAGCGCGAGTGCTGATCCTCCTTCTCGGCCTCTCTCAGCGCAACAAGGCGAGCACGATGGACAACTCTACCTCGCACGTCAAGTCGAGGTTCAACCTGTCTTCAACCGTGAGTTCATTGCCGAGCTCTCGGATGGTGAGTTGCTCCTCTTCGACTCGAGCCCGAACCTCGCTGACCCCAATGCCTCCGCAGTGGCTTCCGCCAACCTGCTCTCCCTCGAGAACCTCGTCGGCAACGAAGGCAAGCGCCGAGGGCCTGAAGCACTCGCCGACGGCACTGGTATCGAGACGAACGGCGTCTCCGGCGGCACCATCTGGACGATGGACATCGAGCGCGCCGACAGCGCCGAAGCTCTCGAGGACCTCGAACACGCCCTCGTCGTGGCCGTCAAGTCCAACGACCGCACCGCTACCAAGGAGATCCTCAAGATCCTCCTCCCCGAGTCGCAGACGGAGGTCAGGGCGCCCGTGTCGCGCATCTTGTGGAGGGCGGTGCTCGAGGAGGAGGAGCCGAAGAAGGTCGAGGTCAACGGAGACGCAACGGCGGTGAATGGAGAGGCTGCAGTGCCGAAAGAGAGCGGTATTCCTACCTCACTACTCGACTTCACCTTCGTGGACGACATTAACGGCCGGACGAGCCTGCACGAGGTGCGCTTCCGCTCACGTCTTGCGATGGGCGAGCCTGAGCTGACCGTCTTCCATCGTCGATAGGCCGCCAGCGCTGGGCGTCTCTCTCTCGTCGCAGTGTGCCTCGAGAAAGGGGTTGCCGTCTCCCAAGCCGACGTCTACGGTCGTCATCCTCTTCACTACGCCGCCATCAACGGCCACTCGGACGTCTGCCGCCTTCTCGTTTCTGCCTCGGCCGACGCCACCGTTCTCGACTTAGACGGCTACAGCGCCATCATCTACGCCATCACCAACGGTCGCAGTGCCGTCGTGCAGACCTTCCTCGACCAGGGAGTCAGCTTCGAGACGCCCGCTTCGACCAACGAGGATCTGAACGCCCTCTCGCTCGCCTGCCAATCCGGACACGAGGATATCGCTCGCCTTCTCCTCCAACGCGGCGCCAAGATTCTCCCCAACCCCGCTGGATACTGGCCCCAACACCTCGCCGCTCGGGAGGGTCACGCTGGAGTTCTGCGCTTGCTCGTCGAGGCGACGCGAGGCTTCTCGGGCATCGACGTCGCGGACAAGTACTCCCAGGCGACTCCTCTCACCCACGCCGCCAGCGAGGGACACGCCGAATCGGTCAACGTTCTGCTGCAGGCGGGTTCGAACGTCCACGCCAAGGACGAGTTCCGGAGAACGCCCATCCACTACGCCGCGTGGCATGGTCATATCGACTGCGTCAACCTCCTCCTCGCCGCTGGCGCCACTGCCGACAGCGCTCTCTCGCCCGAGCTCCCCCACCTCGACAACCTAGCGACGGGCTCGATGTCCTCGGCCGACATGGAGCCGATGGACCTCGAGTCGGATCTCATCCCTTCCCTCTCTCTTCCTCCTCCCATTATCCCCTTCCGCATCTGTGAGTCGAGGTCATCTATCAGCTGCTACACCGAAGCTAACCTCGGTTCATTTTCACAGACGGCCACAGCTACCTCGACAAGAAGGTGCTCGTCCAGGTCTTCCTCGGCCACCCAAACACCACTCGCGCTCCCTTCCCTCCTGCAATCCGCCTCAACGAGCAATCAGGTCGCGGCCACTACCCCTCGCTCAAGCTCATCATGACGCCCAAGCCCGATTCTGTCGCCGTCCCTCACTCGGTCATCCTCCCCCTCGCCGACGAGCGCGAGGCTTTCCCCTTCCAAGTCGACTCGTTCAACAACTTTTCCCTCGAGTTCGACGTCCTGCCGACATTCGGATCGAAGGTCCTGGGCAAGGCGGTCGCCATCCCTGCTACCTTTGCCGAGCTGCAAGCTCAGGGCTCCTACGTCGTGCCATTGCTCGACCCCTCGCTCAAGGTCATCGGAGACATTCCTTTCGAGCTCAACATTGTCAAGCCTTTCGAGCGTGCAACTCTGCAGCTCGGTGGACAGGTGAGGCCCTCTCGAGCTCACTCCTCCTGCTCAATCGCTGACCCTCCCTCCTTTCGTACAGTTCGAGACCTACTGGCGATCAACAACCTCCATCACTGCTGCTGGCGATCCAACACCAGCACCATCGGGCTCCGGAGGTCCCTCGGTCGTCACGGCTTCCTCGCTGTCGGGAGAGCATGTTCGCATCGTCGTCCAGGTCACCTCAGACGGCGTACCAGTCGCCTACCCCGTATGGAAGCTCCCCGTCGATGGCTTTGACGTCCACGTCGGCGAGGTTACCGCCGCTCAATTCCTCGCGCTGGCTGAGAAGACGGGCAAGACGCTCAACGCCGAGTCGGTGGTCGACAAGTCCGACCCTGCTGCATGGTACACGGCCATCGCCAACGCACTGGTGCCATTAGACGATCTCCTGAAGGTGAGTTTGGCTTGTCTCAGCTAGCTTCGAGTCAGCGCTGACCCGTCGCTTCCTTCAAGGTCCTCCCGCCCTCCTTTGGCGTCAACCTCGAGATCCGCTACCCCACTCGCTCCGACATCCGCCGTCTTCGGCTCAACACCACCCTCGAGATCAACCAATTCGTCGACTGCGTCCTCTCCTCGGTCTATGAGACGATTCAGAACGGCGACGACAAGCACCACCGGCGCATCGTCTTCTCCTCGTTCAACCCCGTCGTCTGCACCGCCCTCAACTGGAAGCAGCCCAACTTCTCCGTCTTCTTTGCCTCGTACTGTGGACTGTCGCGCAGCAACCCTGATGGCAAGATGGTCCCCGCCAACCGCGCCGAGGACGACCGGAGGTGCACGAGCATTCGCGAGGCGGTCAAATTCGCCAAGGCCAACAACCTGCTCGGTGTGATGCTCGACGCTACCATTCTGGTGAGCTTCTGTGATACGGGTGCGCTAGCGACTGCCGAGCTGACCTTCGCCTCGCCCTCCGCAGATGCAAGTCCCGAGCTTGATACAGAGCGCGAAGGAGCACGGTCTCCTCATCACCACCTTCGGCACCACAAGCCGAGTTCCCCTCGTGGATGCTCATATGGCCTCAGGAGTGGTGAGTCGTCGCTCCCGTCAGTCCTCGAAGCCTATGATGACTGAACTCCGATCCCCTCCTCAGCTCTCGTACGCCTCAAGCGCCTTCCTTTCGAAGACCCAAGCGACCTGAAGTTCTGGATCAAGACTAAGAGCATTCTGATTATCCTACTCTGTTCCCAAAGACGAAATGCATGGCCATGTTGTAACCAAACGGAGCCGAGCGGGCACGACCGAGAGACGGAAACCAGACGGAGAGTGTAAAATTGGAGAGGTGGATCGCCTGCAGGGCTCCACGTGGCGATTAGTGGACCTTAGCCTGACTTGACAGCCAAGGCGCCCGCGAGCAAAGAACTGAACCGACAGGTCGACTCAATTGGCCGCTCGTCGGCGCTCCGCTCCTCTGCCTTCTCCGAATCCCGCGTCTTCCGCTTTCAACTACGCCAGAGCGCCAGCTCGTACAGGGGTCTCATTGACACAGCTCTACGCCACCCGAATGCCTCCTGCAGTGCGTGCAGCGAGCGCAGAAGGCGGAAAGCGGGCGCCTCGGAAGCACGCTTCGAAGAGTTGCTCGTCCTGTCGGAGGAGGAAAGTGAGGTGCTCCGGGTCGACTCCTTGTGGTACGTCTTCTCTCCTCACATCGTCCACACTGGGCAGAAGAGCGTACAAGGAAGCTAAAGCGCTCCGACCTCCCCACGCTGTCTCGCAGATGCCTGTGTGCTCTACCACGAAGAGTGTAGCTATGATGAGAAGCACGATGGGAGGAAGCCAGCATCAAAAGCGTTCGTCGCTGCTCTGGAGAAGCGCGTCAAGGACCTCGAAGCGATCCTGCAATCCCACGGATTGGATGCTACGACTAGCGGGCTCGAAGCGGAGGCGCCAACAGCGGGACATAGCTTGAAGGGGGACGACGAAGAAGACGTGAATCGTATGGGGATTCAGCAGCTCAAGGTCAGCCCCGAAGCGACTCGCAGCTCAGTCCAAAGCCCCGCTTCTTTTCGCCGAGCTTTCGCAGGATGAGCTCTACTGACCGCAAACCACCCTACAGATTGACGACACGACAGGAGAGTACCGCCTCTACGGCCACGCCTCTCAGTTCATGCATCTGAGTGACCCGCTCGCCTCCACCTCGGCGCTCATCGCACCCTCTCCTCCCTCTGCACGACCTTCTCCCGCATCTCGCGGCTCGACTACCTTCTTATGCCCCGAACATCCGGATCCGCAATCGAGCACCAAGTCGTCGTCGCCTGCGGAGGATTCGGAGATGGCCTCGGGCGAGGGAATCGACTGGGCGAGGCACCTGCCCGAGGTCGAAGGCATGGACGAGCTGCTGCACAACGAACTACTAGACCTCTTTTTCCTCTATTTCAACTCGTGAGTTCCCCATAGCTCGACAGAACCGAACGCTGATGTCGACATCCCTCGCAGATGGGCCTGTTTCGTCAACGAAGCGCTCTTTCGACGAGACATGGCCACTTGCCTCTCCCCTTCCTCGTCCTCCGCACCCATTCGTACCGCCTATTACAGCCCACTTCTACCCCTCAGCTTGCTTGCCATCGCATGTGCCTACTCGCCACGACCCATCGACGCCGAAGTGTATGCCGAACGAGCCAAGACTCGCATCGAGGTCGAGTCGGAAGCAGCACTGCTCTCGAGCATCCAAGGACTCTTCCTCCTCGCCGACTACTACGCCGGAGCAGCTCGTCACAAGATTGGCTACCTCTACTACGGGATCGCCAACTTCTCCGCCTCGAACCTCGGTCTCGCCGTCTCGCTGGAACCGCTTGAGCAGCGGCAACTCGTTAGCAGCGAGGTCAGGCGGGAGCGGGAGCGGACGTTCTGCACGTGGCTACTACAGGACAAGCTTTGGGGCTGCTACCTCGGTAGGGCGCCTCACCTCTCGGCCGACTCGTACGAAACCTCACTGCCGGCCATCGACGAGGAGGAGGATCGGCTCCCTTGGCGCGCTTCACTCACCGATATTAACGACGTTCCTGGGTATCGCTCGTCGACACTTCACCATGCGGGCAAGCTCATGACCATTCTCGAGCGGATTCTTCGGCGTGAGTCGCTCGAGCGCTCTCTGCTCAAGGTCGAGGCTGACCCTCCTCTCGCAGTGCTCTACAGCTTCAAAAGTCGCTTGTACGCCTCGAGCGTGATTGCCAAAGTCTCAGCTTTCCAGTAAGCTATCGCTCGGCCTCCTTCCTCCCCATCGTTCTCCTTCTCGTAAACGCTGCCATCTCCGTCGACGTTCAACCGAGGTGTACCTCCATTATTGATCAAAGAGATCGCTGACCCGCTACTGCTTCTACAGCGTCGAACTCGAGCGATGGCACGCCGAGCTGCCTGTCTCGATCGCGCTGTCGCCCTACAGCCGCACCCCTCCACCAAGCCACATCATCACCCTCCACTGCACCTACTGGTTCATCTCCATCCTCCTTCATCGTCCCTACTATACGCGAGTTGACGGCAAGGAGCTCCTCGCCGTGAACCGAGTCGCTGTCAAGCATTGCGAGCGAGCTGCGTGAGTCGTAGTGCTCTCAACGTCCTGCGCCTGAGTTCGACCGCTAACCCAGAATGATATCCGCGCAGATCCAAGATCGTCAATCTGCTGGAGGTGAGCAGCGGAGGCTCGGACCATATCTAACGGCCGCCGAGCTGATCTCCCTTCGCGATCCCCCCTCTCAGATGCACCGAATCTCTCCAGGTCTTCGCTACAGCACTATCACCCTCACTCAAGTCACTTTTCTCGCCGGTACCGTCCATCTCCTCTCGGCGATCAACGCTAAAGACGCCCCCAAGAAGTTCACCACCGCTCTCGCCGCTTCGGAGGACTGCCAGCATGCATTGAGGGAGATGGGTCAAAGCTGGAAGTGCGCTACGCAAAGTGCGGAGATCCTGCGACGCCTCACTGAGGAATGGTGCGGGACTTCGGCGATGAAGGCCGAGGGACGACTTGGACTCGGCGGCGGAGTCAAGCGAGCACGGCCAGAAGAGGAGGACGAGAAGGCGCCTGTGGATCTTCACCGCAACCTCTGGGACTCGAGCTGGGGTCGACTGGCCAACTTGGAGAATCCCGACTCCCTCCCTCGCCTCCCTGATCTGCCAGCGCCGGAACCGAGCTCTCCGACGCCCTACGTGTGCTGTTCTTCTTCGCTCCCATCGAGCGATGCGCTAATTCCCTCTTTACCCTGCTCACTACAGGTCATTAACTTGTACAGCCCCGCACCCCCTCCGCCCGCCCCTCCCATCGCTCCTTACCAACCTCCCCCATCCTTCGGCCGCTACCAACCTCCGCCTGCACCGACTTCAACACTTCCCACGTCATTCTTCTCAGCACCAACGGCATCGTTCTCGCGATATCATCCCCCTCAGGCCACTCTGCCTCCCTCCGCCGATCCAACTTTCGCGCCGACCTTCCCCTCCTTCTCCTCGACAGCCGAGGCCTTCTCCTTCGGTGAGCTCGACACGGCCACGAACATCCCCATCGATCCCTTCTCCTCGGTCGACATCTTTTCGCTGCTGCAAGGCGGCGATGGGCTGAGTTTGGGGATGCCGATGGAGGGATACTGCCAATGGGCGGGTCAAGGATTCGGTGGAGCGGGTGAGGGAGAAGGTGAGCTGCCGCAGTGGCTGAGAGATCTCGGGATGCAGAACTAGACATTTAGACGCGGGGAGCGAGTCCCGCCGGTGTAGCATTGATCATGGACAGTTAGGACGACCCGAGAAGTCATCGCCGAGCTGAGCGGAAGGGGACTTGGAGAGCTGAGCGGGCGGAGACTTGCGATGACTCCAGCTCGTCGAGCTCAGACCATACAGCGAAGGTTGTACGTGAGGCGAAACGCTGCACATTCTGCTCCTCTCTGCTCGCTATGAGGCGCCACCAGCTTCGAATCGTCCCTTAGCCTTCGACTTCATTTTCGTCTCTTTCTCGCCACCTCGATACAGCACATGGAGGTCCCAGCAGAAGTATTCGCGCAACTGTCGCCCCCTCGTGCATCACAGCTCGTTCATCGAGAGGGTGCGTCACCTTGAGCAGCTGCTCAAAGGCGACAAGCTGACTCGCTTCGCCTACAGAGTGCACCCAATGCTTCGACGATCAGGATATGCCTGAGGGCATCGACGTCTGCCTGCACTGCTTCAACGGCGCCTGCCCTTCCACTTCAACCAACCGCCACGGCCTGCTCCACTTCCAGAAGACGAGACACACTGTAGTCGTCAACATCAAGCGGAGGAGGAAGCCCGTCGTCAAGAGTAAGAGGGTAGGCTATTCTCTATGGCGCTGCTGTAGCTGAATGCTCCGAGCTGACGTGAGCTCTCACCGCCAGGACTCGAGCGAGCCGGCTCTCAAGAAGCTGGCGATTCGAGAAGAGCCCGCCGAGCACGAGAAGTACGATATCGAGACTACGGCTAAGCTGTACGTCGGCGAGGAGCCTGTGCTGCTCGGCGCCAACTCGCAGGTGCGTTTCGGCGGGGTTCGAGGACGATGCGCTGGGCTCCCGCTGATGAGACTTGCTCTACAGCTCGACGGTTTGATCGCCGCCGTCCTCTCGTCCATGTCTTCCGCTCAAAAGTCCGAGGTCAAGGCATGGGAGGAGGAGATCACGACCTGCGGGCACACGAACGAGCTCGTTCAGCCAGCGCCGAAACGTCTGGAGCCTTCGGGTGAGCTCCATTTCTCCATCTTCAGAGAAGCCAAGCTAACGCTTGGATACGTCTACAGGACTCGCTGCTTGTGCCGTCGAGGGCTGCAACCTCACCTCCAACCTTTGGCTTTGCCTCACCTGTGGA
Source organism: Leucosporidium creatinivorum (assembly GCA_001600635.1). Taxonomy (NCBI): domain Eukaryota; kingdom Fungi; phylum Basidiomycota; class Microbotryomycetes; order Leucosporidiales; family Leucosporidiaceae; genus Leucosporidium; species Leucosporidium creatinivorum. Next base: position 584,343 of record BCKL01000001.1, on the reverse strand, counting down.
TCGCTCGGTTGCGGAAGGCAGCAGTACGGCGGAGGAGGAGGAAATGGTCACGGAGTGGCTCATACCGAGTCGTTTGGACATCCCGTCGCCGTCAAGATGGGCACGATCGAGCCCGATGGAACCGCTGGTCAGTCCGCTCGGCGTTGAGTCCGAGCCGAGAGCTGACCTCCTCCGTCCCGCAGACATCTACTGCTACGCTTGTGACGACGCCAAGGTTGACAACAATCTTGCGGATCACCTCGCCAACTTTGGTATCGAGGTCGCGGGACAGAAGAAGACGGAGAAGACGATGACCGAGCTGGTGAGTCTCGAGCCGTACGCTGGTCGCGCTGAGCCTCGCTGACATTCCTTTCGTTCGCAGCAAGTTGAGCAGAACCTCAACTTCGACTTCGCCATGACTGGCGCCGATGGCAAGGAGCTGGAACCTCTCACCGGACCAGGCCTGACGGGACTGCGAAACCTCGGCAACAGGTGAGGTCGTCGGCTGAGCCGTGTGAGCTTGAAGCTGATCGCACTCGCACACAGCTGCTACATGGCCTCCTCCCTTCAGTCCCTCTTCTCCCTACCCTCCTTCCAAGAGCGCTACCTCACCTCGTTCTACACCCACACGACCACCTGCACCAACCTCAACCCCGCCTCGTGCTTCGAATGCCAGATGGCCAAGATCGCCGACGGTCTCCTTTCTGGTCGCTACTCGGTCCCTCGCCAATTTGAAGATGACGATGCCGAGCCAGGCTACACGCCCACCGCCGAGGAGGAGTCGAAGCCCAAGGTCGTGTTCCAGGAGGGCATTCGACCGAGCATGTTCAAGGCGCTCGTCGGCAAGGCCCACCCCGAGTTTTCGACGATGAGGCAACAGGACGCTGGAGAGTTCCTTGCCTACCTTCTCGAGGTCATTCGTCGCTCGTCGAGGGCCGAGGGGACCGAGAACCCTACGAGCATCTTCGGCTTCGCTCAGGAGCAGAGGCTGCAGTGCACCGAGTGCAAGGGAGTGAGCTACAAGAGGGAGGAGGGTCAGGAGCTGCTGCCTGTGCCGGTACCGGTAGTGGTCAAGAAGAAGGAGGAGGGGACGGAAGCCGAGAAGGATGAGAAGGTCGAGTATGAGCCCGTCGAGCTCGTCTCCTGCCTCGAGACTTTGACCTCGCCTACTTCGATCGACTACAAATGCCCTGCTTGCGCCAAGACTGTCGAGGCGGTCAAGTGAGCTCGCCCCTCTCGCTTTTCCGCTCGGCTCGTGCTGACCATCTCGCTCACGCAGGACCACTCGCTTCGCCACCTTCCCCGACGTTCTTCTCGTCAACGCTGCTCGCTTCCAAGTCGATAACTGGGTCCCTCGCAAGGTGGACGTTCCCCTCCTCGTCCCTCACCAGCTGCTCAGCCTCGACAAGTTCCTCGGCAAGGGCAAGCAGGACGACGAGGTCGAGCTTCCTCAAGCCGAGGGTGAGTTCCAGAGTACTCTACTTCGAGTGGCTTCTCGCTGATTGTCGTCCCTCCTCCAGAGCCAGCTGCCGCCGAGGTCACCTTCGACGCCGAGGCGATGAACCAGCTTACCGGCATGGGCTTCCCCGAGATTCGCTGCAAGCGTGCTCTCCTCGCTACCGGCAGCAGTGGAGACGCCAACGCGGCTATGGAGTGGCTCTTCGCCCACATGGAGGATGCAGGTACGCCATTTCAGCTTTCTGTTCGCCGAGCACGGCTGACCCCCCTTCTTCGGCAGACATCGACGACCCTCTTCCCGCTACTGGCGCCGCCTCTTCGGCAAAGGAGGCGTCCGAGGATCAGGTCAACGAGCTCGTCGCTTTCGGTTTCACGGCAGCGCAAGCTCGCAAGGCTCTTCGCGAGACGGTGCGTTTCCCTTGCCGGTCCTCGCCGAGAACTGCGTTGACCTTCTCCTCGCAATACAGAGCGGAGACCTCGCTCGAGCTGCCGACTGGCTGTTCAACCACCCCGACGATCAAGGAGACAACGGCGATGCTCCTGCAGCCAGCTCGGCCGACGCCAGCACCTCCCTCGGCTCGTCCTCGCTGCCCGCCAACTACCGCCTCAAGGCCTTCATCTCGCACAAGGGACCTTCCGTCCACTCGGGTCACTACGTAGCGCACGTCCAAGAGGGCGAGGAGACAGGATGGGTCTTGTTCAACGACGAGAAGGTCGTCAAAGCCGAGGCGGGAGCGCAGAGTGCCATCGACTTGATGCCGCTGGCCTACGTCTACATCTTTGAACGCATCAAGTAGTCTCCTTTTACCTCGCTACATAATCGCAATGCCTTGCATACATCGTCTTCTTCCTTCCTCTCCCTCAGGGATTGGTCCGGAGGTGCCTGAGGCGCTGAGCAGAAGCCAGCGGGGGCGCTATCGTCTCTTGCTCTCCTGCTTCCTTCTGCACCTTTGCTTGACCATGACTGTCGCTTTCGCCCCACCAACGCCTTCAGACATTCGCCTGCTTTGTCGCGAGGACAGGTTTCGAGCTCCAGCAACCGCCAACCTCTGCGACGGCCATGTGCAGGCCAATGTGATTATTCTGCCCCACAAGTTCGCTGCCGACTTTCGTGCTCTCTGTGCTCGTAACCCTGTACCGTGAGTTGAAGATCCTGCCTATCAGCGACTCCGCTAACTCGGCTTTCCTTCTCAGCTGCCCTCTGCTCGGCGAAACCCTTCCAGGCGACCCGACAGTCCCTGCACGGCTAGCAGCCAACGCCGACATTCGATACGACCTTCCTTTATACCGCACCTACGTCGACGGCGCCTTCGTGGAGGAGAAGCGGGATGTCGCGAAGGAGTGGAAGGAGGACAGCGTTGCCTTCTTCATCGGCTGCTCGTACTCCTTCGAAGCAGCCCTCGCCGCCCGAGGACTGGTACCAAGACACACCGAACTCAATCGAAATGTACCGATGTACCGAACAAAGGTCCCTCTGGCAGCGGCAGGAGGTGAGTTGGAAGTCTCGGCGATGAGAGGGCTCGGCGCTGACTAGCTCTCGCTTAGTATTCGGCGGCAACATGGTCGTCTCAATGCGGCCCTACCCTCTCGACCTCCTTCCCCTTGTCCGAGAAATAACTCGCCCTTTCGTTCTCGCTCACGGAGAGCCAGTGGCTTGGGGAGTCGAAGGAGCTCGAGCGCTCGGCATCACCGACCTCGACGGAACAAAGCCCGACTTTGGAGATGCGACCGAGATAAGGGAGGGAGAAGTAGCGGTCTACTGGGGTTGTGGAGTGACGCCTCAGCTCTCGGTGATGGACAGCAAGATTCCGGGACTGGTTCTCAGTCATGCGCCCGGGCACATGTTGGTGCTCGACATGCTCAACGAGGATGTCTGTGCTTAGTCTTGTCGTAGCGTTGTGCGTACATGTCCACTGTCAGCCTGAGTTGATGTCATGCACGTTTTACAATCTCCTCGCACCCTATCAAGCACCTCAATCTCAAAACGCGATCCGCTCCCCCTGCTCCCACTTCTCCCAGGTAAGCTCGATTGAACGAGCTTCACACGTCTTCTCCACCTGCCTCATAGACGCCGCATCTCGCTGAGCGCTCACCCAGGACGGTGGATCGCCCTCGCGCATGTCGCCGACTTGAGTCGAATCGCCGAGGACGAGAGTGCGGAGCACAGGGAGGATAGTAGGGTCGGCAAGGGGTTCCAACAGGTTTTGGTCGGATAACTGAATTCCTCCGATGTGTAGCGCACGGAGGGTCGAAGGCAAGAGATGGAGGAAGGGGATTTCGTCCTCGCTCTCCCAAAGCTTCGGGAGGTCTACCCCACTTGTAAAGTGGAGAGAGACGAGATTGGGGCACGACCTCACGGTGAAGAGTACGCCTCTGTCGGTGTCATCGCCTAACTCGACGCCCTGGCCGAACCCCATGCTCAGGTTGAGGGACTGAAGGGCGACGAATGGCGATAGGTCCCAGGCTCGTCGCTCGGAGCTCTGACTGGGGAGATCGAGGGTGGTAAGAGAGGCGTGCGAGTTGTGCAGGAGGAGGAGGAAGAAGTCGTAGTCGATTTCGTCCACGCCGTAGAAGGAGGTGAGCTGAATTGACGGCGAGTCCACTTGTCCTTCGGGCAGGAAGCCGTAGTTGACTCGATGGAGGCGCTCCAGGTTGGGAAGAGCAGATAGCATACTGAACCACTCCGAAGTCCAGCTCTGCTCCTCTTCGTACTCGAGCATGCGAAGTTGTGATCCGTATCGGCCGAGCGCCAGATTGGTTTGATCGCTCCGCTCCGAACTCGAGCCAAGGCAGACCGCCTTCAAGTGAAGACAGCGAGTCCGAAGCTCATCCAGGATTTGGGCGCTGATCTGGTCGCCCAGCAAGGGTCCCCGTTGGGCAAATACGATGCGAACTTCCTCGACATGAACGCCGAGCTCGGGTCGGAGGAGGATGGTGTCGCGAAGGCAGGAAGTCTGGTAGTCGAGGAGGCGCCGAAGAGTCCTCTCCGTCATTCTTGCGGGCTCGTCGGGTGGGTCGCAGATGGTGAAGGTGAGGCTGCGGTAGAGTTGAGCGCGGGCGAGAGGGAGGAAGGACCTCGACACGAGACAGCAGGCGGAGAGGGTGTGCTGGTCGGGCCATCCATGAATTTCGTTGTACCAGACGTCCTGAAGGATCTCGGAGATGATCTCAGGGGGCAGAGCGGGCTGCACTATGGCGAGGAGAGGAGGAGGCAGGCGAGGAGGGGCGGAAGTTGGAGGAAAGGCGACGAGGGCGAGGAAGGCGGGGAGGGCTTCGGTGGTAGCTGTGAGGGTGAGGTGCGATCAGCTTCATCCACCCTTCTCTGCCCTCGAGGTGCTCACCTGGTCGATTCGAGCGATGCGCGCAAGACGAGATGAGACGAGCGGGCTGAGCGACAGCGACAGCGACTTCTCTGTATCGAGGCTGAGCATCAGCAATCGTCCTCTGTCCCGTTCAAGCCAACCGTGCTCACCCTTAAGCTAGTAACGAGTCGCGAACAGCGAGCTAGTGATGACGACGAGCAAAGCGTTCGACGCGTATCCTGCGGCGGAAGGGAGTGCTGCTGAGTGCGAGGAGGGGTGGTAGAGCGTCCTTTCCGTTCTAGACGAGCTTTCCGAGCGAAGCGAGCGGGTCGAGATGAGCAGACGAGTGGAGCGCAGCAAACGAAGAGTTGCTAGTTGAGGCGAGCTGGAGACGGCGCGTCGAGCTCGAACAGGAGGCCAAGCGAAGTCAGGTCATTTCTAGTACAAAGCAAAAGAGAGCCGGAGCGAGTAGCATCCGTCCTGCTTCCCCTACTATCGGCCGTGCCCTTTCGAGACGACGCTCCCACCTCGGAGCTCGGCGAACGAGGCATGCTCGGGTTAACGGTTGCGCTCCTGCTCGAGCTGAATATCGAAAGATGCATATTGTAGCAACAGTAAGTCTAATCTACCAGATCCGTTCCATAAGTAAGCGTCACCGCCTCCTGCACCCTCACTCGCGCCCGCCCCAAGGCATCCCACCACGCCCTCGCCGAGCCCTTCGCCTCGACCTCCATCCCACACTCCTCGCCCAAGAGATACTCCCACCACTCCAGCACATCGATCGCTTGAGCCACGTTGCACTCCTTATTCCTCGCAACGCACTTCTCGAGATACTTGGCCAGCTTCTCGAGATCGCTGTCGAGCGGAACCTCGTCCTTCTTCTCCTGCACCCAAGTCTCGAGGACGTCCCGAATGTCCTCGAGCTTGTCCCGCCGCATAAACCTAGATGAAGGGCGAACGACGACCTCGCGCAGGCCCATGCGGCGGGCGTCGGCGTCGCGAAGAGCTCGGCGATGGGTCATGACCTTGAGGCTCGCTTGCTGCTTGAGCAGGGTGCGTCCATCCGCCGTGAGTTGCTTGCGGACGGAGGTGGAGAAGGAGCGAAAGTCGGTGATGTTCCACTCGAGGAGGTCGAGCTCATCGTCGGTGAGGAAGGGGGAAGTGGATGGTGGACGAGGCGGAGGTGGAGGGTCGGCGGGAGACGAGGCAGGCGAGAGGGTGAGGTCGATGGCGGAGGGGAGAGGAGGCGGAGGAGGAGTCGACCTGCTCTTGCTCTTGCTGCGCTCCTTGCTGAGAGTAGGCTTGCTCGAGTGGCCTCGGAGCGTTGACTGGCGCTTCTCGGGCTTGGGTGCGAACTTGCACCTCCTCATCGTCGCCAGCTGCTCCGACTGCACGTCGCGAGGGAGGGCATGGTAGATCTCGGGGTCGATACCGTAGTGTACGAGCTCCGAGTCGGGGACTTGCTGCGTTGACGGAGGCGTGGGAGGAGCTGCTCGCTTGCGACAATTGAAGAGGGAGGGGATGTGTTCGGAAGGACGCTCCTTCGGGACAGGGCCGGATTTGACGATAGGGCGAGTAAGCTTCTGGAGCGGTGGCGGCGGCGAAGAGGTGTCCGAGTCGGAGTCGCTGAGGATGAGGATGGAGGGATCCTTGCGAAGCGAGCGCCGAGCCGACGAGAGCTGCTGAGCTGGCGGAGGGAGCATCACTTCGAGCGGTGAGGGCGACGGCTCGTGCTCCTTCGGCGGCGGCGGTCGGAGTAGCTCGGTAGTCGACTTGCAGGGTTTGGTGGGCGGCGGAGGAGGCCGAGGAGCGGCGGCGAACGACAGCATCGACTGCCCCTTCTCCCTCGCGGCATCGACCGACCTCCCATCCTTCTCAAGCTTCTGCAGCTGGATTCCAATCCCTCTCAGCTCCTTCGGCTCGATCCTCATCGTCCTCAGCAGCTTCCAAGCGACCTCGCCGACGACCTTGCCATCGTCAGTCGCGGATCCTCCTGGGCCAGCGATACGATCCGACGAGTTCTGCGTGATGCAGTGACCGTGGCCGAGGAACTTGGGAGGGTCGACGGACGAGTCGGGGTGACGCTGCATGATCTTGAGGTTAAGGGTACGAGCCTTGCAGCCGACAGCGCGAAGGCGTTTGGCTGTCTCCTCGCCGAGCTCTCGCATGAAGCGCTGTGAGAGGTCGAGAGGGTCAGCGGCGGCGAGCAGCGGGCTCTGAATACGACTCACCTCGACCTGCTCCTCCTTTTCGAAGCGAATGCCGTAGTTGACCTCGGTCGACACCGACTGCCTCGCCTTGCCCACGTCCAACTCCCTGTCGTCAACTCCCCTCGCAAACTCGGCAAACTTCCTCCCCTGCTTCTCTCCCAGCACCCTCATCAACTCCGACTGTCGGACCTTCAGCAACCCACCAACAGTCGTGACCTTCAGCTCCTCCTCGAGCTTGTTCCTCGTGCTCCAGCCGATTCCGGGCAGGTCGTCCACCGAGAGCGGATCGAGAAAGGAGGGAACAAGGTCTGGAGTGAGGTGAAAGGCGTTGGCGGGCTTGGCTTKGCGACTGGCGAGGCGGGCGAGGAGGATGTTGTGCGAGATGCCAATGGAGGCGGGRCAGCCTGTAGCGGCGAGAATCTCGGCGCGGATGGAGTGGGCGAGGTCGAGAGCGGGGTCGGAGGAAGTGGAAGAGGCGGGATTGGAGGGGAGCTTGATTTCCATGAGGACCTCGTCGATCGAGACGGCTTGGAGGAGGGAGGCGTGCGAGAGGAGGATCTCGTAGAAGCGAGAGGCGATGCTGTACAATGCCGGAGAGGTTAGCGACGATCTCGGCGGAGGGAGAAGACTTCAAGCTCACCTCTTGTACAGGTCAAACTCGAACGGGATCGTAATGAGCTCGGGGCACGTCTCCCTGGCTCGACCGAGACTGCGAAGGCGAGAGCGAGGCGAGTCAGCTTCAGGCCCATGAACGCAAGGGAAGCAGATGTCTCACCTAATGCCACTCTTCACTCCCTTGGCCCTCGCCTCGTACGAGCAAGCCGAGATCTCACTCGTACTCGACGCCGCGTCGTCCCCTCCCCTCGAATGGCAGACAGCGACGGCCTTGCCCCTCAGCTCCGGCCTCGTAGTCAACCCGGCACTAACGAAGAAGCAATCAAAGTCGACATGGAAGATGATGCGGTCATCGCTTGGCGTTCCAGTGAGCTTCTTCGCTCGAGTCGGTTGAGCGCTGGGTGGCTGAAGGCTGGCGACTAGGCTTTTGAGCTCTTCCTTCCAGGTGCTGAGATGGTGCAGGCGGGATTGGGCGAAGTATTGAGAGAGGAAGGTGGGTGAGGCGGAGGTGTGGTTGGATACCCAGGTGGGGTCGTTGAGGAGCGAGAGAGTGCGCGAGGACATGTCGGCGGAGGGGAGCCAGGGGTGCTTAGTTGTGCCGAGGGTGGCGAGGGGTGGTGGGTAGGCGCTGATGATCGCGTTGAGTGGTGGTGAAGGCGGTTTGGGTGGAGGAGATGGCGCAGGAAGGGTCGGCCGGCGTTGGAAGAAGGAGGAGGGGAGCGCCGAGCTCGAAGCCGACTGAGCTGCCAGCGCCGAGCGAGCAAGCCTACTCCCTCGCTCCGACAGCGACTCGATCGTCTCTGTCTTGACTCTCTGTGCCTTCTGCCCCTTCTCAACCCGACCTCCCTCCAGCACCTGCCCCTCCCTCGCCGAATCGCCCCCTCCTCCCTTCCCAGCGAACATGCCTGCCAAACTCCTCTGCGTCTCCCTCCCCGTCTCGGCCTCTCCCACTCCTCTCTCCTCCCCAGCCTCAACAGCACCAAGCAACCCAAATCTCGTCCAATCCAACAACCTCCCCTCCTTCACGCTCTGGACGATCCACTCGGGCTTGACCACCTTGTACTCCCTGAACTCGTGCCGTTTGGAGGGCGTGAGATTGGAGGCAATGATGTGTGTTGGGAGGGATTTGCGGTCGATGTAGGGGATGTAGGTCGCGCCGTGGAGGGTGAGGAGACGGATTAGGGAGCGGAGGGTGTGCCCCGAGGAAGAGGTGTCGCCGTTGATCTGGGGTTGAAGCAGGTCAGCAGGGGTATACAGGATCGAATGCTTGTAGCTGGTCAAAGGCGAGCAGCCCTGCGACTACTCACATGCACCCTCGCTCCGCGAAAGAGTTGAACGAGCGCAACGCCCTCCTCTTGCTCCACCTCGGTCCTACGAGCTTGGTACTGCACATTCAGTTTGACTCGTTTGTTCCGCATGAAGTTGCCTGTAGTTCGATCCAGCCGTCAGCTCTTCAACTCGCTCAGCGACCTGAGCTCGCGCCACCTCCTCGCTGTAGGCTCACCGATTTCGCCGAACCCTGTCGGTTCGTACGCAACAGACCCTCTGTAGTCCTCTTCTTCCTGCTCCGCTGCTGCCCCCTGGCTCGTGGACGCCGTCGCATGGTCGAGAGACCGCTTTGTTGAAGCAGCGTCTGCCTCTCGAGCGCTGAATGCGGGCCAAGAAGCCTGATGCACCGTCTGAGGAGGTAGGGCGGCCTCCTCCTTGAGATGGGAGGCCATGCGCTGGCGAGATGAAGAGACGAGGTGAGCGGAGGAGAAAGAGGAGCGCGTCGCTAAAGAGGTTGCGAGTGACATCTCGAGACGGGATCTGCTCGCTTTCAAAGATGAAGTGGGGGGCCTGTAAATGGCTCGACAGAGTATTTGGGAACCCGCGCCGGTCATGAGGCAGCTTTCGGACTTGAAATGAAGTGCTCGGCGAAGCTCTCTGGCTCGGCGCCCTCTCTGGACCGACTCGCTTCGGCGCTCACCTCACGCCATCTCGTAAAAAGAGCTTATGCATGCCGTCTGGGCATCACATTCCCATCTCCGCCCTCCTCTACTCAATCTACAGCCCCTCAACCCACTCCCACCACTTCCCCGTGCCCTCCCCTCCCGCTCCCTTCACGCTCCCGACAGCCCACTCGACCTTCACCCCCATCTCCTCCTCCAACTTCTTCCACTCAAACCCTCCCTCAAACGCGAACGCCTCCCCCTTATCGAAGATCTCTGCCTCATCCTCTGGCAATCCAATCACCACCTTCTCGCCCGCACCGAGGGAAGTGGACTTCTCCCCCATGCCTACTAGCCCGAGGATGGTCTGGACCAAGGAGGAGGAGGAAGCCGAAGCAGGGATCGCCTCCAGTCCTTCCAGCCGAGCCCCAGCGCCAGCAAGGGAAGACGACGAGACCGAGGCGACACGACGGCGCTCCATTTCGCGAGCGAGGGATTGGCGCGCGCGGTCGAGGGTTAGGGTCAGGGATTTGGGTTTTGAGGCGGCTGGCGAGGAGAGGGAGGAGCTGGTGGTGGAGGATGAAACCGTGGACAGGAGATCGGATTTGGTGAGGAGGATTAGGAGAGGTGGGGTTGGGTGGGAGGGAGGCAGAAGGGAGAGGAGCGAGAGGAGGAGGTGGAGATGCCTGTTGTAAGCGGAACGAGAGATGAGATTGAAGAAGAGGGTGGGAGGCGGAGAGAAGGGAGAAGGGAGGTCAGCAAGAAGGAAGCCAGCGGGACATTCCCACTCGCACTCACTCGGCGGCATCCCTGACGTTCTTTCCACTCAATCCAGTCTGGCCATCGATAGTGAAGACTACGCCATCAGCTGCGGGAAGGAAATGGGCGAGCGAGCGAGCACGAAGTCGAGGGTGCCCGGGCGTGTCGACGAGGTGTAGTGGGGTAGTGAGAGCATGAGAGACGGCCTGTAATATCGTAGATCATGTCAGCGAGCGTAGAGTAGCAGTAGCTTAGAGCAAAGACGTACAGCCGAGCTCTCCTGCTCGAGCTTGAGGTCGCCCTTCTCTTCTGCTATGGGAGCTGCAGATTCCTCCCACCGAGCCTTGACGACTGCCTCATTCTCCTTGATACTGGTGTGCGTAGGTGGTGCTGCTCCATAGAGTACCTGCGCGAACAGATCAGTTCAATCAGCTCGAAAGCCCGCTGTAAGCTCGAGAGCGCGTGTAGCTCACCTTGGAGAACAGGGCCGTCTTGCCTGAAGCTAGTGGACCAGCAAGCAGTACCGTACGAGCTCCTTTGGGCCCCTTCTTGGCTGATCTTGGGGAGAAGAAGGCGCCGAGGAGGAAGACGAGCAAGACGAGGAGGGAGAGGAAGATGCGCATAGGGGAGAGGGCGCCTGGGGATAAGAGGGAGACCACCTCAGGTGTTGGATGAGGTACAGAAGCCATCCTTTTGGACGAGTCGACCGAGCGCCGACCAGATTGAAGCGGGAGGGAAAGCAGCAGGTCACGAGCTTCGACAGTACTCTTGACTCTCGCCACGACCCCGCTCGCCCACTGCTCCGAAGAAGATGCCTGCCGCTCACCAGCTAAAGCAGTAAATTCGGTACATTAGAAGCTAAATACCACTACAGCTTCTCGCCGACTTTACCTGCACCACAATCCCACCGCCGTTCGACCTTCTCCCCGCACTCTCCAATCGCCCCTTCATTCTCCTCGTCTTCCTGCGCCGTTCCCAGTCGAATCGCCTACAGATCTCGTTCAGAGATGCCTGTATCTACCGCCGATACATTGGCCTACAGCTCTCACGCGGCGGTGGATCCTCTCGCTTCGTCCCTCTTCGCCCCACCCCCGCCATCGTCTTCTCGTGGGCCGCTGCACCCTGGAGCCGTCTGGGAAGGCCTACAACGCTCGGGGAGGAACAGCTACAAAGTTAGAGTCAACATTGATACGTGAGCTTCCCGTTCAGCTGCTCGCCTGCACCGAGAAACGAAGCGCTGAGGTCATTCTGCGTTGCTCACCTCTCTTCGTCGCTCTACAGCGTCGACTTGCACCAAGGGACGGTTTCTGGTCTACTACAGATCCAGCACCTCACTCCGGAACTCGAATCGCTCGTCACCTTCTTCGAGTGAGTGGCCCTTGCTGCTCCCCTCGGCGTTCTGAGAGCTGATCCCCTCCTCTCGCAGGGGAGAGATCATCGGCGAGAAAGCCGGCTTCCGCACCGCTCGCTGGGGCGCCACCGAAGCAGACGACATGAAGCACTGGTCCCGATTCCCTGCTTTCTCCAAGGCCTTGCGCAACAGTCTGATCAAGCCCAATCTCAACTTCAAGGTGCGGGGGAGGGGAGGATCGAACGAGGGGGATAGGCGATGAGACTGATTCTCGGCTCGGCTCTATCCAGCAGCACCAGAACAAGCCCTACCTCTTCATGCGATGGAAGGAACAATTCGTCGTCCCCTCTTCTCACGCCCAGAATATCCACGGCGCTTCATTCGCTGGCTTCTATTACCTCTGTTCGTTTTCGCTGGCTCTCTGCGCTCTCATTTGCGCTCCTCGCTGACCCCTCATGTATCTAAAGGCCTCGACTTTGACTCTGCTCCGGACGACCTTCCCTCCCCCACCTCCTCGACCTTCCCCTCCCGCGCCGAGCGCGAGCGTACCCTCTCCCCTCCAGCCTCGCGCCACAGCCCTCTTCCTCGCACCCTCTCGACCGGCTCAAACGGGAACGGACGCTCGCGACCACCTCTCAGATCGCCTACAGCTCCGAGCGGCGGCGTAGGCATCGGACTCGGTCGTTCGATTGTCGAGGAGCGTGAGCATGGGAGCTCGGAGGCGATGGACATCCCGGCGGAAGCGAGGAGTCGCTCGCATTCGACCAATGCTGTCGCTTCTACCTCGAGTGGTTCCGCCTCGGCCTCGCCGCCTGCAGCCCCTCCTCGCCCGCGCCGAGCTTCCAGCGCTTCGGGCTTCTCCTACGCCGCCATCGTACGAGGAGCAGGATCGCCTGTATCTCCGCCTACTACCCCACTTCCTCTCGACTCTCTCGTCGGTCTCGCCGGGCACGACACCCCTCAGCGCCTCCCCGGCTTCGCTCCTTCCCATCTCCTTCACCCACCGCCTTCACCCTCGGAGGTGTCGCACACTCCCGAAGCCAGTACTCCCAAGGAAGGAGCTCAAGACCCGACGCAGGGGTTCGACTTCAATTTCAGCTCGCTCAGCCTGAGCCTCGGACTGGGCTCTACCACCGCCGAAGCTCGTTCCTCTTCCTCATCCTCCTCCCACCCTTACGCCGACCGCAATTACAACACTCCACCGCACCTCGCCTCTCCACCCCTTCCTACACCACTCGGCACCACGATCGACGAGTTCCCCGTCCCTTCCTCGCCGCCCCTTCCTGCTCCGAGTCCTTCGGCGGCAATGATGAGGAGGAGGTCGAGTGAGGGTGCAGGAGCGCCCTCACCTACTACAGCGACAGGATGGGACTCGCCGTACCCCGCTTTGTCGCCTGGAGCACCGAGACGGAGGTCCAGCTTCTCCAACCGCTCGGCGGAGCAGCGGGACGAGTTCGGGCTGCACTCCTACACCAATGCAAAGATGACAGGGTTCTATTTCTTTAGAAGTCGGTTTTCTGCATTGTCGTCTTTCTGCTGAGCTCTGGCTGACCGCTCGCGCTCTTTCCGCAGACTCGGAGCCGTACCAGGAGCTGAGCTTGCGCTACGTGCCCGGCACGAGGCGGGGAGGGAGCGACTGCTTCGAGTTCCGGTAAATGAGTGTGTAGGGAAGTCGAGTGTGACGCAGGCGAGGGGTCGAGGAGGGAGGAGGGGCGAGGGGCGAGGGAGGAGACGAGCGCCGAGCGCCGAGGACTGAGATGAGGCGGAGGGATGTGAGGAGGAGGTGTGCGATAGTGTACGACGATAGTGTTTTCTTGTGCTTTTGTGTTCTTGTGCAGTTTAGCTTAACGTATAGCGCGATGGGTAGGAGGAAGGGTGGACCGAAGCTGGGCTCGGTCGGGTCGAACGGTCGGAGGGAAGTCGAAGGAAGATAATACCAGAGCCCACAGAAGGCTCATTTCAGTGCAAAACACGATCTTCACTGCGAAGCGAGATCCTGCGAGCCCCTGACTTCTTCCCTTCAAATCGGTCACTGGCGGCGAACTCCCAGCTCTCCCTCCCGCTTCTCACTCACTTCTCACACCGACATGGCCTACCGAGTGCAAGCGGCCACCTACAATGGACATCTCTCCGTCATCAACCCCACGCAGCCAGGCGCCTCTGTAGCAGACTGGCTGGCTCCAACTCTCGGATCAAAGAGCAGTTCCGAGCCGCCAGACTTCTTTGCGATTGGCTTTCAGGAGATGATCCCTCTTGTACGTTATCCCACTGCTATGTTGTACAGCTGTAGCTAACTCTCGACATGATACCACAGCACCTCGCCCTTCTCGGACTGACGCAAGGGGCTCTCGACGCCCACGACCACCTCATCCTGCAAGCCATCGAGTCGCACACGGGCAGCAAGGAGACGTACACCCTCTTGGCTAAGGAGGTGCTCGGAGGGATCGCAATCCTCGTCTACGGAAGGGATCGAACCGTTACGAGCAAGGTCGTGGATGTGAGGGTTGCGAAGGCGGCTTGTGGGATCGGGAGGGTGATGGGAAACAAGGGTGCGGTAGGAGTGAGGGTGGTGCTCGATACCGACGAGGAGGAGGACGAGAAGACCGAGGAGCACTCGGGCCACACGGTCCTGACCTTCGTCACTGCCCATCTCGCGGCTCATGATTCGGGATTGCAGAGGAGGAATGAGGATTGGAAGAGTATTGTCGAGAGGCTCGTTTTTGCGCCGGGGGTGGATGGCGAGAGCCAGCAGTTCAAGATCCCCGAGGGGAGGAGGAGGGACGTCTTCAAGGCGTTGAGGAGGAAGTGGCTGCCGAGTGACCCCAAGGGGGTGCAGATCTATGATACGAGCGCTTTGTTCTTCTTTGGCGTGAGCCTTGGTCTTTCTCGCTTCTCTACAGAGCCGAAGAGCTGACCTTACTCGACCCCGGCGTTCGCAGGACCTCAACTACCGCATCTCCACCAAGACGCCTACGACCCTTCCCCTCTCCACACTCACCACCGCGCTCTCACCCCCAACCCTCGACCTCGCAGCCCTCCTCCCACATGACCAACTCACGCACGAGCGCCTCTCCTCCCCCCCTCGCTCCCTCCACCACCTCCAGGAAGGCAGCATCACCTTCCCCCCGACCTACAAATACAAAGTCGGCACCATCGACACGTTCAAATCCTTCAAATCGAGGGTCCCAGGCTGGACCGACCGGATCTTGTTCGCTACTTGGGCCGACGCCGAAGGAGGGTCAGCGGCGGAGGTGGAGAGTTACAAGAGTATCCCCGAGTTCACGCAGAGCGATCATAAGCCTGTGACAGCTGTTATCTCCCTTCCTCGACCACCAACGGACGCAGCAGAGGCGAGGAAGGCGCTCAGGCTGCCGTTCCAGGCGCCGTTCGCGATTGACCCGGATTGGAGGCAGAAGCAGATGCTCGGAGCGGCGGTAGACAAGCTTGTGGGGTTGGTGTGGTGCGTGTTAGTGTTGGCGGGGTTCAACAAGGATGCGAGGTGAGTTCTTGCGGCCGAGGCGAGGTTCGGCGATGAGCTGGAGCTGACTTCTTGCCTTCGCAGGATCGGGGCCGGCAATCTGTTGGCGTTGGCGTTGACGGCGTATTATCGCAAGAGTCTACTCGGACTGTAGAGATGGGCTGTATTCCTTTGTCGATGGTAACACTCGCTTTGTGTCGTTCTTCGGAGTTGGCGAGCAGCTCTCGTTCCTCTCTCTCGCTCTCTCTGCTCACTCTCGCTTTGCTCCTAATTCTTAGCGAGACGAAAGCAGTCCTGGTTACAATGCGAGGAAGAGAGGCTGCTGAGCGCCTTCTGTGGGCGAGCGAGCAAAGCGGGGCAAGGGGGTATTCGGCAAGCGAGGGGAGGGGAAGAGACGAGCGTATGTAGAGGCAGATTGGACGAGCGAAGGCGCTCTGGTGTGTAGCTACGTTTACTGTGCGTACTGTGGGGGGAAGGGTGTGAGCTAGCCTTCTTCGAGGCGAGAGGGCCGGAGAGAGTCCGAGGGAGCGAGCGCAGGACGGACCTTCTTGACCCACTCCTGGGCGTTCTTGGTGAACTGCTTGCGGTCGGTGTTGTAGATCTGTGGTCGAAGAGAAGCACGTCAGCTTCCAGCGGTTGGTGGTGGACCGGGAAGCAAAGCTCACCTCGGCGATCGATGCGACGAGGGCATCATCGGCTGAGGAGGACGGAAGGTCAGCATACGACCACAGCAGCCCACGTGGAGTATTCGGCGGGGATAACAACATACGATTCGGCTCCTCGAGGAGCTGGACGAGCGCGCGAAGGACTGTAACACGAAGCGAGCGCCGAGTTAGCTTCCCCTTGAATCCCCGCAGGTCGCAATACGGCAGGATCACTCACCAGCATCAATCTTGGTCGAAGGCTTCCACGCCTCAGCCTGTACCGCCAACACGATGTTCCCAGTCAGCTCCCAGCTTCCGACAGCCTTGGCTCCGCGCCTACGACAGAGAACGCACCTTGAGCAGACCGATGCAGATGGCTCCGTCGTCGGTCACGTTGGGGTGGTAGATGCGGGTGACCTGTTGATGGTGTACCGAGAGCCGAAGGGGATGCAACAGGTCAGCGAAACTGTCCCCGCTTTCGTCGACGAGCAAGTCCTCTTGCAGCTTGAATGGGGCGGCAAAATCGCGCAGAGACGTCAACGTACAAACTTGACCTGTAGTAAAGAAACAAAACGATCAGAAGAGGTCTCCAGAGGCGCACAGAACGGCGCGCGCGATGACTCTTTCCAAGCGAGCTGGGTGAGCGTGAGAGACGTACAGTAGGCGACTTGAAAGGGTATTCGAGAGGGAAGGTGATGTCAATCTTGAACTTGCCGTCTGTTCCACGAGCATCTCAGATCAGCTACAGCCTTCATCAAGCGAGCTCGAGCGCCGTCAGAGCCTGAGCTTACCCTTGTAAGAGCTCGTTGGTGGGCCAGTGATGACGCCAGTCTGCAGGTGAGTAGCTAGGTCAGCAGAGTGTACGGCTATAAACCTACAGGCCAGCTCAGAACTCACCCAGTGGAGCAAGTTGTTCTCATCCGGCTGAGCAACGACGTGGGGAGGCCACTCTGCCTGCAACTCGGCGTACTCCTTTGTGATGCGACGGCTGCTTGCTGAAGACATTCTGTAGAGAGTGTAGAGTGTGAGCTGAGAGCTGCTTTGCTACAGCGAGAGGGCCGACAGACTGGTGTTGAAAGGCGAGGGTTTGGAGAAGGCCAAGGAGCGCGACTCGCGAAAGGGATGATCGACAATGGGTTCGAAATCGAGGTGCAGAGTTGCTTTTCGATGGAGCAGGGCGGTACAGAGACAGAGTGGCGCTCAGACTTCATTAGAACCCAGTTGGCAGCTCAACGTAATCTAGTACGGCTCTCGCTCACCCTCTCGGCGATGCAGGCGCCTGTACAGCAAAGCGTCGAGGTTTCATATCGTCCAGATCTAGACCTTCTCGTAATCTGCAGAAGACTCGTGCTTCTTGGCCTCCTGTAAAGCGCGAGAAGGAGAGGAGTGTCAGCGCTCTGTTCTTCGCTCCAGCGCCGCCGAGAGCGCTCGGCGACCTCGACTCGCGACGTACCTGCAGCTTCCTCGCTCCCTTCATGAAATCGTCCTGTGTACAGTAATCGCGGTCGTCCCTGGCAATCGTCATAGACGTCAGCATCCGCCCTTCTCTTTCCTCGCCGAGCCCTCGCGCGAACTCACCGAATCGCAAACATTCCCGCCTCCGTGCACACGTTCCTCAAATCCGCACCGTTGAACCCCTCGCTCAATTTGACGACCGCCTCGTAGTCAATCTCTCCCGACTTCTTGATGGGCCCGGCGTGAATCTTGAGGATTTCCATGCGCGCCGCTTCGTTGGGAAGGGGGATCTCGATCTTGCGGTCGATACGGCCGGGACGGAGGAGGGCGGGATCGAGAGTGTCGGGCTGTGGGTGGCGAGGAAGGTTAGCAGAAAGAGGGGCGGGAGAGAGGACATGAGACGGACTCGGTTCGTAGCGAAGATGACCTTGGTCTTGCCGAGGTAGTCGAATCCGTCGAGGCAGTTGAGGAGCTATATGCACAGGTCGTTAGCTCGACAGTCCTGCTTATACGAGCGACCGAGTACTCACCTCCATCAACGTCCTCTGAATCTCACGATCCGCACTCGTTCCCTCGGAGAACCTCCTTCCTCCGATCGCATCAATCTCGTCCATGAAGATGATGCACGGCTCGTGCTCCTTGGCGTAGCCGAACATCTCGCGAATGAGACGAGCCGACTCTCCGATGTACTTGTCGACGATAGCCGAGGAGACGACCTTGAGGAAGTTGGTCGAGAGGGTTGCGGCAACGGCGCGGGCGAGGAGGGTCTTTCCGGTGCCTGGGGGGCCGTAGAGGAGAACACCTGTAGAGAGTACTGTTAGCGAGAGCAAGGAGGCGAAAGTCGAGGGAAGCCCACCCTTCGGAGGCTTGATTCCCACGCGCATGAACAGCTCGGGGTTCATCAGAGGCAGCTCGATGACCTGCGAGACTACGTGGTCAGCTTCGTACGATAGAATTGGAACTGCAGCAGCGACTCACCTCCCTCAACTCCCTAATCTGGTCTCCCAATCCTCCGATACCAGCAAACGTCGCGCCGTTCGGATCCTCCATCGACATGTTGTACACGAGGGGGTCCACCTCACGGGGCAGAATCCTGCATCATAGAAAATGTTAGCTCGGCGCAGTGAACGCTACATAGGCCAGCTAAACGCACCTCATGATGGTGAGAGTCGTCATGTCGAGCGAGACGCGCACGCCGGCCTTGAGCTTTGGCTTGGGGACAGCAGCGCGGCATCCAACTACATAACGGGGTCCACTAGACGCCTTGACGATGACTGTACCATACAAACAGGATCAGCCCAGCGTACGAAGAGCAGAGAGCCGAGAGAACGAGCAGCTTACACCTCTCCTCGTCGAGCTGCTTGAGGACTTCACCAATGATCTGTCCTACAGACTGCAGCGCCTTGATGTCGTCCTCAGACTTCTCGTAGTCCCGCTCCAGATCACGCAGCGACATGCGGACTGTAGGGCAGCAAGAACGGGTCAGCTCAGCTCGCTCGCCACGACTCGTCGTTTAGAGGCTGTAAGAGACTCACTCTTCTTCAGTCCAGCATCCGCGTCCTCGTGCTCCTTCAGTTTCTGCGGTACAGCAGATCAGAGTCAGCCTGGACGAGCGAGAGAGGCTGTAGAGACGAGCGCACCTTGCGGTAAGCCTGGATGGCCCGTTCCTTTGGTGTAGGTTCTGGCTGTTCGGGAGTAGAAGTAGAGGCTACAGGGTGCATGTTGGGCTCAGATGCTGGGGCCGACATGGTCGAGTGTGTTGAGGTGCAGAAAGCGAGGCGAGAATGGGAGAGAGAGAGAGCTGCAGCGACGCGCAAGCGAGAGATGAGAGGGGTCGAGGGTCGAAGTAGTGTGGTACAGAAAGTTGCTGCGAGCTTTCGTGCTCTGTCGATCATTTACTCTCCTTTCCGAGCAGTACGCTACCTCGGTGCAGAGCTTCCCCCTTTCCTTCGGCGATAGTTCTGTAGGGCTCGGCGAAGGCTTTAAAGCGCTCTGAATCCCTTCCAACTCTCTCGAAATTGCTGTTACATGCCTACAGGCCGCTCTGTACAATTTCACTTTACCGGGGTCACGAGCCTTATCTCGCTCTTCTACTCTTACCTCTCGTCGCCTCACCTCCAGCACTTCGTACAGCACAGGCTGCAGCTCACAGCCTCGGACCTACTCTCGAACAACCCGCCACCCTCTCGAATCACCTACAACTCGCTAATTCCCACGCGGGGAATGGCCTCCACCTCTTCGGCAGCTCAAATGCCCTCAGGAGAAGGCTCCAACGGCAAGCGAAAGATAGCAGGTCATGCTGCAAGATCCTGCGCCGGTTGTCGTCGTCGTCGCTGCAAATGTGATGGTGTTAAGCCGACTTGCGGTACGCGTTGTCTCCCTCTCCGTCGGCTCGTCCCAGCTCACTGGTATCATCCTGCAGGAGCCTGCGCTCTCGTGGAAGAAGTGTGTGGATATGGAGATCAATTCGATGGGCGCAAAGCGGCGAGCAAGACGTATGTCGACGCGCTGCATCAACGGATTCGGGCGCTCGAGGGCATGCTCGAGGAAGCTGGGCTGCCGCATGGTGGGGAGGTGGAGGAGCGGCCAGCTAAGGGGAAGGAGAAGGCGGTAGATGGGCCGCAAGGGTCGGACGTGGAAGCGGGGTTGGAGGCGATTGAGATGCTCAAGGTAAGCTCTTCGGCTTCGGCGGAGCTGAGAGCGCTCTCAGCTGCTCGGGAAGCTTTCCTCGGCCTTCCACTGACTCTACTGTATTACAGATTGACGACGACACCGGCGAGCTCCGCCAATACGGTCCACAATCGACCTTCGCGCACCTCCCAGGTCCCTCCTCGCCTGAAGCCCCGACGAACGGCCTCTCCACCTCAGTCGGCACCAATACCTTCTCCCCCTCTTCCTTCTCGCTCAGGGATACTGGAGTATGGCCCGACGCTGCGGCCACGCCTACCGAGGTAGATTGGGCGAGAAATCTGCCTTCGGAGTTGATTCCAGGGCTCGACGAGCAGCTGCATGATCATTTGCTCGACTTGTTCTTCACCTACTTCAACGAGTGAGTTCCTACTGACCCTCGGAGTGATACTGGGGCACCGCTGAAGCCGTGTATCGCTTACAGCTGGTGCGGATGGACCTCGGGAGCTGCTTCCCCTGGCCTTTTCCGGCGGGATTTGGCAGCTTGCCTGGGTGGAGGGTCACCTTCGGCCCCGCAACGCACCTCGTATTATTCGCCCATGTGTGAGTCCTCGTTTCCCGTGAATCTGGTGCTGTCTCGGAACCCCTTTCCTTGACGACGATTGGATCTCGGCGACGGGAGGTCGTGGAGAGCAGGGAACTGGGCGCTGTATGAGCGAGCTGACTGTGCTGAAGCTACAGTACTCGATCATTTGAGCTTGTGCTGATCTCTTACTTCACGACCAACAGTGCACAACGCCATCCTCGCCCTCGCCGTCGTCTACTGCTCGGACGCCCGCGTCAAAGATGTCGACGCCTGCAACCTCTTCGCTTCGGCCGCGAAAGCAGCACTCGAGGCAGAAGTCGAGCGACCGATGTTGTCTACGCTGCAGGGGCTCATGGTCCTCGGCTCGGTGCATTCGGGAACGAGTCGTCATGGCGCAGGTGAGTGCTGAGCCGAGCTCTTCTGCTCACGAGTCGTGCGCTGACTTCCACTCCTCCTCTCTTCCTTCCCTTTCTCGCCGCACAGGCTACCACTACGGCGGAGCAGGGCTTCGCATGGCGACGACTCTCGGGCTCGGAATTGACGCGACGAGTTGGTGTCGGAAAGGACTGATCTCGCAAGAGACCAAGGAGGAGAGGGAACGGGCCTTCTGGTTTACCTTTATCCAGGGTACGTGAGCGAAACTCGCCAGACAGTCGACCTCCCTTCAACGCTTCGGCTTGGAGCTGACCTCGGTACCGCACCT
Organism: Leucosporidium creatinivorum; assembly: GCA_001600635.1. NCBI lineage: Eukaryota > Fungi > Basidiomycota > Microbotryomycetes > Leucosporidiales > Leucosporidiaceae > Leucosporidium > Leucosporidium creatinivorum. The sequence continues at coordinate 563,244 of BCKL01000001.1, read as the reverse complement.
CGCAGATAAGCTCTGGGCATCCTACGTCGGTCGACCTCCTACCATCACCTCCCTTCACTATGACACTCCCCTTCCGACCGTCTTCAAAGCTCTCGACGACCGACTGTGGCACTCTCGGCTCGAAGATGAGATGGACCACTCGGACGACGAGGGCTCGCCAAGCGCCGAGCTGCCCAGCTACGCTTCGACCACATTCCTCTGGACCGCCAAGCTCGCTATTCTCGCCGAGAAGATCAGCAGCGCCATCTACGCCCTCAAGTCCGACACTCGAGCCGCTCATACCAAGGCCGTCGCTTCCAACCTGCATCTTGAGCTCGGAGAGTTCTACGAGAGCATCCCACCTGCTATCGCCATTTCGCCTCACTCGACTCGACTTCAGCCGACACATGTCACCATGCTGCACCTCTTCTATTGGTGAGTTCGTCGATCTGCCTCTTCTCGCTGAGCCTCGTCTTCCCTCGGCTCGACTCTCCTTCGTCTGTGCTGACTTGCTCCCGCCCGACAGGTTCCAAGTCCTCCTACTTCATCGACCCTTCTTCCCTCGCAAGCGTGGCGAGACATCGACCCCAGCATCCGACCTCGCGGTCAAGTCCTGCGAGAAGGCGGCGTATGTTCTCGGTCCTCCATATCGCTCGAGACTCAGCTAACACGCTCTCCTACAGCACCAAGCTCATCCAACTCTTCCAACTCCACCGCCGTTGCCCCGGCCTCCGCTACGCCACCATCTCCTCCACCCAAATCTGCTTCACCACGGGCCGAATCCACCTCCTCATGGCCCTCCACGGCGACCGAGGCTCCAAAAAGACGCTCGGCGCCTTCTCCAACGCTCGCCTGTGCGTGGAGATGCTCGATGAGATGCCTTGGCCTTGCGCCAAATCGACGGCGAGGGATCTCGAGCGTTTGATCAATGAGTGGAATCCGGTACAGGGGGCGTCGACGAGGGCCTCGCTCCTGAACCTCGATGCACAAGCCCTTGACCCTCACTCGGAGCTCGCCAAGCAGCTCAGAGCTCTCGGATGGACACCGCCCATCGCAGGAGCTCAGCCCGAGACGGTCGGCGCCGCTCAGAAGCAGTTGATGGCGGCGCAAGAGGTCAGCATGTCGGGTACAGAGCAGCAGCAGCAGTTTCAGCAGCCAATTTCGATGGATGAGCAGCCCCGTTTCGATGCAGGACAAACGAGTGCACCCGTGCCCTTCTCCTTCGCCATGCCAGGCGTGAGTCGAGCTCTTCTCTCGTTCCTGCTCGATAAGCTCACTCTCCTCTTACAGCAGCAGACTCCTACTACCCAATACGACCCTGCCGCGCCGATGCTTCCCAATCTCCAGCAGCCCTACTACCCCTACTCGACTTCGCCCTTCCCTCCTCCGCCCTTGACCACTGCTTCCCTCCCTACCGCCCAAGGCTTCTCCCCTTTCCCTAGCACCACATCATCATGGAATTTCTCTCAACCCGCTCCCGCTACAACCGACCAGCAACCCTTCCTCTCCCAATCTCCTCATCTCGCCTCCGATCCGTCCTCGGCGATGGCGCCGAACGATTTGAGCATGCTCGCGCTGTTTGAGAGTCAGGCAGCGTTCGGTATGCCCGTGGCGGGTGGGTGGGCTGCTGCTGGGTACGGTGGCGTCGGGCTGGGGCAGCCGTGGAACAGCTACACGGGGTGGGGCGAGGGGAGCGGAGGAGGCTCGGCGGCAGGGCAAGGAGGAGCGCCTTGAAGAGGTGCTGGTGCGATGTCGGTCTACTGTAGCTGTTCACTTGTACATAGTCATCTATTCACGAGCGATCTCGAACTTGGGCAAGCGTGGTTGACTACAGAAGAGATCTCAGCCCGACGTTCGCGGCTTGGCTCCCGCCTCATCGCTCTCATGTCGTCTGAACCGCCCGCCGCTACCGCTACCGAGGAGACCGAGACGGAGGTACCTGCTACTGTACCGTCTCCTGCTGCTGCTGCTGTCACCGAGGAGCCCGCCCCTGCCGCTGTAGAGCAGCATCCCAACCCTGACATCCGTCAACTCCAGCAGCTCTTCCCCGAAACGAGCGTCGATGTGTTGGAGGCGGTGCTCGAGGCAGGAGGCAACCTCGAGTCAGCTACAGAGCTGCTGCTCTCCATGAACGACCCTACCTACGAGCCCGAAGCGGTTGCAACGGTGCGTGCGGTGCTCGCTCGTTTGGACCTCAGAACGACCGCTGACGCTCGCTCGACGCTACAGCAGCAGTCTCAGAACGACGAGGAGTATGCAAGAAGCCTGATGGCAGAGGAGGAAGAGCGAGCTCGCCAGGAGCATGAGCGCCGCTCCGCGTCACGCAGGAGTGGAGGAGCGGGAGCTGCAGTTGTACCGCAGTCTCGCGAGACGGCGGGATTGGCGTACCAGCCTTACACTCCTCGTCGTCGTGGTACTTCTGCTGCCAGCAACACAGCTCCGCCGGCGGGCCAGCAGGGCGCTCAGCAAGGTGGGGAGGGAGAGAAAGATGAGCTGGATCAGTTGACGGAGCAGTTGTGAGTGATATGGATGGACACGGAGAGTCTGAGCTCTGCTGACACTCTTCCCGCCCTCCAGCTCCAAGTTCGCCGAGCAGGGCAAGAAGACGTTCGGCACCCTCTTCGGCAAGGCCAAGGAGCAGTTCGAGAAGCTTAACGAGACCATCGACGCTCAGTTGTGAGTTCTGATTATCCTACTGCTGTGCTTGTCTCATCGAGCTGACCCTTCGATCCTATAGCGGCCCTTCGCAAACCGGCTCGGCGCCTTCACCTCCACCGAAGAGCGACAACTCCAGCTGGACGCCCCCTTCTGCTCTTCCTCGACCTCAATCCAACCGCTCGACCGACCCCTCCGTCGTTCCCGAGCTCCTCCCTCGCCCTGCACCCGTTTCGAACCCAGCCCGAGGTGAGTTCGAGCACTCTTCGCAGCTGGACACGAGCTAACATCTCCTTCTTTACAGATGCTCCACTCCCTGCGGTCCCTGCGCCTACTGCTACTCCTACACCAGCTGCTCCCGCCGCTACATCAAACATCGCCCCCGCCGAGTCGACTGCGAAGGATACCGTCTCGAAGGACGAGGAGCCGAAGAAGGACTTCTGCAAGCTGTTGGTCGTCGACGCCTGTGCGAACACACTACTGACACTCTGTGCACATCCACAGCCAAGATCGGACTTCTCCCTCGCCAGTCGGTTTCGCTGCTCGAGAAGAAGAAGGATACCGCCGACGATTCGGACGACGACGACCTCGAATACGTCCGCTCGCCCTTTGATGATGATTAGTAGGCTCTCGTCGATGTGATGTCTGTGCTGCAACACTTGCGATGTTTTTGGTTTTAGACGCGGCTGGCGCGAGCCGAGAACGGTGCCGATGCGAAGGCGCGGATCTACGCTGCTCGACGCTAACCTACGTATCTACACAAGAGCTCTATCTCTATCATGTCCATGGCTCCTCTACGCCCGTCGATCTACCTCAAACTCGGGCTCATCTTCCTCCGCGCCCGACTCGGGCGAAGTGTCGGCGCTCGGCAAAGTCGTAACGCAGACTAGTGGAATAGCTCCCTTGTCCCTCCTACCATCTCGGCGTCGAATGATCCCTTGTGCCCATCCGTCATCGTACAGCTCGCTGAGGTATACGACGTCCTTGATCTCTAGCTGGATCTCGTCGGGCAGCGAGGGCGAGTAGTCGTAGAGGGCGATGACATGGGTGCCGCTGAAAGAAGAGCGACGGAAGAGCAAGGAGTGGAAGATGATCAGTACCGTTCGATCGGCCCGTCAAAGGGGAGCAACAGCTCGACGAGAAATGGCAGCGCCGAACTCACGGGTAGATGGTGCGGTCGCTGTAGGCGTCGGGGTATGAGGCGACGAGGATCCTACCCTCGCTTGAAGCTTTTGAAGGCATGGCAGACGCGCCATCTGTTCCGTCCGAGGTGTAGCGAGAGGTCGGTCGGCTCCTGGAGGGGATCGGAGCGGCGAGGGTGGTGGCCAGGCCGGTCGTTGCAGATGAGGAGGGGGGAAGGACGCCGCCAGAGAGAAGGTAGGACTTGCGAGGCAGGCTATCGAGAGTAGTAGAGGTTAGCTATGAGCTAGCAGAGGAGTAATCAGCTCACATGGCCGCGTTGGTCGGTCCAAACTGATTCGAAGGCTCTTGCACTGCCGCCGACTTCTCGGCTGGGTACTCTGGTGCAGGCATCGACTCCTTCTCCGGCACATTCTCAATCCCCTTCTTCTCACCCTTGGCAGGACCCTTCGACCTGACACTCGGCTTGACGTCCACGAGAGTCGGCGAGCGTTCCGCCATTCCTCCCTCGACTCCTCGCGGTCCTGCCTCCTCTTTATGGGGGGTGGCTCGCCGTCTCCTGAGCAGCAAAACTAGGAGGAGTAGTATTAGTAGCGCGCCAACCACGCTCCCGATGACTGCTCCTGCGATGCTGCCGTTGGAGAGGCCCGTCGATTGAGCGCCGAGCTCATCGCTGTCGCTTGACGGTGAGGAGGAGGGGGCTGAGGCAGCAGTGGAGGACGAAGCGAAGGTAGGTAGCGTGGTGGAGCTTTGTACATTGACGGCGGTGAGCGAGTAGCCGCACGAGCTGATGTTGGAGTTGGAGTTGATGCAGCAGGCTGGAACTCCTCCGCCGTTGACCTCCGAGTTGGGGTCGCAGTACGAGCAGAGCTGCGTTTCCGAGCTCCCGAATCCACAGTTGCCTTCGTTGCTGGTGCCCGTCACGCATGAGCTGTCGTTCGAGGCGAGAGCGGACCAGTCCTGCTCGGAGGGAGAGAGCGAGAGTCAGCTCGCTCCCGAGTTGCGGGTCTTCTGCGCTACAGCTCACGGTACATTGACTTGAGTCGCGTCGAAGGGTTTCCTCCCTTGTTGCGTTATAGGGGGCGCCGCAGATGAAGGTGTTGTTGACGAGCTGGACCTCGGACATGGCCCACTCGGTGCAGGTTGACTGACAAGTCATGACGGCGGCAGAGGTGTCGCGGTTGCAGCCTGGCGACGAGTAGGCAATATTGGTGAACTCTCCGCACTTTTTCGTGGTGATGAGATCGAGTTTAGGAGAGGAGAGAGGTGGAGGCGAGGGGTTCGGCGATGAGGTTCGGAGGGAGCGAGAGGCGAAAGCGGGTCAGCGACGCCTCGCTCGTCTCGCAGGTCTGCCACTCACCAGCACTGTCTGCTCCCACTGCAGTACGAAGCCGACGTCGTAGTTGGCGCAGCCGAGCTGCTTCTCCTGCTTCGTTCTGGCGAACTGAAGGACCGGCAAGGTCAGCTCTGGCGCTGCAAAGCATCGGCGGGCGCGCTCACCTGCCCATTCGGTGATAAGTAACTCTGGAGGGCAGAATCGAAAGCAGCTACAGAGTCTACTCCCTCAAAAAGTGGCCACGAGTTGGTGAGGTTCTGAGGATTGATCGACATTCCAGCGAACCGGGGACACATGCTACAGCGTTGTAGGAGGCGCGTCAGCTGTGTTGGACCGATCCGAGCTCCCTCCGCCAGCCGACAGCCGCGTCGAGCTTGCTCCGTCAGCCAAAAGCCGCACGTCGCTGCTCGGCGTTGAAGCTCCGATGGGAGCGCGACTCACGATGAACCGGCAAGGGAGAGGCATGACGACGTATTGGACATGCTACGAGCTCGCCTGTGCTTCCGTAGGTCTGCTGGTGCGGCGAGAGACGATCTGCAAAGCAAGTACTGTCGCGCAAAGCGCAAAGGGTTGCGCTCCCCTTGCAACGCTCCCTAGCGCTCCAAAGTCGTCATGTGTAAAGAGATGAGACCTTGCTCGGAAGCAGGGGAAGCTGGAGACGAGTTGGTATGTTGTCCGAGCATGACTGAAGTGTTGTAGCTGTGAGCTGGGCGATGGGTGAAGGGAATGAGGGAGGGAGAGCTCGTCTCGGCGACGAGGAGCAGGCGGAAAGTGGCGGAGAGAGGGGCAGCGGAGGCGCTGCGGTGCAGCAGCGAGTCCTCTTGATTCTGACTGAAGTTTGTTGCTCTATCATACGATCGCTGACAGATTTAAGAGCTCGCGAGCAGCCCTCGGCGATGAGCTCACGCCTGGCTCAGGGAGGACCGAGAAGGTTGGAGAGGCTTCCTTGCCGACCTGTTCCAGCTTCAACGCTTTCCAGACATTGGGCGCCAGCTCTTCCGACCTAGTCGCAGTGCAGCTGGGGTCGTGGAACGTAGAGTGTGCGCATCACCCTACCGCCCTGCTCCGAGCTCGGCAGGAGGAAGGATTGAAGGATCGCTATCGAGTACGACATGCTCCCTGAGCCGCCTCTGGCCCTCTTCTCTCCACTCGGTTCTGACGAGCGACGCCTGGCTGAGATGGTGCATGCAGGCGCGCGACTCATCGCTTCCGGCGGTCAGCTCGTCGAAGGAAGGCGCCGGGTAGGCGAGTCGAAGGTTTTGGCCAATGAGCTCTTGAGGTAGCTTGGGTAGCTTTTTACTGCTCTCCTTCTTCAGCTTCCTCCTCGCCGCGCCCGACCGCTTGCTCTTGCTCTTGCTGCCGCTCGTCGAGGGTTGCTCCTGCGCTCCTTGCTTGTCGTCGAGGCTGAGCTGGTCGAGTCTTAGAGCTTCCATCTACTAGATTGCTGGTAGGTGCTTTGGATAGTCGAGACGAGCAGCTGGCGAGGTAGCCAGAAGGGAGAGGGAGAAGAGAGAAAACATGGTCGAAGCGCAAGCCGGCTTGGGCGAGTCGGCGAAGGGTCGAGCGAGGTCGGATTGGGACGAGCTGCAGCAGGACTCAGAGAGGCTGGAAACCTCACTCGACCACCCAAAAACAGCTGCAAACCCTCAGACAACTCTCGCGGACTCTTTAAGTCAGCTCGGCGCTCACTCGCCTTTTGCCGTCTGGCTTCTTTAGTCTCACAGCGAGCTTTGAGGGTGGGCCAACCTGCAGGAACATCTCCTTATTTGTGTACTCCAGAGCTTCTCGTTCGGCTCGCACCCTCCGAGATCGAGCGAGGCGAGCCCAGCGCTCTGCGACCCGACGCCGAGCTCGCCCTCTCTCTGTCGCTCCTCTCGCGGCGCCCGAACACAGCAGGGAGTCAAAGGAAGTTACAGCAAAGCAAAGCGGGTATCCTTCTCATCCTTCCTACCTCCCAAAGACAGTTTTCTTCTCATAGCGCTCGAGCGACCAGCCATGCTCGGCGCCGAGCTTCTCCCACCTCTTGTACCCCGCCCCGTCAAACACGACTTGACGCAGGGCGGAACGAGAATCGTCCACGAGCAGCAACTCCACGGCTCCCGCATCGACGAGCGCATTCATCGTGTCGAACCGCATGGAGGATACTTGACATGGGAAACGAGCGTACTCGCGGAGGGTGAACAAGCCAACGAGCTGGAGGGAGCGTAGCCCTACGCATCGGGCAAGCACCTCACCAAGCTCGTCGGTGAGTACAATCGCGTCTATGGAAGACTCTGCGCTGAGGGTGAGGTGGGACAGGGCCGAGAGCTCGGGAAGGTATTGAGTGGCATGGGGAAAAGCTGGAAGGACCAGGTGGAGTTGGCGCAGGGAGGTGGTGGAGCAGAGGAACAGTTGGTCCAGGAACGCCTCGGGAATCTCAAACTTCTGCTGGTCGAGATAGAGGGAATCAAGCATAGGGGCGAGTAAGGGCAAGTCGGCGGTCGCCAGTTCGAGTTCATCGTCGTCGGACCGGCCGAGATGGAGTCGCTGAAGCGTGGGTAGGTGCGCCAGGAGGTTTGAAAGATTGTGAGCGTAGCTGACCTCCAACTCGGTCAATTGGCGCTGTGATTGAAGCAAGGTGTCGATGATAGCCTCGGCTCGTCAACCCAGCCGTTGAGCAAGCGAAAGGCGGTGATGTTAGGGCAAAGCTTCAGGAAGGATCCAACACAGTAGGCGGGTACGTGAAATCCGACTTCTTTGTAGTCGAATTGCAGACTGAGGCCAGTGACCAGGCGGGCGAGGTGGGGGGAGTGCGCCAGGGTCAGCCTGACAGCATCTGCGTCGCTGCTTATCTCCTGGAGCTCTTCTTTGAGGAGGCTGTCGATGTCTTCATCTATGCAGGGATTGAATACCGTACCCTGAGAGTTCTCGTCGGGGCTCAGTAGCCTGATGGAGATGTCGCGGTACAGCGCCGAGCGAGCGAAGGGGAGGATGCTTCTCGATGTGAGGCAGAGCTGACGGAGGGTGGTGGTGTCGACGGTCGCGGCGAGAATCGACAGCTTCCTCGACGATTTGGGCGAGTAGCTCGATGGGGAGACGATACGAGGAGGGGGGCGAAGCGAGGGACGAGGGGAGCTCGGCGGAGGCCATGTCGGGCGAGGATGTGAGAGAGCGGCGAGGGTGGTAGCTGTGGGTGAGCAGAAGAGGGTCAGCTAGAACCGGAGATGCTTGGAGCGAGCTGCTTACCTTCAGTCGAGTCGAGCAGCGCTAGGGAGAGCTAAGTCGAGCTTCGTTCGAGCGAGCGGGGTCTTCTGCGAGCAGGAGCAAGGAGAGGATCAGCTGAAGCTCTGTACACTCTCCCTCTGTAGCCCACCCTCTCTCCAAGCCCTCCTCCCCTCCGAGTCCGCCCACTCCACCCTCGAGACGCGTGGCTCTGCACCGCTGTAGCCCTTTTACCCGCTTCCTCCAGCAGCAGCAGTACCAGCGTAGACTCGAGAGCTCACCTGTAGCTTCCAAGCGCTCTCTCACTCATGTAGAACGTCCTCAGCAAGCTTACGTCCCGACCTGAGCGCGATTCGAGAGTGAGACGAGCTGGTCCTGCTGTAGCTAGGCGAGTAGGCGGTGGTGGGGCGTAGGCTGTAGCCAATGCTGAGATATGACAGCTTCCTATAGGCGAAGTCGAGAGAAGCGAAGAACGAGCAAGTTGGAGTAGAGGAAGCTGAGCCGTGTCAAGCTGCTCGTGCTCGTCGAGGTCTCGCCTCCTGATTTCGACGGCACCGGTGCAGAGCTTCTGCTTGATCTTCCAGATGGCTGGACTCGTCTCCCAGCCGCAGCACTTTCTGCTTTGATCTTAGGAAAGCTGGATTCTCTACTACAGTAGCGCCGAGCTCGGCCTACCCACGGGCGAGAGCGTAGGCGGCGAAGCTTGCCTTGACGGCTCGAATGAAACGTGGTGCTGTACAAGACCGACACGGCCGCACCACTTATAGAAGCATGAACTGGTGAGCTCGGAGCTTGAGAGCGAAGCCGAGCGAGAGCTTGAAGCCTTACTACTGATTGCCGACGAGCTTCAAATCGGTGGACATGCCCGCGATGTTAGCGTTTCTGAAGACGAGTACGAGGTCAGCATGAAGAGAGCCAAGTCCGGTGGAAGCGTGCAGCGGCTCACCCAATGTTCGACCGATCGAGGAAGGAGAGAAGGTAGCGAGTGCCGAGTATGGAGATGAGGTGGAGGTTCAGCTACGCCAATCAACACAAGCGCTTCCGCGAGCTGACTATCGAGTTTGCTCAGATCTTACATCGCTCCGAGATGACGGCGAGTCAGGCTGGACGAGCTCGTGGCCGTTCGCTTACCTCTGCTCGCCTTGTAGATGCGAGTGAAGCTACTGGGAGAGACTCATCCCAAGCACATTCGACCGCTGAACGATGCAAGGCCAGTCCTCGGCGTTCTCGAGCTCTTTGTCGTCGAGCAGTCCAGCCGACGTCGTTCCCCTCCCTTCTCTCGGCTCCCTGCGGCTCGTATACAGGGCTATCGATGCTGGCGCAAGCTTCATCAGTGAAGCATTCCTGTTCGCATTTGCTGCGGCCATCAGTGAGCTTTCTTTCTCATATCTCGGCGTTCATCAGCCTCCGCCGAACCTCGTCGCTGACCCTTTCACTCGGTTCAACAGTCATGGGCGAGACATGGCGCAGTCGACGAGCAGAAGGGAAACGGCGAGATGTGGTGCAGGATCAGCTCGAGACGTATGGTGTCGAGATTGCCGAGTTGAAGGAGGCGCTGGTGGAGGAGCGGACAGAACGGGAAGCGGGTGTATCGAGGGAGCGTGATCTGGTGAAGATTGTGGAGGAGGTACGTTTGATCTCATTTCGCTCCTGTCCCCTCGCCCACTCCCTTGACCTGTCACCTCACGCTGACCCTCCCCTCGCTCGCAGATCGTCGCCATTGGCCTACGAGGCGGCTTCATCGACATCTCACCGCAATGGGAGTCACACGTACGGATAGGACAGCAAGCACGAGCGTTCAGGACCTCCGACCGAGCTGTAACGGATGAGCCGGATCATGAGGATCTGGAGTCGGCGCCGAGGTCGGTCATTGTGGAGGAGCTGAAGAGGAGCAAAGAGCAGCACAGTAGCTCAGTAGAGAGTAATGATGACCCTTGATGGGCTCTCCTCCTATCTCGAGGTCAAGTGAGCTTGTTGCTGGCGAAGTTGAGCGGCGAAGGATCGCCGAGGTTGGTTCGCCCGCGACGTAGACGGGTCGATGAGCAGTGCGGAAGGCTCGTTTGAAGCTGCTACAGGCGAGAGTCATGTACCAACAAGAAGACAGATGCATTCTGAAACCCACTAAGCATGCTACAACTCCATTCCCAATCCCGCGCCCGAACCCTCTTTCGAGCCTCGAGCCCATCTCGACGCCCGGTCTAAAGCATAAATTTGAAGTGAGGGTTGTCGCTACCGAGCTCCGGCTGGTCGGCAGCACCAGCCGCGACGAGCTCTGCCCTACGAGCGTTGATCCTTCGAAGGGCAAGGGCGTGGAGGGTCGTCACGACGATGGAGAGGATGGAGAGGGAGAAGGCGATCCAGAGACCTTTGGTGTATCGAGGCGCGTCTACGGCGGAAAAGATGAAGCCGATTGCTGCGCCCGAGGAGTTGCCGACGAGCTGCATCAGTCCTGCGAGAGACGACGCGAGGGTCAGCGATCAAGCTCGGCGCAAGATGAGGAGGCGGATAACTCACCGACCGATGTAGCTCGGCGGAAGTGGCCTGCCGTATTTGTGGTGACCCAAGTCACATTAAGGCCGACGGCACCATAGAGAGCGAGCCCGACGACGAATACGCCTCCAAAGCGAGTCTTTGGCGACTCGGCGATGGCGAGGATGAGGTAGCCGATGGCGGCGAGAGACATGTAGAGGATGATAAATGGCGAGCGGAGCCTGGAAGCGTCCGCGTTAGCTCTCATCTACTAAACAAGCTCAGAGGACAAGACTTTGCTCACTGGTACTTGTCCGAGTAGCGAGCGCCGACGACATAAGAGGCGGCAGCGACGAAGTAGACGGGGACAGTCAAAAGCTGGGCGTCGACAGTGTTCTTGGTAAGGTTCAGCCCTTTGATGATGACGGGCATGAAGGTGGTAAGGCCCTATAGCACGAAGAGGGTCAGTTTGACGTCTCGGCGATGAGGTCGGCGACTCACGTAGAGGGTGACGTCCACACAAAATTGGTTGACCGAGTGGCTCCATGTCATCCAGTCGAGGGCGGCAAGCTTGACCTGATACCACGAGAACTCCTCATTGAGGTTGAAGTTGACCTTGTTAATCTCGTAGCGGATTACGCAGAGCTCGCGCTCGCGACGGTTAAGCCACCAGGCCTGCGGAAGTGACAGAGAGGCGTCAGTCGAAGCTAAAGTACAGCTACAATCTCGAAGGGCGTCGGAAGCAGATTTGACGAGACCACGGTGGATGGGATCCTCCGGAGGAGATGGCGGCGAAAGGAAGAAAGCTCCGGCTCACCTTGTCAAGAGTGTTGGGGAGCATGAAGTAGATGATGGGCGCGAAGGAAAGGGAGATAATGCCTTCGACCAGATACCTGAGGAGGCAGCACCTGCATTAGCCTTCCATGACCCTGAGAACGTCGAGCGAGGCGAGCGCTGAAACGCCGAGAGGGAACTCACAGGTATTGCCAGCTTGCTAGTGGACCTCCTTTGATCTGAGTCAGTCCAAACGCAAGAAGACCGCCAAATGCGCCGCTCTGTGTGAAGGACAACTCGGTCAGCGCAGTTCTAAGCTTACAGCCCACCGAAGCCGCGGAGAGACGACGTGCAAGGGCAGCCGCGCAGAAGATGTACGACAGTCGGCGACCCATCTCTTCTGGCCTGAAGCTCATGGCCAGGTACATGTTCACGCAGGGGAACAGACCTGTTAAATCGGAGGCGGCAAAGCGTTAGCACGAGCAGTCAGACACCCTTGTGCGCCTGCTGTATCCTCAAGCGCCATACATCATCCTACAGCTCTACCACTAATTGTCTGAAGAGCAGAGCAACGACTCACCGGCTTCGAAAGCGCCAAGAAGGACTCGGACGGCCATGAGCTGATCCCAATTCTGTACGAAGGCGGTTCCGATGGTAACGGCACCCCAAAGTGTTGTAGAGATGGTCATGAGGCGTTGGGCGCCGACGATCTTGAGCATGTTGGCCCTGCAGGGTCAAGCCTTAGCGGAAAGCTCGGCGAACCGACAAGCGCCGAGCTTGGCTCCAACGACACGGTGGAGACGATGCTGCTTACCATAGAGGTTCGAATGAAACGTAGGTGCTGTACAAGACCGACACGGCCGCACCACTTATAGAAGCATGAACTGGTGAGCTCGGAGCTTGAGAGCGAAGCCGAGCGAGAGCTTGAAGCCTTACTACTGATTGCCGACGAGCTTCAAATCGGTGGACATGCCCGCGATGTTAGCGTTTCTGAAGACGAGTACGAGGTCAGCATGAAGAGAGCCAAGTCCGGTGGAAGCGTGCAGCGGCTCACCCAATGTTCGACCGATCGAGGAAGGAGAGAAGGTAGAGGGTGCCAAGAATGGAGATGAGGAAGGCGTCCAGCTGTAGTCAGACATAATTGTGAAGAGTGAAGGAGTACATCAAAGCAGGACCGAGGTCTGTCAATTCACGACAAGGTGCAGAAGAGCCGACGGCGCGGCTCACCTTCCGAAGTAGCTTCTTCTCCTCCATGGGATCAATGTACAGCTCCGAATCGATGGGAGCTTGATGTGCTGAAAGTTCCGTAGGTGTGGTCGTCTTTCCGTCTACCATCTTGTCGTCGGCGGAGCGCTGGCTCATCTGGAGGGGGAGGAGACGTCAGCTGCTAAGGAACGGGTCAAAGTTGCAGCTTTGCATGTAGTGGCTACTCACTGAAACGGTGGTGAAGGCTCTTGATGATTGAGAGCGGGGGATAGAGAGAAGAGAGAAGCAGCAAGCAGCGGTTTTGAGAGCAAGACGAGGGGCAGAGGAGAAGCGATAGGCCTCCCCGCACCTCAAGCTCAAGCTGGCGCCGGCAGAAATGAGCGGAACAAGTCCGCATGCACACTGGCTGGGAGTGGCGCTCAAGGCTAGGGAAAGGTAAGGGAGGGACTGAGTATATGAAGGCTAACAGCGAGCGGAGACGGGAAGAACTGAGGAGAGGATAGCGGAAGTCAGGGGCTTCGGAGATCGGCGGGGCTACTGAGTCGATGAGGAGCTGCGAGGCGATGTGCAGCGGTACAAGAACATATCCCACTGTTCAGATAACGAACCCTAGTACTTCAGCGAGTTCCACAGGTCAGCGTAGCGCAGGCGAGAACAGCTCGGAGGAGCCTCGCCGAGCAGCTCACTGAGTGTGGACGCCCGATTCGCCATCCCAATTAGCTCCAGCTCCAGCTCCTGATGCACAAGTTTCGTACATCCCCCAGTGATCCGTCCCAAAGGTCAGGTTGTTACAGCAGCCGCCGCTGGCAGCCACCGCCTCGAAGACGCCAAGAACGACGTCGACGAGACGCTGTGAAGCAATACGCAGCTGTATTAGAGCATGGATAGGGCTGCGATAAACTCGTCGCAGTACTGCAGTGACTTCCTACAGGTCAGCGCAAGCGAGAACAGCTCGGGAGAGGCATCGCCGAGAAGAGGGAGGGCTACAAGCGTCGAGGGAGCACCCTCCGAAGTACAGAGACGCTTTAAATCGTGATGTAAGAATGTTTGCGCCGCTTTCAGGATATTGCAGAGGCGCAGAGCGAGCCTTCCAGCGCTGCCTTTCGCCGAGCTGCTTTCACCGAGCTTGCCATCCTTGAACGACGAGCTGACAGCGAGCATAGATACAGTACACAGACGCAATAAGCAAACGCTACACTAACTCAAACACCCAGCTGCGAAGCCTGACGATCTACAAGACTGCCCCTCGGCACGAACACTTGCTTCGGCGGCTCGACCTTCGGGGCCCGCTTCTGGCCAGGGGTGCCCCATCCTCCTCCACCGGGTGTCAGGATCTTGATGTGGTCTCCAGCTAGACGAGCGAAGAGAGAAGTGCAGTATGAGCGCGACTGAACTCGATGGCAACAGAAGCGAGGACGAGAACTCACCTCCCATCTTGACCGTCGCGCGTCCACCGATGCTGATGATGCGAGCAGGGTCGTTGTCGCTCTTCCAGTCGCCGTCGGCCTTGCGAGTCTTCTTAATCCAAAGGTTCTGGCCCGACTTGGCGGGCTGTCCGCCAGCCAATCCGTACGGGCGGTGGACTCGGCGCTGAGAGGCGGGAGAGGACAGGGATAGGCGAGGAGTATTGGGGTAGTGTGGTGCAGGATGAATAGTGTAGAGGGAGGAGTGGAGCAGTGTGGGAGTGAGGGTGCAAGAACACCAAGAGGATAAGAGGGGAGAGAACCGAAGAGGAAGTCAGCTCTCGGCCTCCTTCTCCCGCCTATAGCTCAACAGAGCTCCACGAGGTCCAAATGCGACTCACCTCAGAAAGGATACTAGCTTGCACAGGCTCGAGAAACTCGATATCCCGCACGACTCCCTCTCCTCCCTGGTAGAGGCCTTTGCCGCCCGAGCCGTCGTCGCGGATGGAGAACTCGTGTAGTAGAACAGGGTAGCGGCGTTCGAGCACCTCGGGATCGGTGATACGAGTGTTGGTCATGCTGAGTGAGGGGAAAGAGGTCAGCTTGAGCTCGAACGTCTCGAAAGACCAGCGAGAACAGCTCGGAGGAGCCTCGCCGAGCAGCTCACTGAGTGTGGACGCCCGATTCGCCATCCCAATTAGCTCCAGCTCCAGCTCCTGATGCCACGGTCTCGTATACCCCATACTTGTCCGTGCCAAAGGTCAGGTTGTTACAGCAGCCGCCGCTGGCCGCAGCCGCCTCGAACGCGCCAAGAACGACGTCGACGATTCGCATCGACGTGGTGACGTTTCCTCCTACTACAGCGCAGGTCTCGGAGGGGTCGAGTAGAGAGTTGGGAGGGATAATGAGAGTGATCGGCGCGAGGCAGCCGGCGTTGAGGGGGATGTCCTGGTTGACCATGGCCCGAAGGCTGTAGATAACAGCGCTGTAGCAGATGGAGATGGGCGCGTTCAGCGAGCCCCACATCTCGGGACCAGTGCCAGTGAAGTCGAACACGGCCTGCCCCGACTGAGCGTCGATGGTGACGGTGAGCTCTGCCAGGCGAAAGAGTCAGTCTCTGAGGCTTGGCGACGATTCGGCTCTGTTTGCTGAGCCTCGTCTCGTAGTAATGGAGGGGTAAGGCTCACCGATGGGAGTGCCGTCGTCCATGTACTCGATACGGTGCAGGACAGCCTCGGGCGACGACTGCCGAGCAGCAACCTCGCGGAGCAGGTTCCGAACCGACAGCTCGGCGTTGTTGCGAATGTGGGTCATGTACGCCAAAGTCGTGTCGAGGGTGTACTCTTGGATCATGGCGTCGATGAGCTGGATGCCCTTCGTGTTGGCGGCGATCTGAGCTTGGAGGTCGGAGTTGACGTCGCGGAAGCAGCGAGTGCCCGACGATCCTTCGTAGGAGGCTGTAGCGATGGAATGGTTGGTCAGCTACGTCAGAGCAAAGAAGCTGGACGAGGACCCACCAGGGATCTCGATGAAGTGACGCTCGAGGCCGGCTTGGTCGAACTTGCCCTTCCTGACAATCCTGAACGACGTGACTTGTGCGCCCTCTTGGAAGATGGTGGTGCTCGTGGGCGGCATGGACCCGGGAAGGATCCCTCCAACGTCGGCGTGATGTCCTCGACTGGCAGTGAAGAAGATGAGCTCCTTGGTGACCTGCGATCGCGCCGAAGCAGAGTCAGCGAAGGGCGCCGGAGCTCGATACGAAGTATCGCTCACCTTGTCAAAGACGGGAGTGATAATGGTAACGTCGGGAAGATGACTTCCGCCTGCCTTGGGAGCATTGGTGAGAATCTGTGGTGACAAGGGTCGAGTTAGCCGAGCGCCGAGATGAGCGCCGAGACAGCTCGTACTCACTACATCGCCTTCCTCGATGCCTTCGCCGGAGGGAGCATCAGGACCGATTCCGAGGTGATCAATCTGGAACTTGACTGCGAAGCTTTGAAGCGAAGGAGGTCAGCTCGGCGAAGTCGAGAGCACCGAGGCGAGGAAGATCTCACCTCATGGAGCCGAGGTGGACGGGTAGATGGGGTGCGCTGCAGGAGAAAAGATGGTCAGCTTACAGCTCTAAATGATTACATGGTCGCAGGGCAGCTTGGTGTAGCCGAAAGCGAAGGAGAAGCTTACTTGGCGATTAGGTCGCCGTTGGGAGCGAAAAGGGCACAGGAAAAGTCGAGCCGCTCCTTGATATTCGTGGATACAGATGTCTTTTGAAGTGCGACGCCCATCGCCTCAGCTACGGCCATGAACCGATGAGCGAAGAGCGAGAGCAGGATGGGATCCGCTGGAGCGACCGCAGAGGTGGTAGAAGGCATGTTGGAGTAGGTGCAGATGCTGAGAAAGTGCTAGGAATCCTTAGGATCGACTTGGTCGAGCAAGAAAGAGCGAGAGGTGAGAGCGAAAGGGTGCAAGTCGTTGCAGAAGGGCGAAAGGCGCCAGTGAGCCGGCGGGCTGCATGGAGGTAGTACGGGGCAGGGCAGAGCACTTGATAACACATGATCCTGCCGGATATGGTCCGTAGGCCGAAATCGAGGAAGGAAACCCGAGCTCCGCACCATTCGCGACTTGTACTCTCCCCACACGCTCGCCTCCGCTGCCGACTTGAATCGCTCGCCGGACAGGATGCTGCTCTCTCACCAACTACTATCTGCTTCTCGGACACCTCTAGGACCACCTAACTCTGCTGCACCTCGTCAATTCGCTGCTTTTCCATCGACTTGAGCCTCGCCTGCCCCTTCACCCCTCTTTTCTCGCCTACCATGCCTCATGCGACCTACGTGGTGCCGCCACACAGCATTCGCATCTCGTGTGACAGAGGGGGCACGTTCAGCGACATCCATGCTTCTTACCCTGATCCCAGCGGCGACCGGAAAGAGGTGAGCGCTTCGAATAATCGCCGAGTTCACCATCAGCAGCCCCACTTGGCACTGCTGTGTCTCGATAATTATTGAGACGATGATAGTCCGGATCCCCTTGCCTCACGACGAATGCTCATCTACCCTCGATCTCCCTACAGATCGTCTTCAAGCTGCTGAGCGTCGACTTGGCCAACTACCCCGACGCGCCCGCCGAGGGCTGCCGTCGCGTGAGCACGAAGTTAATATCTTCTCTGCCTACACCCTCGCTGACCCTCAGCTACCCACAGGTCCTCGAAGCCGTCACCGGCGAGTCGTTCCCTCGGGGCACGAAACTCCCGACCGACAAGATTGAGTACATCAGGCTGTCGACGACCGTCGCCACCAATGCTCTACTCGAACGCAAGGGAGCTGGATTCGTCTTCGTCGTGACCAAGGGCTTCAAAGACCTCCTTCGCATCTCAAACCAAAGCCGACCCGGCATCTTCGACCTCAACGTTCGTCGCCCCAAGATGCTCTACGAATCAGTGCTCGAGGTCGACGAGCGTGTGACTCTTGTTGGCTACACTAGCGACCCCGAGTTCGCTCAAACCGGCGTCAAGTTTGACGAAAGCGGAGCTGTAGTCTCGGGCCACGACGGCGAGATCGTTCGAGGAGTCTCGGGCGAGGCTGTACGCATCTTGAAGAAGCCAGGTGAATCTCACGACTTTTTGCTGCTGTCTTTGACTCGCGGAGGAAGCTCGAAGCTGACATTCAAGCTCTCGCAGACGTTGCTCAAGTCACCGCCGACCTGCAAGCCCTCTACGACTCGGGTACCCGAGGTCTCGCCATCTGCCTCGCTCACTCTTACACCTTCAACGGTAAGTTGATCTGCTTTCCGACAGGTAGCTTTCCCTGACCCTCCCTCCTTGCGTAGATCACGAGAATCTCATCGCTTCTATCGCCGAGAAGATCGGCTTCACTCAGGTCTCGGTTTCCTCGGTGGTGCGTGGAAACCTGCTCGCGACAGAGTTGTACTTCGCGCTGACGTGTACCTTGCTGCATCTCACAGCTCTCGCCCCAGATCAAGATGGTCCCTCGCGCAACTTCCACCGCCGCCGACGCCTACCTCACTCCCGTCCTCAAGCTCTACCTCAAGGGCTTCTTCGCTGGCTTCGACGACAAGCTGTCGACTGGCAATGATGACGGCGCTCGTGTCGAGTTCATGACGAGCGAAGGAACGCTGGTCAACGTCGACAAGTTCGGCGGACTCAAATCGCTCCTCAGTGGACCCGCTGGAGGCGTCGTCGGCTACAGCCTTACCAGCTGGGACGATGAGGTGAAGCAGCCTCTGATTGGTTTCGACATGGTGAGTCTCGAGCTTCTTCGCACTATTCTCGCTGCGTTCGGTTTCGGTGCTCGGTTATCCGCTCCTCGCTGACCCCCTCTCGCCCTCTCGCTTGCAGGGAGGAACCTCGACCGACGTCTCTCGCTTTGGAGGATCTTACGAGGTGGGCTCACGTCTTCCTAGCAAAACGAGCGAGGCTGACTCGCTTCATGCCTTCCGCAGACCGTCTTCGAGACGATCACCGCCGGTATCTCGATTCAGAGCCCTCAGCTCAAGATCGATACCGTGGCGGCTGGTGGAGGCAGGTGAGCTACCTTCCTGCAAAGCTACTCCTCCCCTAGCGCGCTCATGCTGACGCACTTCCTTCGCAGCTGCCTCACCTTCCGCAACGGACTCTTCAACGTCGGTCCCGAGTCGGCAGGCGCGCACCCTGGCCCTGCATGCTACCGCAAGGGAGGACCTCTCGCCGTCACCGACGCCAACCTCATCCTCGGCCGTCTGCTTCCCGAGTATTTTCCTAAAGTGAGCTTTCCTCGCGCTTCTTCGGCGCTCCTCGCTCACGCATCCACGTCCCGCAGATCTTCGGCAAGAGCGAGAAGGAGCCTCTGGACTTCGAGGCGTCTCGTACAGCATTCGAGGCGCTCCGTTCCCAGATCAATGCCTTCATCGGCGCCAGCGGAGGCAAGTCGATGACCCTCGACGAGGTCGCCTACGGCTTCATCAAGGTCGCCAACGAGACCATGGCACGCCCGATTCGTTCTCTTACCGAGGCTCGTGGATTTTCGACCGCCAAGCACGCTCTTGCCTGTGAGTGGTCGCCTCCTTAGCTGCCCTCCGCCGACTTTGCCTTTGTCCATCTGAAGCTGACTCTCATTCCTATCAACAGCTTTTGGTGGAGCTGGCGGACAACATGCCTGCGAGATTGCCCGATCGCTCGGAATCACCACCGTCCTCATCCACCGCTTCTCGTCCATCCTTTCGGCTTACGGACTCGCGCTCGCTGACCGGTACGTTGCCCTCCGCCGCTGTCTTAAAGCTTGAGGCTGACGTTCTTCTCGCACCACAGAGCACACGAGATTCAAGAACCCTGTGCCGAGACCTGGAGTCCGACTACCAAGGGCTACCTCGTATCTCGTGTAGAGAAGCTGAAGAAGGAGGTGGTCGCCGAGCTCAAGGCGCAGGGCTTCGCCGAGGACATGATCCAGACCGAGTGCTACCTGAACATGCGGTGAGTGTCGTTCTCCTCTTCCGACTCTGTCTCCTTCACTGACTCGACCGCTCCCCTCAGCTACGACGGCTCCGACACCTCGCTCATGACC
Source organism: Leucosporidium creatinivorum (assembly GCA_001600635.1). Lineage (NCBI taxonomy): Eukaryota > Fungi > Basidiomycota > Microbotryomycetes > Leucosporidiales > Leucosporidiaceae > Leucosporidium > Leucosporidium creatinivorum. The sequence goes on along the minus strand of BCKL01000001.1, from coordinate 543,526 downwards.
CTCGCGCCCGCCGATGGTTCCTTCGACTTCCAGACCGCCTTCTTCGACGCCTACAAGTACGAGTTCGGATTCCTCCTCGACCTCAATGTCATGGTCGACGACGTCCGTGTCCGAGGAATCGGCAAGACCTTCGACTCGCTTGGCGAGACCGTCTACGCCGAAGTTGCCCGCCTTTCCTTCGCACCAGCGTCGACGACAAAGAGCGAGGGAGCCACGAGTATGTACTTTGAGAGTACAGGACGACTCGACGTGCCGGTGTACCTGTTGGAGAAGCTGGAGCAGGGCGACTCGGTAGCGGGGCCCTGTATCGTGCTGGACGGTACGCAGACGCTTGTACTAGATCCGGGGAGCGAGGCAAAGATTGCCTCGAAGCATGTATATATCACTCTGTCAAAGTAGAGGCCTTGCTGTATTGTATCGTAAGTCAGAGGTTCTCTCGGCCTCTCGGCCTTGGCGACTCGGCGAAGGTTGTTCAACTCGCTTCTGCTCAGCTGCCCAAGTCAAGACAACCTGCAACTTTCTTATTTGTACAGAACAGAGTCAGAGCGGACCGAGGCAAAGCTTGAAGTGAGGTGATCACCTTCTCCGGCTCGAAAATGGGCTTGTACTCTCCCCACGCGCTCGCCTCCGCTGCCGACTTGAATCGCTCGCTGGACAGGATGCTGCTCTCTCACCAACTACTATCTGCTTCTCGGACACCTCTAGGACCACCTACCTTTGCTGCACCTCGTCAATTCGTTGCTGTTTCATCGACCTGAGCCTCGCCTGCCCCTTCATCCCTCTTTGCTCGCCTACCATGCCTCATGCGACCTACGTGGTGCCGCCACACAGCATTCGCATCTCGTGTGACAGAGGGGGCACCTCCAGCGACATCCATGCTTCGAACCCTGATCCCAGCGGCGACCGAAAAGAGGTGAGCGCTTCGAATAATCGCCGACTTCACCACAGTAGCCCCACTTCGCACTCCATCGCCTCAATAACCATCGAGGTGATGATAGTCTAGATCCCCCCGCTTCTCGACAGATGCTCATCTACCTCCCATCTCCCCACAGATCGTCGTCAAGCTGCTGAGGCATCGCCGAGTCGCCAAAAACTCGCTTTGGAGGAGTGTTCGTCGTTGGGCTCTCTCTCTATGGGGCACTAGGGCTTAGTGTGACTTGGGTTACCACGAACACGGCGGGTCGCTTCCGCCGAGCTACATCGGTCGGTGAGCTATCCTCTTCGGCGCCGAGCTTGCTGCTGACCCTCGCGCTTTGTCTCGCAGGACTGATGCAGCTCGTCGGTGACTCCTCGGGCGCAGCAATCGGCTTCATATTCAACGCAAAGCAGGCGCCCAGATATACCCAGGGTCTGTGGATCGCCTTCTCCCTCTCCATCCTCTCCATTATCGTCACGACCCTTCACGCCCTGGCTCTTCGGAGGACCAACGCTCGCAGGGCAGAACTCGTCGCTGCTGGTGCTGCCGAGCCGGAGCTCGGTAGCGACAATCCTCACTTCAAGTTTAGGCTTTAAAGCCGGTGTCGAGATGAGATGGGCTTGAGGTTCGAGGAGGGGTCCGGCGCGCGGTTGGGAATGAACTTGTAGCTTGCTGAGTGGGTTTCGGAATGCATCTGTCTTCTTGTTGGTACATGACTCTCGCCTGTAGCAGCTTCAAACGAGCCTTCCGGACTGCTCATCGACCCGTCTACGTCGCGAGCGAACCGACCTCGACGATCCTTCGCCGCTCAACTTCGCCAGCAACAAGCTCACTTGACCTCGAGATAGGAGGAGAGCCCATCAAGGGTCATCATTACTCTCTACTGAGCTACTGTGCTGCTCTTTGCTCCTCTTCAGCTCCTCCACAATGACCGACCTCGGCGCCGACTCCAGATCCTCATGATCCGGCTCATCCGTTACAGCTCGGTCGGAGGTCCTGAACGCTCGTGCTTGCTGTCCTATCCGTACGTGTGACTCCCATTGCGGTGAGACGTCGATGAAGCCGCCCCGTAGGCCGATAGCGACGATCTGCGAGCGAGGGGAGGGTCAGCGTGAGGTGACGGGTCAAGGGAGTGGGCGAGGGGACAGGAGCGAAATGAGATCAAACGTACCTCCTCCACAATCTTCTCCAGATCACGCTCCCTCGATACACCCGCTTCCCGTTCTGTCCGCTCCTCCACTAGCGCCCCCTTCAACTCGGCAATCTCGACACCATACGTCTCGAGCTGATCCTGCACCGCATCTCGCCGTTTCCCTTCTGCTCGTCGACTGCGCCATGTCTCGCCCATGACTGTTGAACCGAGTGAAAGGGTCAGCGACGAGGTTCGGCGGAGGCTGATGAACGCCGAGATATGAGAAAGAAAGCTCACTGATGGCTGCAGCGAATGCGAACAGAAATGCTTCACTGATGAAGTTGGCGCCAGCGTCGATAGCTCTGTGTACAAACAGCACAGAGCCGAGAGAAGGGAGGGGAACCACGTCAACTGGTCTGCTCGACGGCAGAGAGCTCAAGAAAGTCGAGGACTGACCTTGCATCGTTCAGCGGTCGAATGTGCTTGGGATGAGTCTCTCCCAGCAGCTTCACTCGCATCTACAGGACGAGCAGAGATCAGCGCACGGCCCTAAGTCGGCAGCTCTTCCAGCCCAACTCGCCGTCATCTCGGAGCGATGTAAGAATTGTGCAAACTCGATAGTCAGCTCGCGGAAGCGTTCATGCTCCTTTGCTCCGCGCTTCAATCTCATGGCGACTACAGAGCAACGTCAGCTCGCTGTCGAAGCCGCTGGCTGTTGGAGGAGGAGGAGGAGTAGGAGACTCACTCGGCTTGGAGAGGGTTTTGAGAGCTAGTGAAGCAATCTTCACGCTTGCCATGATGTTGCGAGATAGAAACGAGCAGTTCAGAGCAGGAAAGCAAGTACAAACTGGACCAAAGCCGCCAAATCGCTGCCGAGACGACGCGTTAGGCTTGATCTCCTGAAACTCGCTCGTCTTGCACCAACTATCATGCTACAGCTCGGAGATGCTTTGCTCGACCTACTGGACTACAGCCGAGCGCGACAGAAGCTCGCCAACTGCTCAGCACGAGCCCCTTCGCCATCCCTTGTCTTGCGGCTCCCTTTGTGGTGTAGATGACCAGACACGGCCACAGCTCGAGCGCGACAGCTCTCAGGCTCTTACCACATCTTCTTTTGAATGCTCTCTCGACCGCCCATGATCCTGCGGCTACTCTCTGCAGCACTGCTGCTCCCAGCTCTCAGCTCAGCAGCCCCAGCGCCAGCTCGACTCGCTGCAGCTTCCTCGGCCGCCGTCGACTCGTCAAGCCTGAGCTTGAATTCATCGCTCGCCGCCGTCTGTACACCAACCGAGTGCATTCAAGGGGCCAACTCGCTCGCAGGTGAGTTCGCCGAGCTTATGCTTCGTCGCCTGTTAGCTTACTCGCTCCTGGAGCAGCTGGAGTCACCGTCCTCACCCCCATCAACGCCACTTCGCGCGCGACAGTCCTCCTACCCGGCACCTACACCTCAGCCTCAGCCTCGACCGCCAACTCCTCGCTCCTCACCTTCGGCACCTCCTCCACCTCCGAAGTCGACGCTGGCTTCTCCACCTCGGGCAAGCCCGGCTCTACCTTCTCTGTCTCGCTCCAAACAGGCCTGACGACCTACTCGGCACCTCTATTCGAGGGCACCGCCGCCTACACCTCCCTCGCCAACACCTCGATCCACAACTCGACGGCGGCATCGGCCAAGTCGGTCCAGTCGTTCTTGCTCTCGGATAATGTCTGGGCGATTTTGCAAGTCGGAGGATCCTCGGGTAGTCGAGTAGTCGCTTGGGATGGAGTCGCCGATGTGGGGAATATGGTCGGCGGCAGCGGAGGGGTTTCGGTCGTCGAGATTCAGGGAACCGGCTGCACTACTCCTTGCGCAAGCGGTGGGGTATGTGCAGCGAACTCGACCTGCGCTTGCTCGCCTGGCTTTACTGGCTCGACTTGCAGTGAGTTTGCCGGCATTCGTTCTCGACTTTCGGCGCCGAGCTGACCCCTTCGCTTCTTGCAGACGCATGCACCAAAAGCTTCTTCGGCAAGACATGCGAAGCATGCCCAGTCGGGTGTACTACCTGCGACGACGGCATCACCGGAACAGGACGCTGCCTCGACTCGACGGCGGCGAACGGCACGCTCGCTTCGGGTTCGTCTTTCACTCACCGAGTCGTCCCCCGAAGCTCGAGCTGACACCTCTCTCGCCACAGCCTGCAACTGCTCGAATGGAGTCTGCGCCTCAGCATCCACTACCGCCACTTGCGCCTGCAACGCTGGCTGGACGACCGCCGCCAACGGAACTCGGTGCGCTGCCTGCGCGACGGGCTACTTCGCCTCGGCCGGAGGAGATTGCCTCGGTGAGTTGGATCACCTCCGAAGATCAATTCAGAAATCTGATCTCACTATCTCATAGCCTGCGACCCCTCCTGCGCGAGCTGCAGCGGCCCCACGGGCACTTGCCTCACCTGTCAAGCCGGCCTCCAACCCTTCTCCAACGACGGCACCAAATGCACGACCGCCACCTCATCGACCACCAACGGTACCTTCATCACGTGCGCCGACCGAACCTACTTCGACTCGACCACCTCTGCCTGCGTCGATTGCAATCCGCTTTGCGAGACGTGCTGGACGACTGGAACAGGAGGGTGCTTGTCGTGTAGGAGTCCGAATGCACTGCTCAATGGGGGGTGCGTGGCGCTGAACTCGAAGACGGGGGTTTGTGATGGGTCGGGAGTGGTGCAGAATGGGTCGACGACGGCCGTGGCGCCGAACGCTGGCTGGGTGTTCGATAACTCGAAGAAGGAGTGCGATGGTGAGTCGCGTTCTAGGACCTTTGATGAATATCGACTGACTCGCTCAATCGTACAGCCCTTCCCGCCAAATGTACGGCCGGCGCCATCGACAATTTCAGCTCGACCTCGACTCGATCGCAGCTCAAGTGCTCGGCTTGCCTCGCTGGATCGTACCTCGTCGAAGGCGCTTGCGTAAGCAGCTGTCCTACAGGATCCTCTGTCTCTCGTGATGGTCTCAGCTGTGTCGGTATGTTCAGAGCTCTCCTTTCTCCGCCTTCGGAGCCGTTCGCTGACCCTCTCGCTCCCAGCCTGCGACTCGAGCTGCTCGACCTGCTCTGGCACAACGGCCGGCGACTGCAGCACCTGCTCCGACACTTCCAAACTCGTCCTCAACGGCACCTGTATCGCTGGACCGTCCTGCCCCACAGGCTACTTCGCTCCTTCGACCAACACCACCACCTGTCTCGCCTGCCATCCCGACTGCGAGTCGTGCGGCGGCTCCTTCGACACCTGCCTCACTTGCCCATCCCATCGCCCCGTCCTCTCCTCCGCCTCGACCTGCCTCCTCACTTGCTCGTCGTCCGAGTACTACGACACCTCGAAGGGAGCCTGCGTCGCTTGCTCGAGCGAGTGCGGGACGTGCTCAGGAGCAGGATCCGACCACTGCCTTAGCTGCAGCTCGACTACCACGCTCAAGAGTGGCTCCTGCGTCGCTACAAAGGACGGCTGCACCGTCGTCTCAGGCTTCGGAGTCTGCCTCTCCGCGCTCGTCACCGTCGCCGCTACCTCCTCCACCTACTCCGCCACCGCCGTCAAGCTTAAGCTCCCATGGTACATAATCCTCGCCATCATCCTTGTCGTGCTCGCCCTCCTCGCCCTCGGATTCTGGCTCTTCAGGAAACGGGAGCAGAAGCGCCGAAGGCAGCACACCGCCAAGTTCGCCGACGACCTCGGGAGGAAGGAGGTCGCTACCAAGCTTCAAACGCTCGATCCTCGGATCGCCTACCCGCCTCTCCCCCGCGCGGCACCTTCCTATGACGATCTCGTGCAGCAAGAAGTTCCCCTCACCCCTCGCTTCGTGATCGCCAACTCGCCGACCGAGTCCGAGTCGACTCGATGGTCTCGCTCCTCCTACGGCTCGAGGCGACCACCCGCGCCTGTACCGGAGGAGCCGACGAGGCTCGCACCTCAGCAGACGGGAGCCTCGCAGAACTCGCAACGGAGCGCTTTCACGACGGCGAGTGGGAAGCGGTTGGATTGGGCGACGAATAACCCGTTTAGGCAGGCGTAGAAGAGAGGGGCAGGTACTCGCATCTTGTTGGCTTTGTATTTTATAGCGCATTATCATGGACAGACATATCACAACATCACTTCTTTGCGCCTCGAGAGCTCAGCGAGCGAACCCTACCAACCGAGACTGCCCTTAACGGGGCTAGCTACCTCGGTCTTGACGCTACTAAGCACCTGCTCCTCCTTTACCACCAATGAGCCATCTTCCTCCTTCATCTCAACCTTCTCCTCCGCCTTGACGACCTCCGACGAGCTCGGCTTGACCTCGCTCTCGACCTCAATCTCAATCTTGGGGCTCTCCTCCTTCTTGAGCTTCTCCTTTTTGGGCGCGACCTTCCTGGCGGACGGGCAGAGTGAAGGAGAGGCCGAGGCGAGCGAGCACAAATCGCATCGCGGCCCGACTGGGAGGCAGATCTTCTGTCCCGTGCCAACGAGCATGCTGTGTGAGGTAGCGACTTAGTAGTAGGCTCTCAGGATGATAGAAAGATCAAAAAGCGAGCGCACAGGTTGATCTTGGGGTGAAGATCCTTGGGCAGCCAGCTCTCGAGGTTCAGGCGAGTCTGCTCAGGCGTATTGGTGGCGGGCTTGTGCCATCCGAGACGGTTGGTGATGCGGTGAACGTGCGTATCAACTCCGATTCCGGCGTTGATACCGATGGCTTGGAGGTAGAGCTGTGTGAGGGCGGGCAAGGCGAAGGAGGGTCGAGGGAGAGGAGCCAGCGGTCAGCGCTAGGTCCTCAAGAGTCACTCAGACGAGTCGTCTGCTCACAATTGACATCTTGGGTCCGACACCGTTGATGGCGAGAAGCTCAGCTGCGAACAAGAAGCGATCAGCCTTCGCCGAGGGCTGTCGCTTTCCGAAGCGGAGCTCACTGAGGTCACTCGGCACGTCTCCGTCATGCAGGTCGCGCAGACGAATCGCCAGCTTCCTGTTGGCGAGATGAGATAGTCAGCAGAGGTCCTGCTGCCTCTCACTCCACTGCTCGGTCGACAAAGACTCACGCGAGATTGGCCGCCTTGGTCGCATGGAAGCCGACCTTGCATATGAGGGCGTCGATCTCGTCGACGGTAGCGTCGAGTAGTCCCTCGAGCGAGAGGCCGCCGCGAAGACCTTGACGGAGGTTCATGGTCGCTTGATGAGTGACCGGATCCTGCGAAGGCAATCGCCGAGTGAGCTTCTGCGCGCTGAGATACTGCAGGCTCGTTGAAGGCAGCTGAGAGAGCGATGGTCACCTTGGTCTGCGAACTGAGCATGAGCGAGACGAGGATCGACAGGCGATTGTCCTGCGAGCAGAAGGGTCAGTCCCTTGGTGCTCGGCTGCGAGGACTCAGTCGCTCACCTTCTCATTCGCTGGCGCTTCATCTCGGCCTCTCCCTCCTTGCTCGCAGCCCATGTTGTCGACAGGCGCCACGATCTGCGGCGAAACGAGCCAAAGTCAGCTCGCGCGCCGCTCGACCGCCGAATCGCCTCACTCACCGTCTCCCTCTGCTTGCGAAGGGCTTCATACTGCTCTCTCCACCTCTTGGGCTCCGGATGAGCCTTCGCCAGCTTCTCCTGGAACGGCTTGGGCTTGCGAGGTGTCGTCGCCTTCTTGGCGACCTTCACCGGCTTCTTCTCGTCTTCTTCGTCCTCCTCCTTGTACGAAGCAGCAGTGGAGCTACCCACTAGAGGCGAAGATGCTGTAGAGCGCGTTACTCGAGTCCGCTTGACCGGCGTACTGGTGGTGCTGCTGCTGGCGGCGGTTGAATCGGCTGCTGCTGGCTCGTAGAGCACAACACGCGAGCTAAACTCGGAGCGGCGTGCTCGTGGGGCCATGTTGGTGATGAGTCGTGTGCTCCGTGAGATGCGCAGAGGTGGGGACAGCGCGATGGCCAGGGGAAAGGAGACGAGAGCGACGCGACTGGTCGAGCTGATGAGGTGCAGGCGAAGTCCGAGTGAAGTGCAGACAAGTCCTCGAGTCCTAGGCTGTCCGCGAAGTCGAAGAGCCGCGAGAGAGCGAAAGGCAAGAAGCGAACGATTTGGAGGAAGCGAAGGAGCGGAGACGAGCTTCGGCGAGGGCTGTCGCAGTCGCTGCAGCTGGGCCCTCAAACCTCGTTCGGATTCCTGAAGAGTCATCGATGCAGCTTGTTTAGCTGTTCCAGAGCGTTACAGTTTCGATTTCGACCTCAAACCGGCCAGCTGCTCCGCCATCCGTAAGCCGAGGTCGCTCATGATCTCGTCCGAGCCGCCGCCGACACACATGACCCTCAAGTCTCGCGAGCTGTAGGAGGAAAGAGGGCAGCTCACAGCGTGGCAGATGGATCAGGCGAGCTCACATCTGTTCAACTCGCCCTCCCCTCCCACCGCGCTGGTAGCCGATGCCTGCCGAGAAGCCTGAGGTTAGCTCGGCTCGCTCGAGCTCTACAAATGGAACGACTCACCACCCAAGATCTGCAGAGCCTCCCTATTACACTTCTCCAACCCTCGAGTGCACGATACCTTGAGCAGCGCCGCCAAACCAGCGAGATCTCGGTCGGCTTCGGCTTTCGAGACCTGAGTCGTGTGGTAGACGAGTTGCTCGAGCCAGGCGTGGTTGCGCTCGATGATCTGGGCCATATCCGAGAGCTGGAGAGTGGCTTCGATTAGTCATCTGCGAGCTGAAGAAGACGGGAAGAGCTCACCTTGGCTCGAATGACGGGCTGCTCGACGAGGCGCTTGCCGAAGGTCTTGCGAGACGAGGCGTACCTGCGGTGGTAGAGGAGGTCAGCGTACTGAGCTCAGCGAAAAGCAAGCAGCGTACTCGTAGGCATCCTCAAGGCAAATGCGAGCCATTCGATTCGACTGCACCGAGAGGACGAGTCGTTCTGCGCCGAGGTCGAGGATTAGCTTCGGAGGTCGCATCGATGTACCGAGGAGCAGTGACTGACCGTGAAGGAAATTGGTCATGATCATTTTGAATCCTTCTCCCTCCTTGCCGATGAGGTTGTTGAAGGGCACTCTGCAAGAGAAAGGCCGAGTCAGAAACGGCGCCGCGAACGCTTCTCTTCGGCTGCCTCACAGGACATCCTCCATGGTGATGTAGGCCGAACCCGAGGCTGCCACTCCAGTGTTGATTATCGTGCGCCTCTCCACACCGGGCGAGTCGAGAGGGACCACGAGAAGGGAAAGGCCAGCAGCGCCAGCGCCTCCAGTCCGAACGGCGGTCATCAAGAAGTCGGCCGTCATACCGTTGGTGATCCACTGTAAGAGCTGGGTCAACTGTAATGTCCCTCCGAACCCGTGAGATGCAGCAGCTCACCTTCTTCTCGCCGCTCACTCGAAAGCCCTCCTCGGTCCTCCTCGCCGACGTCCTCAAAGCCGAAACATCGCTGCCACCACTTGGTTCGGTAACTCCCAAGCAAATGCGCTTCTCTCCGCTGAGGATAGGTACCAGTAGACGGTCTTGCTGCTCGTGAGTGCCATACACGACGAGCGGGGGAGCGCCGATGCTGTTGCCGCCGGTCAGACCCCAGCCTGCGCCGAGGAAGCCTTTGCGAGCGCCTTCGTCCACCGCGATGATGTCGCACCTAGAGTGCAGTCGAGTCAGCAACATCGGAGTAGCTACAACGACTCGAAGCTCGGAGCAGCTACAACGACTCGCAAGCTCACCAAATGTCCCATTCGCTCGGCGCAAGGCCAGCTGGCAGCTGCACGCCGGCCTTCTTGAGTAGCTCGGCGCTCGGCGTTGGCCAAATACTAGCAGCGGTCCATCTGTAGGTGCTCAGCTGTTAGCGACCGTTCTTCTGCTTGTCACAGCTCTGGGACCTCACCCTGCCCGAGCATGCGCATCCATCGCCTTTCTCGGCACCTCTCCCGCCGCTTCCCACTCCTCAGCAGCACCAGCGAGCTCATCGTGATACTTTCGAGCAGCAGCGCGCACCCTCCGATGCTTGTCGGTGTAGTATGGAGACGAGAGCGTGGAGTACCTGTTCGACAGCGTGGGGCTCAAGGCGAAGGGAAAGGCGGGAAGCGAGTGTAGCTTACCAAGCAGGTTCAGCGAATGGTGTAGCTGTGTTCCCGAACGACTCCATGCTCGGTCAGGGTCTGTCGAGGTACAGAGATGCTAAATGGCGGAGGACAAGAGCGTTTCAGGTCACCAGCCTCTTCATCTCCTACCGTTCACACCATCATTTCGTTGGCTCAAGTAAGCCCGATTCGACTGCACCTCGCCTCAATTGGATCCCACCACATCAGGACCTCGGCACCTCCACTTCAATCCGACTTGCGCGTCGACTCGGCGCCGGCTCTCAGCTCGAGATCTCGAAAAAGGCGAGATCCGCCCGCTTCGCCTCTTGCACTCCCACCAGCATCTCGAGCAACTTCACCACACTCTTACACTCTCACACTATGAAACTACTCGTCACTGGAGCAACTGGAACCGCCGGAAGCGAAGTCGTTCGGCAGGCGCTGCTGCACCCCTCCATCTCGCAAGTGACGGTCCTCGTCCGCCGACCTCTTCCTCCTCACATCATCGCCAAACCGGACGAGACGCCCAAGCTCAAGACGATCATTCACTCCGACTTCACCTCCTACCCGCCGAGCCTGCTGGACCAGGTCAAGGACCACGACGCCGTCATCTGGGCGCAGGGCATCTCTTCGATGGGCTTCAAGGAGGAAGATTACGACGTTATCACCCGCGAGTACCCTCTCGCCGCTGCTAAAGCGCTTGCTGCCGCTCGCAAGGCTTCGGACCCGAAGCTCGTCTTCTGCTACCTTTCCGGTGAGGTCTCGCTGCTCTCTTGCTTTCGTACTTAAGAGGCTGACCTCTCCTTCCTCTACAGGTCAAGGTGCGGACCAGGAGAAGCCTGCCTCACAGATGTTTGGCCGTGTCAAAGGTTCGCCGAACGAGCTCGGCTTCGACCCTTCAGCTGACCCCTCTTCCTCTCTGACCAGGTCGCGCCGAAAAAGAGATCGCTCTCCTCCCTCCCACCACCCATCTCGCGCCCTACTCCTTCCGCCCTGCCGGCATAATCCCCGTCCACCCCGTCCCCGACGCCCCCTTCGTCTACCGCCGACTCGGCTTCCTCTGGCCGGTTGTTCGCACGCTCGCGCCTTCTTATGTCGTCAATACCGATGCCTTGGCTCGTGGAATGATTGAAGCGGCTCTGAAGGGTAGTAGTGGGTCGATTGAAGGGTGGGAAGGGAAGGGCCAAGTTGGCAATGCTGGAGTGTTCGACAACGAGGAGATCAAGAAGCTGGCGAAGGGCAGTGTGCTGGACAAGTAGTCGACCTCCATTTGTATCTTCTGTAACTCGTCCGTCTCCAGATCTCTCTCTGAAGCTCGACATGTTCGGCGATTCCGCGAAGTGGCTTCTCCCTCGCCTCCCGTCTGCTCAGAGCATTCGCTTCGCCACGTCTCGCGTCGAGAGTTCGGTATGAATCGTATTCATTTCTGAGCGTCAGTCTAGCGTTATATGAAAGAGAGGAAAATGACTAGGGCAAAGCAAGAGAGGCGCGAGAGGGAGACCAAGAGAGGCGGTAGCAGGGGAAGATGATGCGGTACGAATGGGAGAAAGCACGACAGGGGGGGGGGAACTAAGTACAAAAGGGGGAGAGGGGAGCTAGTAGCGAAGATAACATGAGATTCTCTATGAGACGATGGCCGGCGGCGCGGGGGGAGGGGCGAACGCTGCGAAGGCTTCCAGCGCGTTGCTTTCTTGGCCGTTGGCAGGTGTGGAGGAGCCCGAGGAGTTTTGGGAGGAGGAGGAGTAGTAGGCGCGGTTGCCGCAGCTCGAGGAAGCCGTCGAGACGGTGGCGAGGGGGGTGCTTCGGCGAGGGGTCGTCGAGGTCGAGGAGAAGTCGGCGGGCAGGGAGGAAGGGAAGGGCGATGCGGCGTCTCCTACACCGATGAGGCCGAGCGACGTGGGCTGCGATGAGGTGTGGAAGCAGTACTGCGAGCGAGGAAGGATGTCAGTTCTCAATTCACGCTCGGCGACCGCGAGGTAGCAAACTCACCCGATCGAGAAACGTCGAGAACTCCATGGGTCCCTGCGGCCTGGGACTCATCGACGAAGGCGATTCGGCTACCGATGTCGCCTCCGAGTCGGGCGAGTAGTTCATGATCGAGCTCGAGGTCGACATGGCATCCGAAGACGAGGCGGGTGACCAGAGGGCCATCTCCGAGGGAGGCGAGATGGTAGGATACAGCTGAGGTGACGAAGCGCGAGGTGGCGAGCTCGAGAGGGGCGAGCGAGCGGGCGAAGGGATAGGCGAATCGGCCGGCGACTCGCTGGGCGACTGGAAAGGGGAGACGGCGGGCGAGGCGAACGGCGAGTCTCGTCGACGGTGCTGGCGGAAGGTGGGGGGGAGGAGAGGCGCGTAGTGCATCGATGGGGGGAGACCCGACGTGTTTGAGGGCGATCGAGCGGTGGGAGGATGGGTGTTGAAGCGAGCGGTCGAGGGTTGATAGTTGGCGACGTCGGGGTGGTTGAGGTATTGCTGATACAGGCTTTTGATGGCCATCTCGTTGGGTGGGGATGGCGGTCGCTGAGAAGGTGGAGGAGGGTAGAGAGGCGACGAGCTGTAGAGCGGCGACGAGGCCTGATAGCTCTTGGTGCTCGGCGCGCCAAAGTCGGGCGGGAGATCTGCTCGACGCATCGACGGGCTCGAGGCTCCACCGCGAGTAGCCGAGCTCGGCTGCGAGGTGGTGACCGGCTCGCGGTAGCTCGTCGCGGGCATGCCGTTGACAAGCGAGGTGGCCGAGAAGTAGGGAACGGCGGCGGCTTTGGGAGGGGAGGAGGTGGGAGCGTAGCTGTCGTACGATGGGCGCGAGACGACCTTTTGCTTGAACGAGTGGTTGAAGTCGTAGCGGTTCGAGAGGGCGGTAGGCGATCCCTCGGTGAAGGAGCGCGAGTCGGGCGAGCGAAGCGTTGGCGGCTCCATGTCGTCCGACACGAGTCGATCCAGCTCCCTCCGCAGGTCGGCCATGCGATCAGCGGCCTGTCCAGCGTTGGTGACCGACCAGGTCTGTCGCTTGCCGGCAGAGAGCGCGCTCTTTTGCGGTGGCTGCTGTTGAGGCGTGATCATCCTGGCGAACTCGACTCGGTAGTTCTGCCCATCGTTGTTGTCCCAGATCTCACGTCCTCCAGCGGTGAAGCGAATGGCGATGAACATGGTCTTCTCCTCGATGCGACTGAGGAGGTCCTGCAGACGGATGTTGAAGACGAAGCGATCCGAGTTGGCGCCCATCGACTCAGAGTGCTCAGCCGAGACCTCCGAGACAGTCTGCCAGTGGTCGAGAGTGAATCGCACCGCGACCCACTTCTCGAAGGCGAGGTTGCGAACGCGCACGATGCCGCGAATCGACTTGCCGTCCTTGCCAATCTCGAGCGTCTCGACGTAGGCGTCCTGGTCGTGGTTGAGGCGAGTCGGGAAGTTGGGAAGCTTCAGCTTGATTGTCCCTGCGGCTGCGCTGGCCATTGCTGGGAAGGGGAACGACTCGGGCTCGTCCTCGGTCTCCGTCTCGACGGGGCTCCCGCTCCTGCTGACCGCTGCCGGTCGCTGCTGGGCGAGGAAGTGCTTGACGTGCTCAAGTTGGGTATCAAAGTGGACGTATTTGGGGCAGACGGGGGTGGCGGGAGCGGAGCGAGCCTTCTCGCGGCGTAGGGCGTCGCCGGTCTTGAGCGAGGACCGAACGAGCTCGCCCGACTTCTTGCGCACCATGGCCGTCTTGCGCAATCCGAACGCCGACTTGAGGTTCTCGACGTGCGTGGCGTTGGGCGTAGAAAGCGTCCGACTGGGAACGGGGACTAATGGAACCGCTGTCGTCTGGCCGAACGAGAAGGCCGTCGACATGACGGGGGCGGGCTTCTCCTGCCGAGGCGTTGCCTGCTCCTCCTGCTGTCCTTCTCCCGCTGACGATTCCTCCTGCGACGATGGTCCATCATCCGCCGCTGCCGAGGTTGGCGTGAAGCCAAACAGCTTGACACGCCGGCGCGTGGATAAGGGCGAAGGGAGGCCTCCGGCCGAAGGGCCCGCTGCATCGAAGGACGAGCGGGACCAGGGTTGCGAGCTCGTCGACGCTGTCGGCGGCTCGTTTGAGGATGCCGGGTGAACGTAAATGAAGCTGCTGGTGCTGGGAATGGCGTCGGTCGAGACGGAGCGCTGGTGGTGGCGAGCGGGGCGCTTCTGCTCAGCGCGAGGGGTGGGAGGGATGACCATGGTGCTGGTGGGTGCACTGCCTGGTGAAGGCATGGCGTAGGGCATGCTGGCGCGGAGGAGGAGGAGGAGGGAGTGGGTCAGGCGACGAAGGTGGTGCGGAGCTGTAAGTTGGACCTCGGAGCGACTGCAGAAGGTAGGGGAAGTGTCAGTTTGCTGTTACAGCGCCGAGTTGATTTGTTGGAGCCTTCCAAGCGCATGCCGAAGCCTTCGCGCCCTGCGAACGATCGCGAGCGAAGAGGAGAGAAGGCAGGGGTTCCCAGCGCAAATCATCCCCTCCAGCAGCCGTGGCTATACCGCCTTAATCGCCTACAGACGACCCTGCTCGAACTGCATTCGATTTTGCGGGAGCTCCTCCACTCCACAGTGAGGGGCCTGGCCGAATCAAAACGACTTTGAGGCGTAAGGGGGGAGCCATCCTCACCTTGAGCACCAGAGTGAACTGGTCTAAAGGATCCGTATGCTCTTGTAAAGCTGTACGACACCGAGCGCGAAGGAGAGAAGAAAGTAAGATTCGGTGCCGATTGAACGCCCTGCGCATGACGCCGGGCGCCAGGAGCAGAAGCAAAACAAGACTCACCAGTAAGCTCGGAGACGTGTGATGCAAGCTGTAGCAGAGTACAGTCGAGTCTAAGCCTCGTTCCAGTCTAATGAGCGGCCGGCTGAGCGAAGAATGCGCGGTCGGGTTGGGGTGCGAGGAGGCGATGAAGCACGAAAGGGAGAGGTTGCAACGGCGCTGAGGGGGTCGGAGGAAGAGGATAGAGGGTGTAGAGGATGTACCAATGGACCTGTGCAGCGACAGCAGCGTTAGCTGGCGTCCAAGACTGCAAAGATCGAACTGTGCTCGTCGCGAGCGAGATAGCTCACCCTGGGAGGGGCGCGCGCTGCTCAAGAGTAGAAGGGGAGACCGAGCGAGGGCTGTAGTTGAACGTGCCGTCTACCGTGCGAGCAAAACGTCGAACGGAAAACGAGACGAGCTGCAAGAGCTGGGGTGTGGAGGAGCAGAAGGAGCACCTGGTGGCCTCCGACTTCTCCTCAACGAGACAGCGGAGAGGCAGGGTCAATGAATCTGCACGCCCACAAGCGCAAGGTCTGTAGGCCATTTGATGCGGTAATTATTACAACGCCGCTCACTGCTACTCTCCTACAGCTCCTGAGCGACCTCGTCAGGCGAATCGTGGTTGCTCATCGAGCGCCGAACAGCGAACCCGGGGTAAAGAAAGCTGCTAAAAGCGCGGCGAGGGTGCAGTAAAGTAGAACGTATATATTCTGCTACAGCTACAGCTCTTAACGGCGGCAAGACTGCCCAACGTTCAGAAAGCTAGTTATCGAAATGCTCGGCGGAGGTGCCCTGAGCCGAGGTTCTCTCAGGGTTGCTGCTCAGCGCCTCTGCCTCCAGCGGGCCCTCGACAGCAGCTCCACAGCCTCTCCACTGCATTACGAGCACACGCCTCTCCCCTCCCTTACGAGAGCGGGGCCCTCGTCCTCCTTGAGCAGAGGCCACTTGCAACCCATCGCCGAGCTGCCGCGAAGAGGCTCTCGTGAGTCGTCACCGCCTGCCGAGCAAGATCGCCTCTCTCGCGAGCGAGCCTGTCTCTCCACTCTCTGCCTCTGGCCAAATGCTGTAGCCCATGGGGCATCGCCTGATGCAGGATGTGGGGCCAACAGTCGCAATCAACCTGCGCCGAGGTCGTCGCTCTCTTGCCAAGTTGCCTCCCTTCGAACGCGCCTCTCTCTTCTCGGCGAACAGCACCAGCGACGATCCTATAAAAACACGGTACCATCGATCTGTACTGTATCACACCGGACCACGCTGTCAACCGAGGCCTGACTTGCAAAGAGACTCCAGAAACGACTTTGATGCTTGATGAATGTGCCTTGCTGCAACTGCTCTCTCTGTGCTGTCTCTGCAGCGAGATAGGCAAGAAGGAGCCCGTCGGCGCACCTGCAGAAGTCGACTCGGACAGATCGGAACTCACCCGCCGCCTCAATTGAGCAGAACTGCCCTCCTCACCCAAGCCGAGGTGGAATCGGACGAGCTTGGCCCTTCGGCGATGTCTTCCAGCCTGACAGAAGGGTCGAAACACCATGCGGTCGCTCGCTCGGTAGCGTGTAGATATAGGCGCAAGGGTGAGACTAAGTTACTCTGCAGCAAAAAGGATTTCTCATCCCGTCGCGGAGATGTAGGACTTTGCCCAGACGGGTTGCTCATTCGCACTCCGCCGGGTTCGGACTTGGCCAAGACTCGCTATCCTCGACGGAAGGAGGACGATATAGAAGCGATTGCTACAGCAGTACGAAAGAGACTACGCAAACTCGAACACTTATACAACTCAACGCCTGGCCCTCTTCTTGGCCTTCTTGATGTCCGAGAGGGAGACCTGCGAAGCCTGAGAATCGGGTGGCCGCGAGCTGCTACCAGCCTGAACGACTTCCTCCTCCTCCTCAACCTCCTCATCCTCCTCGATCTCCTCCTCAGCCTCCGACAGCTCCCGCTTCTTGCGAGGCGAAGACATGGGCTGCGACTCGACCTCGACCTCGACCTCGTCCTGCTCCTCCTCAACGGGTTCCGACTCGGCGGTAGGTTCCCTCGCCTGACGCTCCACCTTCCTCTTCTTGGCTGGCGAGCGAACGACCTCGGCTTCCGCCTCCTCGAGATCGTCGTCCTCCTCGGCGGTGGCAGCGCGCTTCTTGGGCGAAGCTCGGCCATTCTTCCTCGGCGGTAGGACCTCCTCCTCATCTTCGTCTCGGGCAGCAGCGGACTTGCGAGCCGACGAGTTGGCGGTGGTCGACTTGCGAGGAGCGCGAGCCTTGGCGGGCGCGGGAGCGGGAGTGCCGTCCTCGTTGTCGGATGCGAGCTCGTCTTCTTGATCCTCTGCGTCCGAGGTAGCGGCACGCTTGCCTTTGCCCTTGGCGGCCGTCTTCTTGACCTTCTCCTGCGCAGCAGTCTTGATGGCTGTAGATGCGAGAGACGGGTCAGCTTCGGTACCCATTGAGACGAGAGCGAGGGGGAGCGACGTACAGGGATCCTTGGACATGGCGGTCACGAGGCGCTTCTTGTAAGCTCGGACGGGCTCCCAGGTCTTGGACGTCGCCGACACTTCGACGCCGTTGTCTTCGAGCAGCGAGTCGAGCGAGTTTTTTCTGCGAAGGGACAAGGAGAGGTCAGCGAGGGTTCGGCTCGAAGTACCTAAGCCTCAGCACGCACATGTTCAACGCGCTCTTGCCATCCACGCCGAGCAGCAGATGTGCGAGAGCTTTGAAGAACGACAACGCTCGGTTCCTCGCCTGAGTCTTCTTGTCCTCCTGCAGCGACGCGATTTTCTTGACGATGAAGGCGAGGCTCTGGGTGTGTAGCCTGACATGGTCTTGGGCGGGGAGACGCTTGGTGATGGTGAGTTGGGCGCCGCGGACGACGGTCGATTGGACGAGCATGCGGCCGAGGGAGACGAGGTGCTCGTCGGTGGCCGAGGAATCGAGGAAGAGGGTGCAGGCCTGTGAAACAGAAGGGGAGGTCAGTGACAGGGCTTAACAGATTAGTGGGATACGACTCACGCTCTCGAGGGTAGAAGCGACGACATGAGCGACCAGCTCTCCTCCGTCGACGGCGTAGATGCCCTCGTCGCGAAGGTCCTCCCCAAGCAGCTTGCACCACTTGTCAAAGAGGGCGCTGAAGCGCTCGTAGTGGGCGAGAAGGACGCTCGAGTGACGGAGGTCGATGCTGCCAGAGTGGATGGCGCGAACGAAGGGGTAGATGACTCGCTCGAAGCGACGATTGGCGATCAGGCGGGCTTGCTCCTTCTGCTTCTCGGCTGTAGTCGAACGAGAGAAGTCAACGATCAAGCTAGAGCTAGCGAAGCGCATCAACTCACCTCGGATGTCGCTCGCCGACTTCTTCTTGAGGACGTCCTCCTTGGCCTGCTTGCCCGCCTTGCTCTTCTTCTCCTTAGCCTTAGCCGCCTTCTTCTTCTTCCTCGCCGCAGCATCATCATCGCTATCCTCTTCCTCCTCCTCCGACTGCTCCTCATCGTCCTTCTCCTCCGTCTTGCGCAGAGCAGCCATCTCGTCCGAATGGCGCTCGAGCTCGGCCTCGATGTAGCCGGCGCAGCGAGCTTGCAGCTCGTCGGAGCAGGGGAGACGAAGGTCGGCGAGTTGGCCGTCGGGGTCGCGCTTGGCGGAAGTGGCCGTGTCGCTGAGGACGTGAAGGTCGAGGAGAAGGGCGAGGGCCTATAGACGAGGGCGACGGTCAGTGACGGCTCGGAGTCGAGGCAGAGTAGCGAATACTCACCACCTGCTTGACACCCTCAGCAGCGTTCGAGTTCTGGCCGACCGAGAACTCCTCGAGTCTGTCAACCAGAGCGGTCCTCTTGGCGACGAGCGAGGCGAGGGCAGCAAAGTCGGGCTGCTCCGAAGTGGCGACCTCGGCGATGAAGGAGTTGAGTTGCCAGATGAAGTGAGTGCCGAGAATGGAGAGCGCGTGCTCGATGAGCTGTGGCAGGAGCAGAGGGTCAGCTAGATCGAACGCCGACCGAATAAGCAGGAGACGACTCACCGAAGCCTCGTCCTTGTAGCCCAGCCGTCCACGCTCGACCAAAGAGTCGATGATCTCCCATGCGCTTGTCTGCTTGCCCTCATCGGCATCGTCCAAGCTGCTCGACATATCCTTGATCTTCTGCAGCTTGTCGATCCTGGCGAGCCATGACTCGAGAGCTAGAAGCTCGTCCTCCTCAAACGCCGACGACTCGACATCCTTGCCTGCGACGGCCTCGCGAAGAGACGAGGCGAGCGAGTCCTCGAGCTCTGCCATCTTGGTCGTGTTGGTGTTGCCCAGGGTCGTTGAAGCGTTGAGCTTGTTGATGGTCTGAACCGCTTGGTCGAGGACGTCGGGGTCGGTATGCTTGATAAACTGCTTGGTGACGTCGTCCCAGAGTCCCTCGTAGGCCTGTCGGAGTGGAGAGGTCAGCAACGAGTTCGGCGAGCGAACGGGCGCCGAACTGACGGTGAGCATCCTCATGTCGAGGTAGAGGTCGAGCGAGATGAGGCGGGGAATGGAGAGGATATCGACGACGCGCGAGGGGATGGTCTGGTGCTTGGCGAAGAGACGAGGGAGCGCCTCGATGACGGCGCGGCTGACCTCGGCTTGAACGTCATCCTCCTTCTCCTTCTCCTGCGTACACGAGGGCGACAGCGTCAGTAGCTGTCGGAAGCTAGATAAGATCACGAAGACTCACCTTCTTGGTAGTAGCCGCCGAAGCGCCAGTGACCTTGGTGAGGGAAGCGACGAGCACTTCAACGAGCAGCGTCTCCTCCGCCTCGGTCAACCTGCACGCTTCCAGCACCTCACCGCCCGTCTCCTCCTCCTCACTACTCTTGCTCTTGCCCTTCCTTCCCTTCGCCTTGGGCGTGTCCTCTTTGGACGAATCCGCCGAGTGGTCGAGCAGAAGGAAATCCATGATGGCCTGCCAGTCGCGCACGGCCTCGACTTGATCCCACAGAGCCTCGACGGCAAAGGCGACTCGTCCTCGGTGGGTCTTGACCTCGACGACGTCGGCCTCCTTCTTGCGACTCGAGAGGGTGTCGTCGGCTTGATCCTCCTCGTCGTCGCTGCCCTCGTCGCTCAACCCATCGAGCGAACGGCCATACTTGACGAGCAACTCGGCGAGGCACTTGAGCTGCAGCTGATCCTTGCCCTCGAGCGTGGCGATCGCTCCTCTCTTCTTCTTCCCTCCCTTCCCCTTGGGCGTCGTCTGCCCCGCCTCCAACTCTGTCTCCCTCTTCTCAACCTCCTCCCCCAGCAGCGCGCTGAAGAAATCGGCGGCGGCTCCCCTCACGCGACGCTCCGTCTCGAAGACGAGCTTAGCGATCTCGTCGCGTTGATCCTCGTCCAAGAGGCCGTGGGTCTCGATTTGACGGAGGACTTGAATCGCTTGGATGCGGACAGAGAGGTCGAGCTCGCCGGTCGCCATGTGAACGAGTTGCCCCTTGAAGCGTTCGGTGAAGTGTTGGAGGGTTCCGATGTGGGCTTCTTTGGCGTAGAGGGAGAAGAGGGCCTTGACCGACTCGCGGCGGGCGTCCTTGGACTGTGGGAGAGCGAGAAGTCAGCTTTGCTGCATCAACGATCGAGTCTGAATGACTCACATCGTCCGAGAGAACCCATCCGATGTAGCGAAGGTAGTCGCCTTCGAGCCAGTAGTCGGGATTGGCCTTCATCCAGCCGCCGAGGGCGCTGATGCACTCGGCGCGAATCACGGCGTCCGAGTCGCGGTAGCGGTTGACGAAGACGCTGTGGCGAGATGAGAAGCGTCAGCGTCACTCCTCGTCCCGGCGTAAGGGCGGACAGCAACTCACCCCTCGTAAAGCAGATCGAGGTACTCCTCGATCTTGGTCTGCCGCTCATGCACCGCGGTCGCTCGCTTCTCCAAATCCTTCAACCTAGCCTTATCCTTCCTCCCCTTCTTCTGCTCGGCCTCCTTGGCGCGATTCGCCTGCCCATGCTCTTTGGTCACAGCGACGTGGACCGAGTTGAGGGAAGCGACGGTAAGGAGGGCGACGACGGTAGCTGTATGGCGAAAGGCGCGAATCTTGGAAGAGGAGAGGGATTGGATCCAGGCTTGGAAGAGGTCGCAGAAGTTGGTGTCGTAGAGGATTTCGGAGGAGGCGGCGGCGGCGTAGAGGCGCGAGAGGAAGGAGGCAAGCGAGGTGCGGAACTTCTTGTAGGCTTTGGACTTGGAGACGAGGGGGTAGGCGAGGTTGCTCTCCTGTAGATGAGACGGGGGTGAGCGTACTGTTCGCCAAGAAGTACAGCAGCTCGACTCACGTTCTTGAACTCGTCTTGAATGTCCGAGAGGGACTCGACGATGCCGTTCTCGTCCTCGGCCTGGTGCTCGTCGACGGTGGCGTTGCATCCGCAGCACTGTGAGCAGCAAGTCGTTAGCATTCGAGATCTCTCGAGCGAAGCGGCGAGCTACTCACTCGCAGAAGGAAGTTGACGAGCTCGGCCATGGCGGGGCCTGATTCCTCTTGATACGACTGAACCCACTCGTCGACGGTGATCTGGAGAGCAGCGTCGGGACTCCTCACAGCGTCTGAAGAGTATCGTATCGGGTCAGCTACACGCTTGCAGCTCTGACAGGGGCGGACGACTCACTGAAGATGGTATTGTCCTCCTCGATGACAAAGTCGCGACTCCCAGCAGCAGGCGCAGGCCCTGCCTCCTCCTCATCTTCTCCATCAGCTCCAGCTTGCTTCCTAGCCCTTCCTTTGCCCTTGGCACCCGAAGCAGCAGCAGCGGGTTTCTTCCTCGGGGCCGACGCGCTCTTGCTTCCCTGCGACGCGCGTCCACGCTTCCGCTTGGGCGCTTCCTCTTCTGATTCGGGCTCAGATTCCTCCTCTGAGGATGAAGGCTCCTCGGGCTCGTCGTCGTCGTCTTGATCCTCGTCGTCTCCCGAGTCGCGCTTCGACTTGTTCTTCTTGAGGTCGCTGGGACCGGCTGTTGTTGCGTAGGTGGGAGGTCAGGTCAGTGAGAGAGTCCCTGCTGCTTCCTGTAGCGCTCCAGCCGCCTTTGCGAGAGCAGAATCGCGTCTCTTGGACCCCAGCGCAGGTCGCGTCGCTCGTGAGCTGCTGTAGCTCATTGCTAGTAGCTTTGGCTATGCATGGGCTCGTGCAGAGGTTCTACTCGAGTGCAAGAACTCACCTCCCAGACGCTCGACGGTCTTCCTCACTCGTCCGCTGGCTCGTCGTCCCGTCGCTGCTTGTCCGTCGTCTGACATGGTGAGAAGGAGGGAAGAACGAGAGTTTGGTAGACGAAGTTGCTCTCTTGATTTAGTCTGGTACAGAACGCCCGCCGCGAGTCGAAGGAAAGCTGCAGCGAAAGCGCGAGGATTGGGGAAAGGCAACCCTCGAGCGCGTCGCTTGCTCGAGATGAGTCCCGGCGAAGCTTACCTTCAGCTCATTACCTCGTCTTTTCCTCGACTCGGCTGTAGGATGTTCGGATAGCTCGCTCTCGGGACAGCAAAACCCTACCGCCGACGGCTCAGCTACAGCAGACCAGCTCGTCTCGCTCTCGAATCGCGCTCAGGACGGACTGAAGCTTGCTGAGGGCGTGCTGCTCGGGTGAGAGCTCGGTCGGAAGCTGCAAGTGAGCTTTCGAGTCTACGCTGGTGCTACTGCTGGGCGAGGGGACCGGCTATCAGGCTACAGCGGTTCAGAACACGCGCCTCAATGGTCGAGCGGGCGGACTGTAGGGGAGGAGGGGGGGGTCGGAGAGAGGAATGGTTACAGAGAACTGGAGACTTGGAGCTACAACTGAGCTTACTCTCTCCTGCTCGCAGATGATCTCGCTCGCTGAAGCTCGGCTCGGCTCTCTCAGCTCCACTTCGCGCTCTTCGGCTCGACTGAAGGTGAGCATCTCGCTTCGATCTTCCCGAGAGTCCAGCTAACCCTATGCTGCTCACCCACAGCTCTCATCAGCATCGCTCACTCTAACCCTCGGCGAACCCTACGCCAAGCTCTTCGCCTCCGCCGAGCTCGCCTCTGCCCTCCTCAAGGCTCGCCTCGGCTCCTTCCTCGCCTGGCATACCGCTCGAGGGGTTCGCCCAAGTACTGGACAAAGCTAACGGAGATCACGAGGGACCTCGCCCTCTCGTACAGTCATTCGGATGAGCTTAAGCTCGGCTCGCAAACTCTTCGCCCGCTCAGAGTAGCTGGAGGTGAGTCAATCCGCCACTGTCTTCTCCGTGATGCTGCTGACTCTTCTGTGCGCCTACTCAGCCATACCCTCAACCGACCTGCCCTCCACCAAGCTCTCCTCCTCAAGCTCATTCGCCGCTCCTCCCTCCTCGCCACGCCTCCCCGTCGAGCTACTCGCCCACATCGTCGACGGAGCTGCTGTAGACCGCCACAAGCTCGGACTAAAGATTGGCAAGCAGTTGACGGAAAGCTCTGACCTACACAAGTTGCTGTAGCTTCTTCGGCTGTCGAACAACGCGCCATCTTCAGCCTCGCTCTCTGGCTCGGTCTCCTGCTCGCTGCCGAATCTCCAGATAAAGCAAAGAGTCTTGGGTATCAATTTCGGACGGCTCTGCACAATTACTTCTGCTGTCCTTCCATGTTATCGGCGGGCACCCTTGCCGTCGACGGCATCGAACTCGGCGGAAGAGGAGCAACGGCAGGCTTCTTGAAGGGATGAGACAAGGAGCGCTTGGGCTGCTCCTGCACAACTTCTTCTTGGTGAGCTTGGGCCGTCACGCGCTCTTGAGGGGATGCGGGCGTGCCGGTGTCGGAGGGCAGGTGGGAGTGAGGGATGGGGAGGTCGATGATGAGATGGCCTGAATAGTGTTGAAAGCATGTCAGCAGTCTTTCCAGAAGCGAGACGAAGGCGCGGCGCAAGATCTAACAGACCAGATTGCTGGCTCTCAACGAGCTCGGCGATGCCACTCGTGCTCGAGGAGGGCGCAGCGAGGTTTGCCAGCACCATCTGTGTGAGCAAGAGGTCAGCATTTCATTTCCATGAGCTCAGCAAGTCTATCGAACCTTGTGGGCAAGCCTGAAGAAGAAATTCTTCGAAGAAACCACCTCCCCGCGAGCGCCACCCTTGAAGAGCTTGCCGACAATCTCGAAAGCGAGTGCAGGGCTTTCCGAAACCTAGAGGGGAACAGAAAGTCAGAAGTTACTCTACACTTGCTAAAGAGCAGATCAAAGCTCACCTTGAGCGCTGGAGTAACCTCGTATTCGAAGGCGGTGGACTCGAGCTCGAAGTGCGGGCCTTGCCCTGGTTGCTTGAAGTAAAAATCGAAGCTCTGAGAGATTGGATCATCTACAGCAACACTGTACGCAGTGATCCACGACTCCTCCTGGGTTGGAGATGATTGAGATTAGCGCCGAATTCGAGCGGGCTCTTCGAACGGCTAACTTATAATCACTCACAGCCCAAGTGACCTCGAAAGATGTCTCGCCGCCTCCGGTGGTCCTGGAAGCAGATAGAGTCGGATCCTTCCCGATCGTCGCCGAAGTCTCTTGCTGGGGCTTGGCGGTTGAGTCGGTGGCCTTCTTCTCGGCGGGAGGGCGAGCGAGATGGGGCATGTCACTAGAGCAGGGTGTCGAGAGTTAGCTTTGAAGCTTTAGATTTGAAGGATGATAGCTCACACGTGAATGTCTTCGATGTAAGCCATGTTGTGCACGGTGATGTTGGCGGCCGAAAGAGTCGCGCCCCTGCTCACGTTGAACCGAGCTGAGAAGAGACCCTTCATCGCATCATGTCCCTCATCTCCGACGACAACCGTGCTTTCCGTAGCCTTGCTGCGAAGCTGCAAGTAGGGCAGCAGGTCAGCAAGTACTCGCCGACTTGGAGAGCGGCGATACGCACCACAACGCCGAGCTTCGAATGAGCAAACTTGATAGACCCCGTACTAGGCTGATCAGGCGATACAGCTCTCGTCTCTACTGTGTTGAAGTGGAGAGACGAGGAGTGGACGGTGGAGGCGTGAGCTGAGGAGGATTCGGCGGGAATGGAAGGGGTTCGGAAGAGGCCGGGCTGAGTAGCGACCGGGGTGAGCTCGTAGGAGGAGGTTGTGGTGGATGGTTCGGGAATAGGCTCGTCGATTTGAGCAAGGTGGGTCATGGTGAGGTAGGAAGCCGGGTAGCGTAAGACTCGGAGTGGGTGCTGTCCCTCGACTTTCCCGCAGAAGTGCTCATAGTCCTCTTTCCCAACGTCTCCGAACGCATAGAAACACACCTCGTCATCTCCCACCGCCTCTCCCATCCCTCCCCTGCTGACGGCGCTGACAAGAGGACCAACAGCCGCCGTAAACAGCACCAGGCTCGGCACAACCCCTGCTGCCTCCCGCAAAGCCCCAAGGTGCGCATTGATAATCTCCAACGCAGCATGCGGAAGCACAACCTCCTCCTCCGAGCTCACGCCCTCTACAGTACTCCCCATCCCCTTCTCCTGAACCGCCTCCTCCTTCGCCGAAGGTTTCGCCGAAGTGGGCCAGATGGATGACACCTGGGAGGTAGACGCCTGCATCCGGGGGGAAGCTGAGCCGAAGGTAGAGGATTGGAAGGTTTGAGGGAAGGTGGAGAGGCCGGGCGAGGGAGGAAGCATGGGAGGTGGCGAGGAGAGGGGCGAGGCGGGAACGACGGGCGCCGGCTCGGAGGTGGCCGTTGCCTTCTCCGGGAACTGAGCACCTCCCTCATTCCCAGCCACTCCTGCAGCGTGCTCTCCAACCTCCTCTTCTTCCGATGATTCCAATGACGCTTCTTCCCTAATGCTCGGCTCAGGCGCCGAGGGCTTGAGGATGCCGACTCCCGATGAGCGCGACGTACCCTCGGTCGAGGTGCGCGACATGGCCGTCGAGCTGAATCCAGAGAAGAGTGGGGAGGGCGGCGGCGACGGCGTGCTGGTAGGAGACGGCGTGCGGGAGGGAGGAAGAGGCGTGGAGGAGGGCGGGTTGCTGAGGGTGTCGATTGAAGGAGGGAGAGGAGGAGATGGTGGAAGGGGAGCTGCAGCTGCTTGGTGCAAGCTGGTGGAGGGGCTGGGAGGTGGCGAGGCGGAGAGGAGTGATGGCGAAGACGCTCCTGGAGCCCGTCGTCTTGTAGTAGGCGACGTCGATCGCGTACAGAAGGAGGCCTATGCAGACTATGAGAGCAGTGTGCACTGGACGGGTTGGTGCTGTACTGTCCGAAGAAGACATGTCGTGTGAAGGCGATTTGGTCAGACGGAGGAGCGAGAGAAGGGGCAAGGTTCGGCCTTGTCGGCCTTGTCTCCTCTCGAGCTCCTCGGAGAGGTGGGCCGTGCGTCTCCCTCAAAGAGCTGTACACCTACAGACATAACGCGAGGTAGATGATAGCCAGTCTTAACCTTTTCCAGCTTCTGCAGGCTCTCAGATCTGCACTCAGCAGCTAAAGTGCGACCGCCGAGCTCGGGCGAGGAAGCAACGAAAGCGCGCTGAGTCGCCTGTACCCTCGTTCTCCTCGAAGGGCGAAGCTCCAGATCAGAAGCGTCAAATGAAGGGTTTCGGCACCTCTCGACGCTCTTGCGCGAGGCCAAGGTCGACTCTCGGCGATGGCTCTCAGCTCGACAGCCGAAGGAGACCAGGACCGCTGAAGACGACGTTTCCCTATCGCTCTGCTCACCATAAGTCCTCCTCTCGGCCGCTTCGACTGCTGGGTTGATTGCCCGCTGCTTGGCGAATCAGATCGCTTTTCATCACGGCTAGCTGCTCTACTCCTCGTCCTCCAGCAAAGCGTAATAAACTGCGAGCGATAGAGGTCAGCTTCACCCTCGAGGAAGAAAGAGCAACTCAAAGACTCGCCCTCGGCCTGCTCCAAACACTTTACATTGGCGCCGAGCTTATTGATCGTCTCGACATACTCGTCCTCCTCTACCGAATCGAAGACAATCCCACCCCCAGCCTGCAAGTACGCAACTCCATCCTTGAAGGTCATAGTCCGAATAGCGATGCACGTGTCCATGGAATCGCTGGCGAAATCGAAATGGCCCACCGCGCCGGCGTAGGCGCCTCGGCGCTCTTGTTCCAGGTCGGCGACGAGCTCGATGGCGCGGATTTTGGGGGCGCCCGAGACGGTACCGGCGGGGAAGATGGAGCGGAAGGCGTCAAAGCTGTTTCGGTGCGGAGGAGAGGGGAGAGGAGCAAGGGAAGGGTCAGCTTCGGTCGTCTCTCGGCCCTCGCTCTCCGCTGCGACGCTCGTCGACTCACCGAGTAAGACCCTCGCGCAGCTTTCCAGAGACCTGACTGGTCAAGTGCATGACATGACTGAACTTCTCGACCTGCATCAGGCTGTCGACCTTGACCGTAGCGGGCTGGCAGACTCGGTTGACGTCGTTCCTCGCCAGGTCGACGAGCATAACGTGCTCGGCTCGGTCCTTGAGGGAAGCGAGGAGACCAGCAGCGAGAACTTCGTCCTCTGCGGCGATGGACGAAGAGCGAGAGATCAGCGAGGATTGAGGCGAGGAGGAGGGCGATGAGCGACTCACCCTCGGGGTTCTTGCCGCGGTGTACGGTGCCGGCGATGGCGTGGTTGGTGACGACGTTCTTCTCGACCTTGCAGAGGCATTCGGGGCTGGCGCCGACCAGTCGGAGGTCGTCACCGCAGTCGACGTAGAACATGTAAGGCGAAGGGTTCAGTGACCGCAGGTGGCTGCAGAAGGGAGTCGAGAGGTCAGCTAGAGTACCCCGTCAAGCACCACAGAGCGCGTGAACCCACCGGTACACGTTGAAAGGGTGCAGCGCCGTCTCCCTTCGCAGCCGCTGACTCGGCACGGCCTGAATGATGTCTCCTTGCACGATGTTCTTCTTGAGCGAGGTAACGAAGCCCTCGTATCCGACCTTTCCGACGTTGCTCTCGGCGTCCTTGGGTGGCCTGACAATCTTGGGCTGGTCGGGAAGGGGGAGCGCCGAGCCCGAGGTGAGAGTCTTGACAATCTCGTTGATCTTGGACTGAGCCTCGGCGTAGGAGGCGGCGACGACGTCCTTGGCGGAAGTTGAGGGGGTGCTGGAGGGAAGGAAGACGTGCGAGACGACCTGAACTCGCTGGAACAGGTGGTCGAAGGCGACGAGGGTGTCGGCGAGGAGGAAGACGGATTCGGGCATGCCGATGGGATCCTTGAGCTCGCGAGCGGTCTTAGGCTCAAAGTACTGAACGCAGTCGTAGCCGACGTAGCCAATCATGCCACCTGTAGAGCGTTACGAGGTCAGCGAGGAAGCGAGACGGAGGGAGAGGCTCAGCGCACCGGTAAGTGGGGGAGCGCCTTGCACCTCGATGAACTTGTACTCCTCCAGCTCGGCCTCGATGTGCTTCAATGGGTCTCCCTTGAGCGCCTCGTTAGCTCCTGTACGGAGCACCTTCTTGGGCTCTGCGAGGAGGAGCGCGCGAGAATCGGAAAGAGGTCAGCGTGCTGTCTTGGTGGCTGCTGTTGGCCCAGCAGCTTTGAATAGCGCTTAAAAACTACTCACTAGCGCCCACATAACTCCAGCGGCCAGTCGTCTCTCCCCTCACGACCGACTCCATCAGGAAGCTCTCGCCGCTCTTTGCTCCGTCGGTGAGGCGGAGGTAAGCGAGAACTGGCGTGAGGACGTCTCCTGGTAGCGTAGCATGTACAGGCAAGCAGTTGCCCTTGGGCGTCGAGGTAGATGTCGGCAGGAGATGAGCGAATGCGTCGTCCAGCGAAAGGGAGAGGGTCGGTGTCTGTAGGTAAAGCAAGGCCGTTAGTAAGCGTTTCTGTAGCCCGGTACAGCCTTAGTGATCTTGTCCAGCAGCCCTTGCTTGCTCTGAGCTGCCGCCGTCCCTCCTGCTCAGCTCAGCCGCATGGACCGCCCTCGAAAGAGTCAAGCTTTCGAGCAGTCTGCTGCAGAGCTACAGAAGAGTGTCTAGCCTCCCCAACAGTCTCTGAAGCTCACCTTGACCATCCTGTCGGTTGCTGTGAAGTTGCGAAGCTGTTGGTCAAGAGTCAAGATGGGCCGGGCCAGCGCCTCGACTTTCGAAGTTCGGCTCGGAGCAAGGGGGGTGGGCTCGGTGCAATCTCTCGGCCGCCGCTCTGCATCTCACCGGGACTTGTGGGCAATACAACAAGTGAAGTCTAGCAACACCGAGCTACACCCAATCACTCAATCTAACAGCCAGCAGCCCATACACCTCCCTCACCTCTTTCCCTCCCGCGCTCCTCGCCAAACCCTCTACACCCCTCCTCACAAACCCCTGATGCCCATCCAAATCACTCCCAATCCTCCTGATCCTCGCTCCGAAGCCCTCATCCGC
The DNA here is from genome assembly GCA_001600635.1 of Leucosporidium creatinivorum. Lineage (NCBI taxonomy): Eukaryota > Fungi > Basidiomycota > Microbotryomycetes > Leucosporidiales > Leucosporidiaceae > Leucosporidium > Leucosporidium creatinivorum. The sequence goes on along the minus strand of BCKL01000001.1, from coordinate 514,485 downwards.
GAAAGAGATGAACGACCCCGAAGCTCCCCCTCCCCCGCCGCCGAAGGTCGTCGTCTCGCCCTCCGCCTCGAGATCATCGTCGGTCTCATCGTCTTCGGTCGACTCGTCCTCGCTCGAGTCGTCGTTCGAAAAACCGGCTGCGCGCCGACGTCGACGAGCGAGTTGGCGTTTGTTGTAGCGACGGCGGTGAGGAGCGAAAGCGCCTCGGCGAGAGGTGTCGGAGGTGCTGTCGCCGTTGAGGGTCGTCCACGTGTCGGAGAGGGTGATGCAGAGGTCGAGGATAGAGATGATGGAACGGTTGATTGGTAGAGCCTGTGAGAGAGTCGCAACGTCGATAGGTGAGGAGGGGAGAGGGGAAGGGAAGCGAGAGAGCGCGCGAGAGCGAGGGTTAGCCTCCGTCTCCACAGCCACCGCGAGAAGCAGAGAAGCCACTCACCTTCTCATTCAACAACAGCCGATCCCTCAACCCCTCCACATGCCTCTCATGCCTCTCGCACCACTCCTTCAAGCTCCCCACTCCTTTTACGCCTTCCTCAAACCTCCCCACCTCCTCCTCAATAAAGCTCATCTCAAACTCATACAGCACGCCCACCAACCAACCGAGCTTCCTCCTGAGCGCATAGTAAGCTCGCAGCTCGTGATCTGGTCGTGGGAGACCGGCGAGGTCGGAGGAGGGCTTGATGAGTGAGAGACGGTCTATGAGGTGTTTAGCGCGCCGGAGTTGGAGGAGGAAGGTGAAGATTGTGGAGTAGAGATGCATAGTCTCGGGTCTGTGACGTAGGCGATCGCGGTGTTAGCTCGAGCTCGGGGAGGGCAACGGGCGCAGAGCGAACGCACCGGAAGGCATAGATCAGTGGCCACGGGATGTTGTATTCGACCTCAAGCTTCTCGAAGACTTTGACCGACCTAATTGACGACTGCCTCGCCCTCGAAGCGCCAGCAGTCGATGCGACTCGGAAGCGAAAAGCTGTCGAATCGATCCAGTCGGCGCCGGCGACTGCTCGAGCCCAGGTCGAGTTGAGCAGCTGGAAGTCGGTCCAGAGGTGACCGCGGTCCATCTGTATGCACAAAGAGCGTCAGCGTCGTCGAGGGAAGTTGACTGGGAAGACGAAGCTCACCTTCTCCCACACTCCTTCGCACCACGCGCCAAGCTCCCATCCCTTGCGCATGAGGTAGACGCCTTGAATCGCTCGAAGATGCTCAAGTAGACGACACTCCTCGACTATGACGCGATGGAGCTTGCTGTGGATGGTGTGGAAGATGGGGGAGAGGAGGGTGGAGGTTGCGAGGGCGAGGGAGTCGGGGAAGGAGGTGGAGGGATCGAACGGAGGTGAAGAGGGAGTGGCCGGAGAGGTGTCGCGGTGGGACGGAAGGGGGAGGAGCGCTCGTCGGGCAATGGTCGCGGCGTCAAGCGTCTGATTCGGCTGCTGCTCCTCGTCCTCAGCGGCCTCCTGCCTCCCGCCCATTAACTCGCTCAGCGTCCGCCATTCCCCTCCCATCTCCTCGCCCACCAGATCATCACCCGGTATCAACGCCTTCAGCAACCCCACCGCCTTGCCGCACTCGAGCGCCTCCTCCACCCAGTCCTCCAGATAGCTCGGGACCCTCCTCCCCTCCTCCTCCTCCTCCCCAGCTCCAAGCAGCACACACCCCTCCCGAAAGTACTCCCCATCCTCCAAGTCGACCTCCTCATTCCTCTGGATCCAGAACTCCGCCGTCCCCGACGTGGAAGGCAAGCGACCCTCACGGACCCATCCGCCGAGAGCGCGCCAGCTCGGTTCAGCGGTGCGGAGCCAGATGCGCTGGATCTGGGAGGCGAGGTCGTGCGAGGCTATTGAGGAGTAGTGGGAGGAGGAGAGGAGGAGGGTGTTGAGGAGGGTTGCTGAGGAGGCGGTGGGGGAAGGGGAGAGGCCGATGGAGTCGATAGCGGTGAGGAGGACTTCGAGGAGAGGTAGATGTTGCACTGCTTCTTCGGATAGCGCGAGGAGAGAGACAGTGACGTCCTCTTTTGGTTGGAGGAGTTCGAGCTCTTCTGCCGCCCACCGAGCTTTCCATTCGAGGACACAGCGTTCGACTTCGAGGGAGAAGGCTTCGACTGTGGGTCCCCAGCCGCGAGGAAGGTCGGACGTGGTGCGGTGGAGAGTTGAGCTGAGGAAGGAGGAGAGAGCGGCGAGAACTTGGAGAGAGCGGAGGAAGGACGAGAGAAGAGAGGTAAAGGAGGAGGGCGAGAGGTGCGGAATAGAGGGCGGATAAGGGGAGACCTGTCAGGTGAGGGCGTAAAGAGGGTCAGTTAAGTAGTCGTCGGCAACAGAGCGTGCGAGAAGTCCACCTCAATGCCTCCATCTGCGCTTCGAACAAACAGCCCACCATCCGCCCGGCCCTGCAGAGCGCCCAACAGTTCTCTCAGAGCCTCCACCTCACTCCAATAGCTCTTTCCCATCCCAGCGTACGTATCACGTCCCTCAGCAGCCATCAACGCGCCCGCTAGGCTATTCGGATCTCCTGCTCTGAGCCCTCCTGTCGCCGATACGGACTCGGGAAGCGGCCGGAAAGTCGACCAGTATTGGCCCTTGAGTAGCAGGTCGTGGGCGGCGAAGTCCGGGGTCAGCGAGGTGAGAGAGGAAGAAGGAGGAGGCCGAGGGGTGGGGAGGGGGCCCGGGGCGGCGCCTTTGCCTTGCCGACGAGGGGCGCGGCGACTGGGATTCGGTGTCGGAGGGAAGTCGTCCGAGTCCCCTGAAGAGGATGAGAGCTCTTCCTCGCCTTCGTCCTCCGACGACGATGAAGCATATCTCGGCGCCGAGCTCGATGCCCAGTCGTCTGCTCCTTCTGCTCCCGTCACGAGCTCGGTCCACGTCGCTGGCGGAGGAACTGAGGGTTGGTTGCGTTTGTAGACGAGATCATCGGCGTAACGAAGGGTGGCTTTGGAAGGAGGGGCGGCAAGGAGAGTGATGAAATGGAGAGCGTCGGGGAGACGTGCGATCTGTCGAAAAGAGCGTGAGCGGTTCCTCAAGGTGAACAGAAAGCGCTGCAACTCACCCTGAGCTCGCCACCGTCCACCTGACTAGCCTTGAGCACTCGCTGAAGTGAGTCGTCGAGACAGTCTCCCAGGTCATCGTTAACTCCCGTCACGCGGTACCGCTCGGCCAGGCTGATAGTAGGTATTGTCAGTGAGGAGTTGAAACGCGTCGACAAGCGAACATAACGTACGCGGCGATGGCGGAAGCTGTCTCGCGACCCGTTTGGCGCGAGCCCGCCTGAGCATTCGAGCTCAGCTGAGAGCGATAGCGGAAGAGGGTAGAAGGGGTGAGCGGGCGGGAGAGTCCAGCCTGCTGAGCTACAGCTTGGAAAAGCTCGTCGGCTAGCGAAGGCGGCATCTAAGCGGCTCTGAGCGGTCTGTCAAGAGCCAAGCACGGATCGCTCTCCCAGCTCTCCCTTTCACGTCGTCGCTGCTCTCATCTCGTGACCATGTCTGCCGCTTCTGCCAGCAGCTCTCAAGTGCAGCCAATCATGGAAGCTCTCTCGCTGCAGGACGATACCATCATTACCGCCGCCGACTTGGCCTCAGACGACGAGCAGGCCCAAGAATACGACGGCAACCTGCCCGACTTCTCCGACTCTGAGGAAGCTACACCTCCCGCTACTACGCCGACTACTCCTGCTACCGCTCGCCCTCCTGCCAGCAAGCCCAAAGGTCCTCCAGGTCGTAAAAAGGCGCCCGGCGCCGGCTCGTCGCTCAAGAAGAAGATCGCGTCGGCCATCCCGGGCAAGGACAAGAAGAAGGCGATTGCCAGTGAAGATGGACAGGTCGTACCTGCTGCTACCGGAGGAGTCAAGCTCACCAACGAGCAGCTCGACGCCGTCATGGCTCAGCTCGTTTCGCAGCAGCCTGAGCTCGAGGGCAAGCTGACGAGGCAGGACGTGCAAGAGTTCATTCACACCACTGGTATCAACAAGAAGGTGCTGCAGGGCAAGCAGGGTCTGATGGGCAAGAACGAGAAGGACATGGCGTGAGCTTCGTGGTCCGGCTTGGGGCGAGTCGTATGCATGAGGGCTGACCCTCCTGATTCTGCGCAGTTCCTACAAGTTCTGGTCTACTCAACCCGTCGTCAAGCTCGGTACCCGTAGGTCCCACCTCCCTCTGACTTCGCCCCTCGGCGCTGACGGCTCATCTCGCTCTTCACAGCCGAGGAGGATCTCATCGAAGGCCCTCTCGAGGCCAACAAACCTATGGAGGCTATCCGTCAAGAGCCTGTCGACCTGCACAAGGACTTCAACTGGGTTACGATGGATTTGGCCAACGACGATGAGGTGAGCAGGACCCTTTCGTTTCGGCGTTCGAGCGGCCCATCGCGGCAGGCTGCTGACCCCGTCAACGCACACAGCGCAAGGAAGTCTACGACCTCCTCACCCACCACTATGTCGAGGATGCCGACGCAACCTTCCGTTTCGACTACTCGGCCGACTTCATCGAGTGGTCCGTCATCTCACTTCAAAGTCTCATCGGCTCTGCTGACTCTTCACACACACAGGGCTCTCAAGCCACCAGGATACATCGCCGACTGGCACGTCGGCATTCGCGTAGCGGGAACGAACAAGCTCGTCGCTTTCATCTCGGGAATCCCTCTCGACCTCCGAGTTCGCAACGTGTGAGTTCTGGCGTCTGTTGGCACCTTCGCATGCGAGACTGACTCATCGGAAATCGACAGCACCAAGCGCTGCACCGAGATCAACTTCCTCTGCGTGCACAAGAAGCTCCGCTCGCGCCGTCTCGCCCCTCTCCTCATCCAAGAAGTCACCCGCCGCACGCACCTCAAAGGCATCTTCCAAGCCATCTACACCGCAGGCGCCTACCTTCCCACCCCCGTCTCCCGATGCCAATACTACCACCGCAACCTCAACCCTCAAAAGCTCGTCAAGACGGGCTTCTCGGCCATCCCTCGCAATTCCAGTTTGGCGAGGATGGTACAGCATTACAAGATGCCGGAGGAGACCAAGATTCCGGGGTTGAGGGAGATTAGGAAGGGCGATTTGAAGCAGGCAAGTAGGCTGTTGAGGGCGTATTTGGCGAGGTTTGAGATGGCGCCGGTGATGAGCAATAAGGAGGTGGAGCATGCGCTGTGGAGCGGTAGAGGTAGGGAAGAGGGAGGCAAGAGAGTCGGTCAGGTCGTTTGGACTTATGTCGTTGAGGTGAGTACTTGCTCTTCGACTCTGCCGAGCGCGCCCAGCTGACCTTTCTCTTTCCGCTCCCTCTCCCTCTGCGCCTGTCTTCCCTCTCCCTCGCCCTCGCCCTCCCACTCTCCTTCTCTCCCTCATTTCCTTCTGAACTCCCAGGACCCCTCAACCCCCGGCCACATCACCGACGTCTTCTCCTTCTACTCCCTCCCCTCCACCGCCGTCAAAGCAACGCCTAAAACCGCCATCAACGCAGCGTACCTCTTCTACTACGCTACCACCGCCTGCCCTTCATGCGCCGACCTCGGTGATGGATCGGTCGCTACCCCCGTCGTCAACTGGAAGGATGAGACCGCGGAGCAGAGGGAGGTGCTTGCGAAGAGGTTGCAGGAGTTGGTGGGAGATGCATTGACTCTGTGCCAGAAGGTGAGCGATGTCGGGAGGATCGAAGTGGGAGCTGAGCCGATGATGGAGCTGAGAGCTAAGTTTCGCCGATTGAACAGCTCGGCTTCGACGTCCTCAACTCGCTCACACTGCAGGACAACGTGCTCTTCCTCGAGGATCTCAAGGTGGGTCTTCACGTCTCTTGAAGTCGTCTCGTTCTATCACTGACTTCTCACTTGCTTCGCACCTCAGTTCGGTCGCGGAGAGTACGTCGGCTTTCATTCGGCGACGCTCCCCTCGAACCCAGCTGACCTCGTTTTTCGTGCACTTCGTCTCCAACAGCGGCTTCCTCCACTACTACCTCTAGTAAGCTAATAACTCCTCTCCATCTTGCGCTTGACTAGTCGAATCGGATGCTCACCGCGCTCCCCTTCTCCCAACAGCAACTACTCGACGAAGCCCATCCTCGGAGGTATCGACATGCCCGCAGACGTCAACAAGGGCTCTGGAGTCGGAGTCGTCATGCTGTAGATCAGCTAAGAGCAGTACTTATCGCAATGGAAGCCGATTCCACGGTCCTCAGCGATGGATCTCGGCGAACAGCAGGACTCGGAAACGGAACCGCCGACGCCGCAGCGATCATCAAGGCAAGCTAATGCGAACCGGATACAACAAGGCCATCTATCCACGTCTCGACCTGCACCCTACAGCCCTACACCAGCCTCCTCATCCCTCCCACGCTCCACTCTTCTCGTCGCATCGTCCGGGCTCAGCCCTTCCCCGAGTCTCCGCCCCAAATCCCCGTCCTCCGAGTGCTCATGCAAGTCTACCCGACTATTACTCCTGCTCGGCACGACTCCAGCGCTCGCTCCCTGACTCTTAGTCTTGCTCCGGCTCCGTTGACCTTCGATTGGATGTCCCACGAGGTAGGGAGAGGGCATAAACGAGCGTGTATTGGTAGTGAGGGACTCCATCTGGGAGGTAGGGCGGAGGTTCGGTTGGCCAGAGCCGAAGGTCCCTCGTGAGGAGAGGATGGCGAGGAAGGAGATGGCGTAAAGGCTTGAGAGTGGCTGATAGAATGCTCCTGCGCTGTTCTGGAGGATAACATCGGGTGATGTGCTGCTGAAGGAGAAGGCGAGGGCCGCTGACGTGAGGTAGTGGAGGTCAGAACAATACAAAGGCGTGAGCTGCCGCCTCGGCGCTGGCCTCGGCGAAGGGCAGCCCAAGAACAAACTCACCCCCGATGACGGCGAGCACAGCAGGAACAATGGCAGTCAGAACTGCTAGCTTCATGAGCCGTCGGATGATGTTGTCGGTGGCCTGCGCGAAGCATAAGAAGGGTCAGCCGAGATCCGAGCAGAGCGCCGAGACAGAGCTCACCTCGTTCCAATGCATGATCCTCTTGCGTAGCACGAGAAGCAAAACGGCGGTGTTGAATACGTCGATGCATGCGTTGCTCCATAACCAGATGCCGACTGCATCGCCAAACGTGAGATGAGGGGGAAGCTCCTTGCCAGCTCGGTAGAGGAAGGAGATGGCGATGTAGAGAATGGCGCCAAGGAAAGCTGTGATGATACATAGGTAGATGAAGAGGCGATAAGCCAGTCGAAGCTTGGGGTTTTTGAACAGCTGCGAGTGAGCACGAGTCAGCGAGGCTCGGCGCCGAGCTAGCTTGACGGCAACGGACTCACTGAAGAAGCACGATGGGCAAGGAAGCCTTGTACCAGAGCGCCAACCACTGCTACTGGACCAGTAGCGAAGCAATCGGCGACAGTCTGCGAAGGCAAAAGTCAGCTTTCGGCGAAGATGAACTGGGCTCGGCGCAGCTGGAACAAGCCTATCTCGCGCTCACCTGAGCATAGAGGGTGTCTTCGTCACGCTTCTGATTTGTTCCGTAATGCCACACCGAGTACATCGAGATGCTGTAGCACACGGTCGCTATCAGCTTTCGCCCGGACGATCTGAAGTGCAGCCGGGAACTCACGTCGATTGGAGGCAGAGAAAGAGCATGACGGCGAAGAGCAGACACTTCATACGATTGGTGTCATGCTGGAATGCTCTTGTGTCGAGGTAGGAGAGGAAGGAGCTGCAGGCGAAGCTGTGGGGAGACGCGGGGGTCAGTTCTGCAGAGCAAGGCAGGAGGGCCGAGCGGGAAGGGAGAGGGTCGACCTGCCCAAATAGCAAGAGCTGCACAGTCCATCCTGTCAAGCCACAAGGCAGACTTCGTCAGTTCTCTGCTCGATAGCACCCACGCGCCCGCCAGCCGCTTGTATCTTGCCTTCGGCGTTGGCGGGCTTTCCTCCTCGCTGCACACACTCACCGACTAGTGGAGCACCAAGCACTGCATCCACAAAGCCCTGAGATGCCTCTGGCGGAAAAGACGGAGCGCTCATGGCGGCGCGACCAAAATCGGTCGAGAGAACGGCGCGCGATTTGACCGAGAGTTGAGCTGCTCCGAGGATCCGAGGTGAGGCTTTGGGCGGGTCCAGCTGGTGGATCAAGTAAGACGAGGTGGCGATGCAGTAGGCAATGAAGAGGAAGAGCAGAGAGTCGCTTGCGAGCGGGCGACGCTACTGAATGCCCGCAGGATATCGGCGAGGGGATGGTCCGGGGTCGAGTCTAAGATCTAGTCGAGGCTGTTGGAGCCTGCCTTCGAAGGCCTCTTCCTTGCCAAACTGGTGAGGGTTCGACGTTATTCGTCAATAGCTAGCTCGACTACCTTGCGGAAGCCGTTACAGCCTCTCTCCTGCCATTGTCTTCGAACGCAAGGGAGATGGAGCCACTCCCAGCTCGACGCCGGAGACCGAGAGGCTGTGGACAGCAACGAGTTTGGTCGGCACTCGGCTGTCCCGTCGACCTGAAACGGCGAGTTGACGATCTGTAGGCACTCTGCAGGGTGCGATTCGGCGGTACAAAGAAGCGAGGAGCGAAAGAGACAGCTCGGCGCGGCGAGTTGGCGAGACGGCGAGACAGAAGATGATACACACCTCGCTCCAATACAACAAGTACTGCGCGTCCGTCTACTCAATCTTGAGGTGATCCCCCGTATCCCAGCCCAATGCTCGCCCGTCCAACACTCCTCGCCGAACCCAAGGCCGAAGCGCTTCCTGAAACTCCTTCGCAACCTGCTCGAACTCTATAGAGCGAGGTCAGCTTTGCAATAGAGTGAGAAGAAGGAAGAGTAACGCACGCATGACGGTGTAGCCTCCACGAAGCCAATGCGCGTGAAAGAGGAGAAGCAGCTCCGAGGCAACGGCGAGGAAGGGCGCCGTGTCGGGCTTTGGAGTGTCAACGGGCTGTTCTGGTGGGGCTTGAAAGGCTCGTAGGAGAAGGAGTTGCAAGTCGCGCTGTTGATTGAGGAGGTCAGCTATCTACTCGACCTCCAAACCTTGCCACTACTCACCGAGGTCGCCATGTCGAGCGCGAAAGCCGTCATGTGGATCATGGCTAGAGCAAGAGGGTACCTGTAGAGTGAGGGTACAGTCAGAACAGCACAGCGCAGAGAGCTCTGGTTCCGACTGACCAGTGCGCTCCTCCGTTGACGGCTTCATCGACGACCTCGGCTGCTCGGTGACCGTACGTGCGGGCAAAGAAGAGCATAGAGTCGAGGCTGGGGGAGGAACCAAGATCAGCTACGAGTTCAGAGCTTTTGTGAAGCTAGTGACGCTCACGCCAAGCTGCCCAATCTTCGAAAGTCCGTCTTCGGCGATGTTCCCCTTGATGAGGCGGAGGGTTAGCCTACCCCTCGCGAAGGCATAGAATCCAAACCCCAGATATCTCACTGGAATCCCAACTCCTGCCATTGCTTGCTGACCAGTCCCGACAGCTCCTGCTCTGGCTTGAGCAGCTTGAAGAGCTCTCGCAGCTGCGCCTCCGAAGCTTCATCCCCGTCGACGAAGGGCGTCTCTGTCCGCTCGATGACCTCGTCGACGAGGGAGTAGGTCGACAATACGCGCTCCAATGATGCTTCCAGCAGCTTGTAGGTCTGCAGAGGAGCGGAGGGTCAGCTCGGCTGGCGTGTGTCTATCTCCGAGCGACGTTTCGGCGCCCGCTCACTCACCTCGGCATCCGAGGGAACACCCTCCGTTGCTGCTATACTGACGACAAGCTCCTCGGGGTAGATGGGCGTACTTGACGAGTTGATGCCCTGTACGAGAGGCGCGTGCGAACGCGTTGCGATATGAGCCGCGGTTCCAGCTCGCTTGAAGCGAGCGAAGGCTACTCACCTGAGCTTGTAATGAGCGGTAGTACGCAGCATCTACCACCCTTAGAGTTGCCGCCGAGATGCCTTCCAGCCCGGCCCCTCGGCTCTCCAACTCGTACTCGAGGCTCTGGCGGGTGAGCGAAGGCTGGAAGTAGAGGGCGAAGCGGGATACGAGGCGAAGGAGAGAGGGTGCTGATCGCTCTGACTCGATCACGAAAGATAAGGAGATGGTAGGAGTAAGCCAGAGCTCATACCAGCCGGCGAGCACGGTCGTCGCCATCGTCGTTCGGGCTGGAGATGTAGGCGAGTGGAGCGGGGTTTGAGAGATGCCTGAGAGACCCTTGAGCTGGTCTGTAGCGCTGTAGGTGTCGACGAGTGTAACGCGAGAATAGCGAAGGAGGGCGACCTGCGCGAGCTTCGCCGCGCCTCTTGGCTCCGACCTCATCCTGCTCTTGCCCTCGTCTCGGCTCGTCGATCTACACAGCAGCAGGAGATACATCTTGATACTTTACTGTTGCTCGGACTACTCGGGCGCCAACTCTCGCTCTTCTAGACCGGCTACTTCGAGTCGACCCCCCCACTCGAAACCGAAGCGTCCCTACGTCCACGTCTACCGACTGACATGCAGTCGCTACCGACTCTTCCATCGGTCACCAAGCTCTCGAGCCTGGTGACCAGGGTACTTGGCCAGAATCCCGGGCGGTATACGCTTCAGGGGACGAACACCTACTTGGTCTCGGTGAGTCTGTAGTTGAACCTGCTCTCAGTACAAGGAGCTAATCATCACTTTCCCTGCAGCATCCGAGCACGTCCTCTGTGATCCTCTTAGATACAGCTCAAGGCATCCCATCCTATATCCCTCTCCTCCGACCGCTCCTCACACCTTCCTCGCGAGTCACCATCATCCTCAGCCATTGGCACGAAGACCATGTCGGAGGTCTCCCCGCCGTCCTGCGCCTCCTCCACGAGCTCGGCTGTCCCAAGCCGAAGGTCTGGAAGTTCGCCGAGGCCGGCGGAGAGAAAGATGAGGGTGTTGAAGCTGGTTTGGAGGGCAAGGAGGAAGCTGAATGGTTAGAGAAGGCGTCGGTGGGAGAGGCGTTGATCGAGGGAGGCCTAATAAGTCAATTGCGGGACGGCCAAGTGCTCAAACTGCTCGGCGATGGTGGACGGCAGGATGAGGCCATCGCTTCGAACACGGAAGAGGGCCTACCTCAGCTCGAGGTCATTCATACACCCGGACATACCTCCGACTCCATCTCTCTTCTCCTCAGCACTCCGTCCTCGTCTTCCGCTTCCTCTCCACCACCTATTCTCTTTACTTTCGACACAGGTGAGCTCTTTACGACCGAATCGTCTGACCGCTCGCTAACTTTCGCTTCACGTACAGTACTCGGCCACGGCACAGCGGTCTTCGAGGACCTCGGCGCCTACATGGCCTCCCTCACCAAATGCTTCGATACTCTCTCGGCGCTGCCAAACGGCGAGACAGTCCAGCTCTATCCTGGGCATGGCGAGATCATCCAGAACGGTCCAGCAAAACTCAAGGAGTATCTCAAGCATCGCCAAGAGCGGGAAGATCAAGTTGTCGCGGCTTTGCAGAGCGCGAAGGAGGGCGAGGAGACGACGGCCGAGGGGTGAGTTCGCTATTGCCTGCTCTTGCTCAACCTTTTTGATCAAAGCTGATATACTTCTTCTCGGTTCTCCCCC
>BCKL01000001.1:420560-502953 GCA_001600635.1 Leucosporidium creatinivorum | reverse complement strand
AACTTCAATCTACCCTCCTACAGCCTCTGCGCAACCATCTACGGCTCTACCATCCCAGACGCTCTCGTTCCGGCCGCTACTCGAGGTCTCATCCTGCACCTGGAGAAGCTCGAGCAGGAAGGAAAGGTTGGACGTATTGCTTCGGGCGCGGTAGAGGGAGAGCTGATGCCTGGGTGGAGCGACGGCTGGCGCTGGAGCTCGGCCGAGGTGGAGGAGGCGAGGGGCTCGAACTTGTAGTTTTAAGGCGCCAACTCGTAGTCTGTTGCACTCGAGATGTTGTATTGTGTTCGCTCGCACTCGACGTCTGGGAGCGACAGCAAGTATGCGCTAGGACCCTACTTTCATTATGCTCTCGAGTACGAAGCTTTCGACATTCACCCGCTCTTTTCTCACCCTGCAAAGCGAGGATCGCTGTCGAGGAGATAAGCGCGAGTCAGCAAACATGTCGAAGCCCCGGCCCGCGAGGCAGCTCGAGCGACACTCACTTCGCTTGCCAGTAGACCTGAATCTTGCGCCGAGCGCAAGCCTTCTCGATGGCCAATCGAAGCCCATGCAAGCCGGGTGGAGGCGGCTGGAGGATCAGCATCGCAAGGTGAGGTGTGCGCGACTCCTCGACCGGGCATTCGATGAGTGGGACCACTTTGGCGACGTCGTGTGGTCCGGCGCCGAAGTTGACTGTAAGTCGCTCGAGGCGGGGAGGGAGAATTGCGAGGGTATCATCGTCGAGGCAGTTGAGGACAAGAGAGGTGACGTTGGGAGAGTTCTTCATGATGTCGTAGAAGTAGACGTTGCTCGACGCCCCGAGGACGTGGAGCTGGAGAATCGTGGTGGCCTCCAGCGCAGGAAGGGCGGGCGTGAAGGCGGTAGGGCGAGGCGGCGCAGACGACGTGGGGTGAAGCAAAAGTTTCACCATATTAATTTTGGAGCGAAGGAGTGACTGTAGCAGAGATGAAGGAGTCTTGGGTGCGTCCCAAGCCTTTTCGCCGAAGACGAGGTTGTCGAGATGGAAGCTAAGCGTAGGAAGGCCAGCGCGGGATCGGAAGGTTAGATCGAAGATGATGCGGTCTTTGACGCCTGTTGAGATGCAAGGGGGTGAGCGGCGCCTTCGACTTCGCACCGAGGCCGGGACTCACCAGCCAGCGACGAGTGCGCGAAGACCGAAAGTGGGAGCGGCGACTGAGGGGTACCAACGCGCGCGGCGTGGAACGCTCTCGTGCCGTGGAGTACTTCGATCACTCGACTTGCTGCTCCTCCGCTGATGGTGGTGTAGCCTTGCGCCCATAGGCCGATTTCCTCGGTGACCCTCCCCTTTCCGGCGCCGAGAACGAACGAGGCCGCGCTGTTGTCGTCCCTCAGAATGACGACTCTCCACAGCAGCATTTGAGCCTCCTCCGCCCACGCCTTACACACTAGCGAAGCTTTGGCGAGGAAGTCAGCGCGGGTCTGTCCCTTCGGCTTGACCTCCGCGACCAAAAGGTCCATCGAAGGCCTTGAGTAGACCATGTCCAGTATAAGTGAGATGATCTCGGGCGGCAGCTTCATCACTTGGGAAAGCCTCTCCTTCTTGAGCTTCCTCCTCGCCGCGCCCGACCGCTTGCTCTTGCTTTTGCTGCTGCTCGTCGAGGGCTGCCCCTCCGGCGCTCCCTTTTTGTCATCGAGGCTGAGCTTGTCGAGTGGTAGAGCTTCCATCTCGTAGATTACTGGTAGGTGCTTTGGCTAGTAGAGACGAGTAGCTGGCGAGCAGCGAGAAATGAGGGGAGAGGGAGAAGAGGAAAAACAGGGTCGAAGCGCGAGCCGGCTCGAGCAGGAGAGGAAAGGGTCGAGCGAGGTCGGGTCGAGGTGAGGTCCAGGAGAGCTCAGTGAAGCTTTGACGATCACTCGTCCAGTTGGGGAACAGCTGCATGCTCCCAGATAGCTGTCGCTTAGCCCTGAAGCCAGCTCGGCGCTCCCTTGCCATCCGCTGCGTCGCCCTTGAAGTCTCGGAGCGAGTCTCACGAGCAGCTATCGAGCAGTGCCAGCTTCCTGACTCACTGCTGTGATTCTCTTCGGTCAGCTCACGTCCTGCAATACCCAGTGAGGCGAGCCGAGCGTCCTACGCGCCAACTCCGAGCTCGCCGTCTCTGTTTCGCTTCGCTCAACGCGACAGCAGACAGCGAGTCAAAGCATGTTACAACGAAGCAAAGCAAGCATCCATGTGTTCACTCCTATTTCATGAACACGGCCTTCTTGCCGTAGCGCTCGACCGACCAGCCATGCTCGTCGCCGAGCTCCTCCCACATCGTATTTCCTCCGGTCTTGTCGACTACAAGCTGGCGTAGCGCCTCTCGAGCCTGGTCTGAGAAGAGCCTCGTCACAGCTTCCGCCTCTGCCCCATCTTTGAGGTGGATTGTCTGGAGGTGGTGAGGCAACGAGGCAATCTGAGAGGAAGGGAAGGGGGAGCCGCCAAAATGGAGGTATCTCAACGCCGCGCACTTTGATATAGCCGTCACGAGTGCACTGGGAACGTCTATCGTCACTTCCTCGGCGGATCGCAGAGTAAGACTGGCGAGGGTGGAGAGCTGAGGCAAAACGTCGGCGTTGTCGGCGGCAGTGAGGATTGAGATGTCGAGCACTACTAGTGAATCCTAAGAGAGTCGAGTGAGCGCCTCAAAGAAGCCGCGCGTGACCTGTCCGCCGGTATCTTCAAGTTCGAGGGAGACCAGTTTGAATGGGAAGGGGGCCACCTCGGCCTGTCGAAAATCAACAGCAGAGTCGTTGTGACAAAAGTGAAGTTTTTGAAGAGCCGGAAGACGCGTTAGGAGACGAGGGAGATTGAGCGTGAGGCTCACATCGAGTTCCACTAGCCTGGGCTCGGCGCTGACCAGCTCGTCGATCACAGCCTCCGCCTCATTCGACCAGGGGTCCTGGGTCCGGAAGCTGGTGATGTTGGGGCAGAGGCGAAGAAGGGAGCGGGTGTAACGCACGGGTAGCGCTATCGCTGGCTCCCAGCACCGGAACGCGAGGGTGAGGCAAGTAGCGAGGAGGGCGAGCTGAGGAGTGTTACTTAGCATCACCTTTAGCGCGTCCCCTTCGACGCGGATCCAGTGTTGTTCGTGTGTGGCGGGGCCGTTCGGAGGCTTGTCACGGAAGGTGATGGTGATTTCGCGGTAGAGTGCCGAGCGAGCGAGGGGGAGGAAGCTCCTCGACGTGAGGCAGAGGTGACGAAGGGTACGGCAGTCGAGCTTGTCGCGGTCTCCAGCAGCTTCGTCGACGATTTGGGCGAGTAGCTCGACAGGGAGGCGCGGCGAGGAGGGAGGCAAGCGAGGGAGGAGGAGAGTTCGGCGGAGGTCAAGTCGGTGGAAGGTGTGAAGGAGCGGCGAGGGCGGTGGCTGTGGGAGAGCAAAGGGTCAGTTAGGCTGTTCTGAAACTTGTAGCGATCTGCTCACCTTCAGTCAAGTCCAGGTTCGCGAAGGAGAGCCAAGAGAGCTGAGCCGAGCTCCGTCCGAGCACGCGAGGTCCTCTGCGAGCAGGAAAGAGTAAGGTCAGCTGAAGCTCTGTACCCTCTTTCCTCTATAGCCCACCCTCCCTCCCAGCCTACCTCTCCTCCCCGTCCGCCTGCTCCACCCACGAGATCCGTGGCTCTGCACCGCTGTAGCCTTTCTCTCGGTTCCCCTCGAGCGGCAGCAGCACGAGAGTAGACCTAAGCTCACCTGTAACTTCCGAGCGAGCTCTTACTAGAGCAGCACGTCCTCAGCAAGCTTCGATCTGTCCTCTGAGCGCGATACGAGTGACGAGAGCTGGTCCTGCTGTAGCTGAGCGAGTAGGCGGTGGTGGGGCGTGGGCTATGAGTAGAGCTGAGCTTTGGTAGCTTCCTGTGGACGAGGTGGAGAGCAGCGAGAAAACGAGCAAGTTGAAGTAGGGAGCTGAGCCGTCTCGGACTCATGTCGAGCTCCCTTGCCCTCCTATCCGCTTCTCGCTCGTCTGACGATTCCCCACCCTGGTTGAGGATCATTTACATTCATTGGTACTCCTAAGGGTCTGTCACGCTGCCGCCCGGAGCAAGCGTTCCGAGCTCGGCGATGGATTTCTGGCGAGCAGCTAAGAGATAAGTGCGTCTAGCAGTGCAAGGGCTGTCGAAGCAATACACTGTAGCTCTCAGAGACGGTGTGCAGGTAGTATGACTGCTCTCAAGGCAGAGCCACGCCGCTTCAGCCCAAACCGAGCGCGAGAGCTAATTCGCGACTCTCCTTCCCCCCCTCAACTTGCTCGTTCGGCTTCCAACCTCGCCTCAGAGCATGGCCGAGCTTCTGTTACGATGCAGACCTGGTCTAGCTTTGCAGCGCACCGTCCTGCATCCTTCACCACGCCCGCCAACCACTTTCGGCTCGCCCATTGTCCTTCTCGGCCGCTCCCCGTACGCTACAAAGGCTCGTACAGCAGCAGCTCGTACTCCAATAACCTCAACTCAAGCTCCTACGCGCTCACCACCTCCCAACAAGCCGCCAGCCGTCGACCTGCAGAAGATTGAAACGATCCCCTTCCTCCTGCGACTGCCAGAAGCGCTGGAACGACTCGATACAGCAGGGACAGCAGCCTTCGGGTTTAGCGCAGCGGTCAACTTGTCGTGGACGCGTCTGCTGTCGGTGTTTGGGATCAAGAAGGAGCCGAGGGTCAAAAGGATCGCGACTCGAGCGCTGCTGCTACCGACTTGGAGGGTGGATCTGGCAACGAGGGGCAAGGTGTCGGTGAACAAGGAGGATAAACATCTGCACAGTGAGTCCGTGCGGCTGCCTTAGGCTACAGGCGCAGGACGAAGCTGACGAGGCCTTGCCTTCCTTCGCCGACCTCCTCCTCCGTTACAGTCTCCGCCGACATGGCTCTCCCAGGATTCAACCTCGACCCTCTGCACCGCCTGGCCTTCCGCTTCCCCTACGAGGGTCGATTCGAGCTATACGACCCCAAGAAGCACTCGGAGCAGCTCCTCGATGTCGGACACGAGATTACCACGCTGCCATTCGAGACGGCACCGCTGAATCTACTGGCCAAGATTGCTGCGATGCCCAAGCTGAGCGCTGCGAAGTATGGCTTCGGCCTCGGTGAGTCTTGTCGGTAAGGAGACGAACGCCGAGCTCGCTGAGCTGACCACCTTCTCGCTACAGACTCATCCCACTTCGACACCTACATGTTCGCCGTCTATCCTCTATACCTTCCTTTCTACCTCGGCGAATTTGAGATGGACGGCAAACGAGCTTCGGCCGTCGTTTTCGGCGCGCCCTCGGCCAAGGTGAGCCCCCTCCTTCCCTCTCCCGGAGCCTCAGAGCCCATCACAGGCTGCTTCGATCACAAAAGCTGATGTCGCATCTCTCACGGCACAGGACCGCCTCCGTGGCACTGCCGTCTTCCGAACCTACCAGCCCTCGCCTCACTGGCACACCGGCCACCGCGCCATCGACGTCGACTTTTACGACCGCTCCAACGATCCCTACTTCGGCGAAAAGAGCACTTTGCTCAAGATCGAGCCTCAAGCTAGGGAGCTATTGAAGAAGCTCAACAAGCCGGCTTCGAATCGAGCGGATGATGGAGCGCCGAGCGTTATTGGGGAGGTGTCGGACAGGCTGCCAAACGATGAGAAGACTTGGTTGAGCAATCAGAGGGTCATGAGGTTCTCGAAGCATGCTGAGTGAGTTTGAATCGTGTCAAGGTCGAACTCGAGCGACGGAGCTGACTCTCGGACAACTGCAGGACGAATCGGGAGTATGCTCAGAGCGAGCGTGATCTAGCGGAGAAGGAGGCTATAGTCTTCTTTACACGTCGACTGGTGAGCTGAGCTTGCTCTTCTTTCACCAACCTGCCGCTGATCCGTTCCATCTCACTCCTCCTCCTCCACCCTCGTCGCTCGCCCGACGTTCATCTTCCCTCGCTCGACTTCAACCCGGTCCCCCCAACAGCCCCAAGCGGCCACCGCCACCAAGCGCACCCCTCACGGCCCCAAGAGGCTCAACCGAGATCAACTGCTCGCCGTAGCTGAGCGCGATGCGGCGAAGGCGAGGAAGGCGGTCGCGCTGAGCAAGCCGGCGTGGGTCATCAAGTTGGAGCAGGAGAAGGTGGCGAAGGCGTCGACTTTGAGGTCGAGGGCGTCGAGGGGGAGGTAGACAGGGGATGAGACGAGCTGCACATACGAAGAAGCTCGGCTTTCGAGCAAGTCACCACGCTCTCTACCTCTTCTTCGCTAGAGTCACGAGAAGCGAGCAGATGGACGATGTTACAACATGATGCGGATGCTCTACTTGACTCTGGAATAGCTCTACACCGCTTCAATCGCGCACAAGGAAGCCTACGAGGCAGCCGTCGAGCATCAGGTCGACGTTGACCCAGGCGTGGGTCTTCACTGTAAATGCAGAGTAGGGTCAGCGATCGACGTCAAGCTTCTGATATGTCGAGAGCAACGTACTGAACAGCTCAGTACCTGTAGGTAGCGACGACAGAGCGAAAAGCGAATCAGTCACCATCGCCGAGCTTCGGCCGGCGCTTCGTCGTCGGAGCAGACCACTCACCATCCTTTCCAGCGGCGCGCATCATCTCGCCTACACCTCCAGGGTGGAACTTGAGGAAGGGGGTGACGTTGTAGACCTTGCCGCTGTAGGCATGCCAGCAATCCTCTCGGGTGTTGTGCTTAGCGAGCTCGGAGTAGGTGATGCCGGAGAGTTGGGTGACGCCGCCCTATTCAATGAGCAAAGAAGGAGGATCAGCCTCTTTCACTGAGCGACTAGAAGCTACAGACTCCAACGGCCTAGCTCAACGCCGAAAGAAGGGGAACAAGCGAACTCACCCTCAGATCCTCGCCGCTGCGCTGCTTCCTCGCCCAATCCAACTGACTAAACCCCTTCTCAATATGCACCTTGACCCTCTTGCCCTGCTTGGTAGTGCTAGTCGGCGCCGCCAGAGCTTGCTTCTCGATAACCACAGGCGGAAGGGGCGATTTCTCGTCGTCCAAGTCTGAAGGGTTGTCGTCCGAGTCGGGCGCCGAGACCGAGAAGGATGGTGGTGCTGGTGCGCTGCTCTTGCCCGACTTTACGCGCTGCTGGGAGTTGAGAGCCGGGAATGAAGGCGCGTCGTCGTTCGCTGCTTCTGTTGAAGCAGCGGCGGGCGCTGAAAGACCGAGGCGTTGCTGTAGGGCAGCAGGTTACCTCTGTAGCGTTATATGTGACTACAAAACGCACCGAGAAAGCCGAAAGCATAGTCAGAGACTGGCAGAGCACAAGCCTCGGATTCGCCTCTTCGCTTCGTCCCGTTCGCTTCGCATCTGCCAGCTCTCGCCTTTCCACGCTTCGATGGCGGGGAGAGAGGTCCCTACGCTCAAATCTGTAGCCTTTCATGTCCTCAAGCCGCTGTTCCATATTGTAGACGATGTTGGAGACGCGGGCTTCGACCTCGTCAAGGACCTCCTCGCCGGGACTTCAGCAGCGCAGTTGCACAAGATAGAAGCGAGGTCACCCCATCTGATGCCTGATACTGAAGGTGAGCTGCTCGCTCGACGTGTAGCAGGGTCCACGCTGAGACTCTGGACCGCTCGCAGCCCTCTGGAAAGAGCTATGCATCAAGGACTTCGTACAAGTGCGGATTGCGGTGGAAGACGATTTACTGGAGGAGGAACCCAAGAGCTGGCGAGCTCTGCATAAGGCCGAGACCATTGTCGAAGCGGTGAGCTATTGTCCGAACCTCTCGGTCCGAACTTCGCTCGCTGACCCTATGCGCAATCTTGCAGGAGAAGAGGAAGGCTATCTCACAGAGGCTCAAAGGAGCGTACAAAAATCTTTCGGACAAGCGAGCTACAAGCGGCAAAATCGACGGCGTAGCCATGCAAAAGCAGAAGAAGCTCAACTCCCGGTTCTCGGGGCCTAGTGAGCCTCTCTCTCGGCACTCCTGCTCCTGTGAGCTTCGCTGACCACCTACTTCTCCAATAGGTCGGCCGAAGACACTGATGGAGAAAGCTCGAGCCAACACCAAGCAGATCCGAGCGATCCACGCGCCGAAACGTCGACCAGGCATCCCCATCCCTGCACTGCCGAGCGCAGCACCGCAAGCATCCAGCTCATCCAACAGCAGACCAACAGCTTCTCCTCGCAAACCTCCAGCTACAATCCGCACCATCACTCGCACCATCAAAGTCCCCGCTCCGCCTCCTTCGGCGTCGCTCTCCACCTCGGCACGCTCTACGCCGACTCCCTCAAACCTCAAAGGAGCACCGCCATCACCACTCTCACCACCTACTGTACCTTATTACCGTCCTACCGCACCACTGCCGCAACGACGCCCCTCAGCCGCCTCACCTCCCCCTCCGGCCTCAGCTTCAGCTGCGCCGAGACCTCACCCGTATGCGCTTTCTCCACCACCACCACCGCCACCGGGAGGATCGCGACTAGGAACAGTACCAGGAGAAAGAAAGATTGGCCCTTCGTCCAAGGCGCTCAACGCTATCTTCCTGAAGCGGAAGCGGTAGATGAGGGGAGCTGAGTTCGGCGAGGGGCGTGTGGGGCGAGAAAGAGAAGAGAGCTCGAAGTAGAGGGCTTTGTTGTATTTGGTAGCTGATCCGAAGGGTTGGATTCGAGCCTTCGTCGGTCAAAAGGCAATTTGAACGCATGTACTCAGTTAGGCGAGCGAACGGGAAGCTCCACAACTCGCCTCGCATCTCTTTGCCTCCGCTTCGTCTCGTCTCTTCAGCCAACATGCTTCGAACCAGCGCACTACACACTACACGTCGAGCAGCGCAGCTACAGCGACCACTCTCTACCACCGCTCGATCTCCAGCATCCTCCTCCTCGCGGCCTCTGATCCTCCTCGCCTCCTTCACTTTGGTCGGAGCTGCCGGCGCAGGACTGGCTTGGGCCCCCTTGAAAGCTGAGCAGAGTCATCAAGCTGCTGGATATGCGACGCAGGTGGGCAAGGGAGGTGCAGGGATGCAGCCTTCCGTCTTCGCGTGCGTGACTTCTTTCTCGAGCGAGCACGAGAGGACCTGCTGATCTTGGGGTGTCCTGTCGAGCAGATGGGGTCGGAACTCGCATAATGTAGCTGCTCCCGGCTCGCCCGACACCGAGATGATCAAGCGCCCGAAGCTGCTGAAGGCCTTTGACGGTACGATCCTGAGGGATCTGGTGCTCGCAGAGGCGTATGGAGGTACGTGGCGACTCGGCTATGCTTTCTCGCTACGCAGTCTGACCTTTCTGCCTCCACAGCTGCCGTCGACGAGAACGGAGACGTCCTCCAGTGGGGACTCGGCTTCGACCCCTCCCCCGCCGGCGCTACTCCTCGCAAGACGCTCCAGCACCACGACATCGTCAAGGTCATCGCCAGTGATCACAAGCTTTTCGCTATGAGCAAGAGTGGCGAGGTGTACGTTATCCCCGCCACGCTGGAGAGGCAGCAGGTCGGCGCCGAGCGACGAAAGGAAAGCGGCTGGTGGGCTGTTTGGCAGAGCAAGGACCCGGGAAGCGATGTCGAGAAGCTCAAAATGGACAGCGCTCTTTCGAGAGGCGAGAAGTGAGTCCTTCATTTCGCTTGAGCTTCAGGCGCCGAGTGCTGACTTCCGCACATCGCAGGATTACCTCTCTCTCCGCGGGCACATCCCACCTCCTCGCGCTCACCACCAAGGGCCGATCCTTCGCCCTCCCCCTCTCCCTCTCCGCCAACACCCACGGCCAACTCGGCGCCCGCCACGTTCAGCTCCTCTCCCTTCACCCTACCGCCCTCTCCGCCGGCGCTCTCTCCGTGACTCTCGCTCCCGCACCAACGATCAACGATCCTGCTCCTCTCCCTCCCCCACCAGCCAACCTCGATCCCCTCCTTCGCTCGAGCAACAGTCCGGCTGCGCCTGAGCCGCTGGGCATGCCCCGAGCTGCGCTCTCGTCGCCCATGGCCCTCGTCGATACGAGCAGCCTGGTTCGCATCCATGATGACGATGAGGTGCAGAGCACTTTGGAGAAGGATATCAGGTTCGCGACGACTCTGCACGAGATCCCGTCGTTGAGGGGAGTCAGGATCGTCGAGCTCGTTGCGGGCCACAAGCACAGTTTGGCGAGGTTGGAGGATGGCAAGGTGCTTGGATGGGGAGCCAACGGCTACGGTCAACTAGGTGAGCTGCTCTTCGTTGTCTCTCCAAGACCATTGTACGGCTGACACGGTTTCCTTCTTGCAGGCCTCGGCGGCGCTCTCGCCTTCCCCTCCATCCCCATCCCCACCGAGATTCCCCTTACCCGCTGCTACCCCAAGGCCACTCGCGTCGAATGCACCCGCATCGCCGCCGGCGGCAACCTCTCCTACTTTGTCGTCGACCGAACGGACCTCAACAACGGTCGCGAGACGATCGACTTGCTCGCTTCGGGCAATGGACAGTTCGGAGGGATTGGCAACGGTACTTGGGCTCATGCGCCGTCACCTATGAGGGTCAAGACCATCTCGGGGCTGAGCGAGTGGAGTGAGAAGGATGGCAAGGTCATGCCGATCCCGATCAAGGAGGTTAGCGCTGGTAACGCGCACATTGCTATCGTCTTGGTACGTTTTCTGTTCCTCTTGAGCGGTGTTGGAACGTCGAGCTGACCGCCTTGAGCATCGCAGGACAACGCCGTCGAGCAGCCGGGAGGCATCAAGTTCGGTCGCGACGTCTTCGTCCTCGGTCACAACATGTACCATCAAGTGCGCTTTCGTTCTCTTCTGTAGTCCCTTACACACCCCTGCTGACTCGCTTACCACAACAGCTCGGCACTGGCAAGCGCTCCAACCTCGCCATTCCTCAACACCTCAGCCCGCTTCCCTACCCCGGTGTCGCTGCCCTCAAGGGCGTCGCTGCACCAGCAACCACCCAAGAGGCTATCACTGAGAGTGGCACGCCCTCTCCCATGCCTCACTCGCGGTTGCAGCGTATGTCTTCCTCCCTTCGTTCGTCCTCGGCGCTTGGCGCTGACCATCATTCTCCCTCTGCTTCCAGTCGCGCCCGAGCTCATCGTCAACGGCAAGAAGGTCGAGGAGGCCATCGTGGCCGGCGATGGTGGATCAGCGGTGTACTGGCGCATTCTCAACCCTTAGTTTGTTTCGGCGATGGTGTAGCGGGCTCCCCCTCTCAATCTGTAACTTTAAGCAGTCGTTCTCCTCTCTTTCGCTGGCAGAAGACGGGAGAGTAATAGCGCAACAACACTGTGGAATTGCGCCTGGCAAACTGTACGAACGAGGGAGTGTCTTATCTATCTAAGAGAAGGGAGAAGGGGAGCTATCGACTGAGAGATGCGGCGCCGACCACTCGTGTAGGGAAACTATTCCATCGCCGTCGAGGCGACGTGGTAACGAGATGCTTCAAGCATTGATGTTGAGCGCCAGGCCGTTGAAGTACGAGTACTGGAGCTTGGGCGAGTTGTAGCCGGCCGTCGAGCCGCCGAAGAAAGTGTCTACGAAACGAAGAAGAGAGGTCAGCTGCAGCCCTCGGGGACTCGAGAGACGGGTGTAAAGACTCACGGAACATGACACCAGCGAAAGAGGTAGGCAGAGTAGTCGAAGTCGCCCTCTTCTCGACCCTCTTCTCCTCGCTGGCCTCGCTCGCGAGAAGCAGCGACCTCCTCCTCTTGCCTCCACCAGGCGCGATAGTCATCCTCGGCTCAGCCGGGGTGTCCTCCATTGTCTCGGTCGAGAGCTCGACCTTGTTCCTCTTGACGGCCCAGTCGCTAGGGTTCGGCCGAGGTTCGTTGAGGTAGGAGCGAGTGCCAGTGGGCTGGACGACCTTGGTGACGATGGGGAGGGAGAATGAGCCGGTCTCGGTGGGGAGGGTAGAGAATCCTCCGTTGGGAATGGTGAGATCGTCGGGGAGGGAGTCGTAGTCGATGAGAGTAATGGGGTTGGAGGCGGTGCCGTTGTTGACGACTTGGCCGACGGCCGAGTTGCGGTAGTAGACCGAGTCGGAGTGGAGGACGAGCTCATCGTTGACCCTGTGAGGAAAGCTCAGAGTCAGCTCATCGTTCGTCGAGTTGTTACAGGGAGGGAAGCAAGCTCACCAGATGTTGAAGCCTCCGTCGGCGACTCCAGGTGTGTTGAGCCAGATGTCTTGACGGATGTCGGTCCACTCGCCAGTCTTGAAAGTCCAGCTTCCGCGTCCGATGGACATGCCGTAGACCGAGTTGCAGTAGGAGAGGGGGCCGAGGGTGCAGAGCGCCTCGACCTGCTTCTCGCGGGGAGCGTAAAGGTAGAGCTGTAGGGGGACAGATGGTCAGCAGAAAGCTTGAGTAAGCGAGCGACGAGTAAAGCTCACCTCTCCCTTTCCACCAGTCCTGAACATCATGCGAGTCGAGAAGCAGCTCTCGGCGGCGGATCCTCCCGAGCAAGCGGTCGCTCCTCCGTACTGCGAGGCCAGTGAGGTCAGCAGAGCGCTCAGCAAGAGAAGAGAAGAGCAACTGACAAGTCCAGGAAGCTTGCCACCCTTGACAAAGTCAAAGTCCTTCTCGAAGAAGACCGAGTAGGAGAGCGAGACGTTGTTGGCGGCGGAGATGTCGACTGTGGGCGAGAAGAGGGTATCAGCTCGGCTCATCGAGTTCAGAAAGCAACACGTAACACTCACGCTTGTTCGAGTAGAACCCAACACCACCCACAGGGCTGGCCGAAGGGTTGCGACTGCCCTTGGGGTAAGCCACCTGAATCGCGCTATCGCTGGTGCCCTGCACTCCATCTGTCCACGCACTAGCCGGCACACCCTGCACAGCGACCGTATTGTCCTTGCCCCAAGTGAACTTCTGCACGACGTCGGTGACGAAGGAAGCGAGCGAGGTGAAGGTCGACTTTTGCTTCCAGTAGGTCAGGCCGTCGGTGAGGCCGACGTTGCTGGTCGATGTGGAGGAGGCTGCTGAGGAGGTGGTGGTTGAAGCGGCGGCCTTGGTGGTACTGCCGGCGTTCTTGAGGCAGGCGCCCTTCGAGAGGGTGAAGCCTGAATCGCAGCCTGTCGACCGAGCGAAAGGTCAGCTAGAGCTCCACACAGGCTCGAAACAAAGAGGAGCTGTATATAACGTACGGAAGCTGCAGACCTTGTTGTCACAGTACTGGTGCGACGAAGCAGGGATCGACTGGCCAGTGCAGTCTGCGGTGACCGAGCAGACCCTGGGCGTTGCGCTCGCAGCGGCTGCCGAAGTGGTGGCCTTGGTGGTGGTGGTGGTCTTGCTGGTTGTAGTGGTTTTGGAAGTCGTTGTGGGCTTCGATGTTGTTGTGGCTTTCGAGGTCGTCCTGCAAGCGAAACAGGTCAGCAATCTGCTCCGAGACGGAGCGCTGCCGCCTCTCGCAACTTACGTGGTGCCGCCGTTCTTCATGCATGAGCTTCCAGACTGAGTATATCCAGTGTTGCAGCCTGTGGCGAACGGGGAAGGGTCAGCCTCGAATCATCGACGACGCCGAAAAGAGACCGAGACATACGGAAGCTGCAAACCTTGCTTGCGCAGTACTGGTGCGAGTTAGTAGGGATAGTCCGACCCGAACAATCGGAGGTAACAGCGCAAGCGGTCGAGGTTGCGCTTGGACCGCTAGCAGACGCTGTGACGGTGCAGACCGAGCCAGAGTCGCTCGTGCTGCGCGCGTTGAGGATGGAGAGCGCCGAGGAGACGGCCTCTGCTCGGCTGATCTGAGCGTTGGTCCACGGAGTAGGGGCGGCGCGCTTGCGGAGCTTCTTGACGGCGGCGGCGCGCTTCTTGTTGCGAGCGAGGGTGTCGAGGAGGGAGGCCGGGGCGACCGAACGGCTGACGACCGAGGTGGAGGAGGAAGAGGAGGAGGAGCTAGATGCTTTGCTGGGGCCGGGGATGATGAAGTCCTCGCTCAAGGCGACCCAGCGTGGCTGAAGGTCGGCCTCGGCGATGGCAGAGCGAGCTTCGGTGGCGCTGTCGACCTTGGAGTTGCGGATGTTGGCGGGGAGAGCGAGTGCTGGTGCAGCGTAGGAGGCCAGGACTAGCGCCGAGACGAAGGAGGCGGAGACCATGGTTGCGAAGGGGGTTGAAGGAGGTGAAAGGAGAGGAGGTGCAGGCCGGCTGAAGGTGACTTTGCTGAAAGTCGAAGTAGTGAAGTCGTAGTCGACTAGTGCTCAGCACGGGGCGATGTGGATGGGCTCAGCCGGTGAGCTTGTAGGTGAAGCGCGAAGGAGCGAGCGAGCGAGCCGGTCGACGGTCGAGCAAGAGAGAGCGAGTGAATGGTAAGAAGACAAGAGGCGCAGCTCGAGCATGGCGAGAAGATGTCAAGTCATCCTGCGCACTGCGACAAGAGGCTGCCAATGAGCCACAGAACCCCCCTCGTCGAGATTGAAGGCGGGCGAGCGGAGATGGCTGGCGACTCGCCATCTCTGGTTCCGAGCTGGTTGGCGGGCCCCGCGAGCAGGGAGCCGTTTATCGCGCCATGTGCTGTACGTTCTAAAAGTGTGTAGCCGAGTAATCAAGCAGAAGATCGACGTGGAAGAACCAGAGCCGAGCCGACTCGCGGTCGCGTCGAGGCAGGCTTGGTTCGAGCCAATCCGCTTCTGTAGCTCGACATGGCCGACGCACCTCCTAAACCAACAGCAATGAGCTCACAGCTCTCCCTCGACCTTCGCCTTCGCTTCCTCGAAACTCTTCTGTCCCCTACAACCGGCTCCCCCTCGACCGTCTCGCTCTCTCGGCGCGTATCCCTCATCAACTCGCTGCTCAACCAGTCGCTCGAATCAGGAGCAGGTACAGAAGCAGTCAGACGCTTCGTAGCAAACTGTAAGTCATTTGGCGGACTCTCTGAGCCGCTACAGAGCTGACGCGCCTCTTGTCGGCTTCTCTCGCGCTGCAGATGACCTTAACGAGCCGTTGCTCTCTCTGCCGCCTGTGTCGAGCAGTGCACCAACATCCGATGAACTCACGCCTGCTTCCAAGGTCGCCCTCATCCTGGAGGCTGAGAATGAGATTCGGTCGTTGGAGAGGGACCTGCGGGAGGTAGAGGCCTTGGAGCAGCGAGGTGTCGTAGGAGCTGGCAAACTGGCGGGTGTGCTTCACTTCTCTCTTGTGAAGCTGCTGCTGTGGCGCGCCCTTACGCTGATCTTGCCGCCCTTCCGCAGAGCACGAACCCCTCAAGAGCGAGCTCGTGCAGGTCAAGACGAATCTTGCACCAGTATCGACGGCCTACGCTTCATTAGAAGCCAGGACCAACGCCCTGCTATCGCGCTACAACGACTATGTGGGTTCAGGCTCGCTTCGATGATAAACGCCGAGCTGAGCTGACCTTCCTTTGCTGCAGATCTCGACACTCTCCGAGATCTTCATCTCTTGGGACGACATCGTCTCAGCTGCAGAGGAGGCCGTCCACAAGCTCGAGAAGGAGCGGAACCAGGAGCTCGACATATCGTAGGTTCGGTGCCGGGCGGGCGACGAGAATGGCGAGTGAGGGGGACGCGTAGATACCACAGCAGTACATATACCCAGCAACTAACTTCACAGCATCACGAGGAGAGGCGGACTGCTGGCGAGGTGTAGAGCGCTCGAGCTGCGAAGCGACAGGCAACGCCGAGCGAAGCAAAGGGCGGCTGTCGGTCCTCTTGCACACCTTCTTCGGGTGTTCTGGTGATCTTCAAGTGACTACAAGCCCTCCTGCACCTCAGCCAAACTAGACCTCGCTCGACCCTTCTCCTCAGCAGTTGTCCGCCAACTCGCTCCAAGCCGGCTCGCACTTCGAGCCTGTTCGCCGAGCCTTCCCTCCGCTCAAGCGGAGCGTATCTTTGCAAGCCTGTAGTCATCGCCACCTCATCGAAGCTCAACACCATCTTCAACGCGAGAAGCGCACGCCCTCAGCTCCCCTGTAGATCTCCCACCCAGCTTTCCTCGCGAGCACGGCCAGCTCCTCCCTCATTTCGCTCTCAACCTACCGACACCGAGCGCAGCGCTCGACCATGCTTGTTGGAGAGTAGCTCCCTGAAAGTATCGTCCTTGAACCACAGAGCGAGTCGAATGGCGTTGAGGCGAAGAGGAAGGCGGTCGACGTCCGAGGGATAAAAGTCGATGTACTCGTCGCAGGCGAGTCCGAGGCTGCGAAGGGCCCAGCAGTCGTTGACCGTTTCGAAGATCTCGTCGAGCACGTCTTCCGAGCTACGCTTGTCGCGCCTGACGATGAGGAGGCGGAGGTCGTCGAGGTTGGCCTGCTTGACGACTTCGGTCTTGAGCTTCGCGAGGGTGACGCTGTCGAGAGAGAGGCGACGGAGGGTCGCTGTGGAGCTTCGGAGACCGAGTTGAATGGGAGAGAGAGGCGTTCCGTTGGCGATGGCGAGGGAGGTGAGCTGGGAAGGGTAGGCGGTGGACTTCTTGCCAGCGCTCGAGGCCTTGCCCCTCGCTTCGAACAGCTCGACGTGCTTCAGGGTAGAGATGCGAGAGAGCACTTGATCGAATGTCTTTCCAGGGGCGAAGGTCAGGCTGGTGAGAGGAGGGAGTTTCTTCAGCAGCGCCGCCTCGAGTGATTTGGCCTCCTCGACGGCGAAGGCGCCTTGCACCTCGAGGCGGATGACTTGAGGACAAGCTTTGAGCAGAGACTTGAACATCTTACTCGAGATGGTATCGCCGACCCACTCGTCGAGGACGATTTGCTCGACCAACTGGGCGAGGTGAGGGAAGGTGTCAATGGTCGCTTTGAGGCGCTGGCTGTGAGGTGCGATGCAAACGCGAGCTTGCTCTTCAGAGATGTTCAAGTCTTCGTCTCCGTCTTCGCCGCTGTTCGGGGTGTCGATGAAGGTGATGGACACGGTTCGGTAGAGGGCAGCTCGGCCGAAGGGGAGGAAGCTCTTCGAGGTGAGGCAGAGCTGGCGGAGTGTGGTGCGGTCGACGGAGTCGGGATCTCCAGCAGCTTTGTTGGCGATCTGAGCGAGCAGCTCGGGAGGGAAGGTCGATGCCATTCTGAGGGCGAGCTCGGAGAGAGGGAAGGCTGAGCTGAGATGGGAGTGGGAGCGGTCAGCTTGGGCCTGCGAGGGAGGAGGAGCAGCCCAGTGCATCACGTACAGTACGAGCGGTCTTGTAAATACTCAGAAAGCTGTATCGAGCTTGTGCGAAGCGACTCTCGAGCTGCGAAATGAAACGCCGAAGGTCAGCTCTTTGAGGCTGTACGGCGGTGGCCAAGGTGCTTCCAGCTCTTGGAGTGTGCTAGAAGAGTGCAACTCTAGTCCTGCTTCTCTCCGTGTCTCCCCTTTTGCCGTCCCTACGATCACTTCCAGCTCGCTCCCGTTGAGCTCCTGCTCGGCGAGCTGCAGTGTAGTGGTGAAGGGCTAACTCACTGCAGCAGTAGCCTTGAGCGTTGAAGACTGGTTTGACCTCTGCAGCAGCTTCTCCAGTGGGTCCAGCAGCGGTAGGCGACGAGTCGAGAGCGGGAGGACAGCGAGGACGGCGAGTGGTCAACGGCTGGTGTAGCTGAGCTGGGCTGACGAGCAGTACGAGCTGGTAGTGCGGTCCCGTGCGAAGCTGTCGGAGTTGAGAAAGCGAGCGGAGACGAGAAATAGAGTAGGAGGGAGAGCTTGGACTTGAACAACCCGAGAGGGGTCAGTTCCCTACTTCCAATGCTCGGTTCTCGCTGCTTTCGCCTTCGACTATAGGAACGACTATAGGAAGTTATCGAAGCTCAGCTGCATCTATAGCCTACGCCCCACCTCCACCAGCTGGCTCAGCTACGAACCGGACTACTCTCGCCGCTCTCGAATCGCGCTCAGGTCGGGACGGAAGCTTGCTGAGGGCGTGCTGCTCAGCTGAGACATCGCTTGGAAGCCACAGGTGAGCTTGAAGCCCACTCTGGTGCTGCTGCTGGCCGAGGGGAGCGGGTACAGAGGCTCACCAGTGCAGAACACGCGCGACGAGAGTCGAGCGGGCGTTCTGGCAGAGGAGCAGGGCTGAGAGAAAGAGGGACTGCTACAGAGGAAGGTGGAAGGAGCTAGAACTGACCACAGCGCTCCTTACTGCTCGCAGAGGATCTCGCTCGCTCGGACAAAGCTCGGCTTAGCTCTCTCAGCTTTCTACGCGCGCCTCGACTCGACTGAAGGTGAGCAGCTCGCTACATGCTTCACTACAGCCTAACTGACCCTTCGCTTGCCCACAGCCACCGCCCTCGCCGCTCCCGGCCTCCCTCCTCCGACATGTCCTCCGCCGAGCTCCCCTCCTCCCTCGCCACGCCTGCCTAGTCACCTCGACTCCTGATTGAGCTACTCGCCCAGATCCTCGACGAAGCTGCTGGGTATCCCGAGGAGCTCGACTGCACCGCCCTCCCTACAGACACTCGGCCGAGCTCATCTCGACGCTCAACTCGCTACAGTGGGCTCGCCTGAGGCCTATGGAGGTGAGCAGATCCGACGTCGTCTTCTCCGCGACACTTCTGACTCTCCTCTGCTCACCCACAGCCCCCATCCTCGCCGCGCTCCCATCCACTCCGACCGACATTGCCTCCGCCGAGCTCCCCCTCCCCACGAGCGGTAGGTGCTCACCTAAGTCCTGGACAAAGCTACCGGAGATCACGAGGGACCTCGCCGTCCGGTACGGCCTTAACGGGTTCGAGACTCTCGTCTCTCCAGCGAAGCTCGAGGCTCGAGAAAGTGGCTTTCGGCACGTCGTATTCAAGGGGTGTATGAAGGGGGAGGGCAAGAGCAGCCACGGCGAGCGTACGCTCCGCCGAAGCTCTCCAACGATGCGTCCTGGTCGAGAGGAAGGATTGGAGGGGGACGAGAAGGTGGCTTGTTGTGGTCGAGTAAATAGATACCAAGACCTGTTGGATGGTGCACATCAGCGTCGGCTGAGATGTCCACTGAGAATCGCCGAACTCACGGGCCAGATGCATATGCTCGTGGTGCAGCAGCGGCTCCTCCAGGGGTGACAGGTCCTTCATACACTGAGCAATTCTGAGCTCTGCTTCGACTGCTCGAACTGGCGAAGCGGGCTGCTCGGTCAAGCAACGGCGCAGGAATTTTGCTCGTAGAGCCCATAGCCCTGCGGTGCCGACAGGATCTGCGAGGCGAAGAGGGAAGAGAGCGCGAGATGGGTCAGAAATACTCACGGATGTTTCCTTGTCGTCCATCGACAAGCACCATAGCCATCCGCCGACCCAGCGCCAATGCATCCTTCTCGGCGATGGTCCTCCGCTCAGCTTTCTTCGCCAGCACAGCCAGTGCGTATGGCTCCAGCGCCTCGTAGTCAAACTCGAGAGCATTCAACAGCTCCACGAAGTAATGCCAGCTTCTGCTGCTATAGTGCGCAACAATCTGGTCAAACTCGAGTGGCCACCGAGCGGGCGCGGCTTCCTCCGCCAGCCAATCGTTGACGAGGTTGAAGAGACGTCGAGGTAGCAAAATAGGCGACTCGACGTCGATAGACGGCTTAGTGAGGTCCACGAGGTCTGACATGGTGATCTAGCTAAGGTGGCTGGCTGGCGTCGGGGCTCAAGCAAACAGCAGAGAGCCCAGGTCGTCTCGTGGGCTTGGAGAGCACCAGTCGGTAGCAGTGAGATGCGTGGGTGGTTGCCGTAGAAAGGGCGAGCAGAGACGATGAATAGCGTAGAAGGGAGACCTTCGATCGTTCGACTTGGGCTCGAGACGGCTCAGCTTCCTACTTCAACTTGCTGCATTCTTTCGCTGCCCTCGACTTCGACTACAGGAGACTATCAAGGCTCAGCTCTACTCATAGCCCACGCCCCACCACCGCCTACTCGCTCAGCTACAGCAGGACCAGCTCTCGTCACTCGTATCGCGCTTAGAGGACAGATCGAAGCTTGCTGAGGAGGTGCTGCTCTAGTAAGAGCTCGCTCAGAAGCTACAGGTGAGTCTGGGTCTACTTTAGTGCTGTTGCTGCTTGAGGGGAGCAGCGAGAGCGGCTACAGCGGTGCAGAACACGCGCCTCGAGGGTCGAGCAGGCGGACGGGGAGGAGAGGTGGGCTGGGATAGAGGGAGGGCTGCAGAGAAAGACAGGGAAGAGCTCTAGCTGACCGTGTTCTCTCCTGCTCGCAGAAGACCTCGCTCGCTCAGACGAAGCTCGGCTCGGCTCACTCAGCTCTCCTTCGCGCTCCTCGACTCGGACGAAGGTGAGCGATCTTGCTACAGGCTTCTTCCGAATTGAGCTGACCCTCTCTTGCTCAGCGACAGCTGACACCCTCGCCGATCTCCCCCACCGTCCCTCGCTCGACATGACCTCGGCCGAGCTCCCCCTCTCCCTCGCTTTGCCTCCCTCCTCGCCTCGCCTCCCCCTCGAGCTGCTCGCCCAGATCGTCGAAGAAGCTGTAGGAGACCGCGACCACGTCGACTACACTACCCTCCGTCATCTCTGCCTCACTTCGAGGAGCATCCTACCCTTCGCTCACTCGGCGCTCTACCGCGAGATCTCGGTGGGCTTCAGAGCAAAGGAGACGACAGCTCAAGCTTCCTCCCAGGAGGGTCACTCGTCGAGGAACGCCGCCAACGAGAAGGAAGAGGCGGAGCGCAGAGTTGTCGTCAGCGACGGACAGGCGCTCGAGGGAACGCTTAGTGCAAGTCCCCACCTCGCGCTTCTGCCCAAAGGCATCGCCCTCCAGCTTCGGTCGCCTGAAGCCGCAACCTACGTACCTCCACAAGTCTTGAGACGTCTCCTGCAGGCCTGCCCAGGTATCACCCAGTTTCGCTTGCTCCTCGCTTACGTTGAGGAAGCGGAAGTGATCATCGCCGAGTTGCTGAGGACGAGGCCAGGTCTGACGGAGCTCGATATACAAGTGACGGAAAACCTTCCCCTTCTTTTGGCTCGCCTGCCGTCTCTTCAATACCTCCGTCTTCGCAGCGGCGCCGAGGAGCTCCACCTCGACCTGCCAGCCTTCCCCTTCAAGCTGGTCTCCTTTCGCGTCGACGCGGGAGAGGGCCCAACACCTCTTGCCCTGATTAAAGAGCTTCTTCGCTGCTCCAACAGCTCGCTCCGTCGCCTCGATGCCGCCGCCTCCATCGCCGCTGAGGCTTCGTCTCGCATCGCCGAACTCAACCGCCTCTCCCACCTTCGTCTGTACTTTGGCTGGACTCGCGATGTTATTTCCACCCACGTCGCTGAGGTCTTGCTCAAGTGCGCAAACTTGCAATCTCTCGAGCTCATCGGCGCGACCTTGCCCTCTTCGGAATTCGCTCGCCTCCCGCCTCAATTATCGGCCCTTTACTTTGAGCGTATGGTAGAGAAGGTGGATATCTGCTCGCTACTCTCCGATGATTCGCGGGGAACGCTTCGACACGTAGCGGTGGGCAAGAGCGAAGAGGAGGAGTGCGAGGAGCTCGGCGAAGAGCATGGCTGGTCGGTGGAGCGCTACGGGAAGAAGGTCGTGTTCATGAGATAGGAGTGAAGATATGGATGCTTGCTTCGCTTCGCTGTAACATGCTGTGACTCGCTGGCTGCTGTCGCGTTGAGCGAAGCGAAGGAGAGGCGGCGAGCTCGGCGTTGGGGTGTAGGACGCTTGACTCGCCTCGCTAGATCTTGCAAGGTGCGGGCCGACCGTGGAGCTCTGCAGTAGCATTTCAAGAGCGGCTGCTGGCTGATAGTCTTCCTCGAGGTGCACTGCAAGGTCTCAAGAGCGAGAGCGCGGACATGATGAGGGCCGAGCTGGCTTCAAGGCTCAGCGACAGCTGTCTGCGAGCATGCAGCTGTTCTCCCACTGGTCGAGTGACCGTCTAAGCTTTACTGAGCCCTCCTGCACTTCACCTCGAAGCGACCTCGCTCGACCCTCCTCGACTTAGCCGTCCGCCGACTCACTCCAAACCGGCTCGCGCTTCGACCCTGTTTTTGCTCTTCTTCCTCTCCCCTCACTTCTCGCCACTTCTCGCCGGCTCCTCGTCTTCGCTAGTTAAAGCACCTACCAGCAATCTACGAGATGGAAGATTGCTTTCGCAACAGGCAGTGGCCAATCGCCGACATCTTCGGCTCGGACGACTCGGACCTCTCCTTCTCGGATTCTGATTGAAGCTTCTTCAGAAAGAAAACTGCCCGCTGTATAAATCTTTGTGGTTTGCTGAAACGCTTGACGTGCGCGCCCCTCCGCATCGTCGGCGGCACAGGCAGAAGAACAGCGAGCCGAACTTGCGACCCTCGCACTCTCGCTCTCGCATCCTCGGGTCAACAGCACTGCTCAAACGCTCAGCAACGCTACATTACTTGCTAGCCTTCACGACGACCTTCTTGCCGACTTCAATCTCCCTCGGCAATCCCTTGGCCATCTCGACATCACCCACCGGCATCGGCAGCCCCTTGATCCCTTCCAACACCTCGCCGTTCTCCAGCCCCAAACCCCTCTTCTCCCTCGCTCCCGCCTTCCATCCGACCTTCTTGATCGCATCCACTACGCGAACGAAAGTGCCCGGAGCGCCGGGGACGGCGCCTTTGACGTAGAGGACGTTGTGCAGGGTGTCGATGCGGTGTACCAGGAGGTTTTGGGTCGTTACGAGGCGTCCGCCCATTCGTCCGGCCATCTTCTTGCCGGGAAAGACACGTCCGGGATCCTATTCGAGAGAGAGAGAGAAGCGAGTCAGCTCGGCGCCGAGCAGGAAGAGAGAAGAAGGGAGAGACGCACCTGGTGCTGACCAGTGGATCCATGCGAACGGTGAGAGATGGAGGTTCCGTGCGTTGCTCGCAGTCCACGGAAGTTGTGGCGCTTCATGACTCCCTGGAAGCCCTTTCCAATCCTGCGAGCGCCGAGCGAGGTCAGCCAAGTGGTCTCGAGCTAGCCGAGAGAGATATGAGAGAACATACGAAGCCGCCTGTACATCAACGTGCTGTCCTGGGACAAAGTGAGCCGCCGAGATGGTGGTCCCTATGCGAAGGAGAGGGAAGGCGAAGGGTCAGCTTTCGGCGCCCGCTCGGCTTCGAGAGCAGCAGCAGCTTACCTGGCGGCACAACAGCATCACCAGTCACCGGGAACTCTACGACCCTCATCTTGGGCTCTACACCAGCCTTGCGGAACTGGCCCAAGAGCGAGTTGTTGGTCGTCTTTGCTTTCCGTGGTGAGCAGCCGAGGACGACCGAGTGATGAGCGGGAGTGGTGGTAGTAGCAGGGTAAGTGTTGGAGGAAACGACTTGGACGTCGTCGAGCTGTAGGACGGTACGAGCGAGCCGAAGAAAGGTGAGTTAAAGACGCGGGCTCGGACGGAGCTGTGTGAGCTACTCACGTGCAGGACGGTGACTGGTACACGGATACCCTCTTGCCACAGTGCCGTCATTCCGAGCTTGCGAGCGAGCACACCTGTACGCTGAGTCTGAGGAGTCCAGGCGGAAGTGGAAGCGACGGCAGCTGCTGGTTCTGCTGCTGCTTCCCAGCGAGCTGCCGAGGTGTGCAAGGAGCGCCGTCCTGCGAGCGAAAGGGAGCGTAATGCTGCTGTAACCGAATGCATCGTAATGTCGGGACTTGAAGAAGCGAGGGAAATGAGGCCAGAGCCACGCCTTGGCCGCTACAAAATCGAGATGGGCGCGAAGTGCCCCTTGGCCTCCTTCGCTCTCCTCGCTGTCGCTGCACCGCTTCAAAAATGGCCGCTACCAAGCCTACTGCTCACCCCGGTAAGCTCCGCTGTCCTGCAGCTGCTCCTACGCCCGCTGACACCTCTCGCCGCAGACACCTCGTCGACCGTCTTCTCGCTTCATGGCTCGGTGCTCAAGTTTGACACGCGCGAGTCGATCGAGCCTCACTTGGAGCAGCTCAACGATGTAGCTGAGCTTGAGGAGGTCCGCTTTGGTGGTAACACGCTTGGAATCGACGCGTGCGCCGCCGTGGGAGATGCTCTCTCAACTAAGAAGGGCCTCAAGGTGCGCTAGAGCCTCTGTCTTCTTCTGGGGATGTCTGTCGAGCTACAGAACACCCTGCTGCTGCTCCTCTTGGGACCGAAGCGCCTGCCAGTCGACCTTGGGACGACACGCTGACCTTCCTTTCGCTCCAGGTCGCCGACTTCTCGGACATCTTCACGGGCCGACTCATCACTGAGATCCCTCAATCCCTCCGCTCCCTCTGCACCTCCTTCCTCACCCTCCCTATCCTCACTTCGGTCGACCTTTCCGACAACGCCTTTGGAGGTCGTTCCGCTGAGCCGATGTCAGTTTCGTCGTTTCGCCTCTCCTGCGACCGCTCGCTGACGATGCGACGGATACAGGCTCGAGTTTATCTCCTCCCACCCTACTCTCCAGGTCCTCAAGCTCAACAACAACGGCATGGGACCCGCCGGTGGAGCCATGATCGCCGGCGCTCTCTTGGAGAACGCCCAAAAGGCGAAGGCAGCAGGCCGGAAATCGGCCCTCCGCACCATCGTCTGCGGTGAGCTCTTTCCCTACCCTCCCCCCTCGAATCCAAGCTGATCGAGCATTGGTACAGGTCGCAATCGTCTCGAGAACGGCTCGTCGCAGGCTTTCGCCGATGCTTTCGCTGCCCTCGGATCGCTCGTCGAGGTCCGCATGCCCCAGAACGGAATCAGGATGGAGGGAATCGAGGCTATCGTCAAGGGACTGAGGGCCAACCCCGACCTCGAGACTCTGGATCTTCAGGACAACACGGCGACCGAGAAGGGATCGCGCGCCATCGCTGCCAGCCTGCCTTCGTCCGTTTCGTCTCCTACGCTTCTCTCCACAATCTCTGATCACGATATTGTCCAGCAGATGGCCCAAGCTCCGCAAGCTCAACCTCTCCGACTGTCTCCTCCGCCCCCGAGGAGGAGTCTCCGTCATGACCACCCTCTCCTCCGGCTCCAACCCTCTCCTCACCTCCCTCCTCCTCCAATCCAACGAGCTCGACAGTCGAGCCATCACCCTCCTCTCCCAGGCCATCTCTCTCCACCTGAAGGACCTCACCGAGTTGGAGCTGAATGGCAATTACGGCGAGGCCGAGGATGAGTGCTATGTGGCTATCGGGGAGGCGCTGGAGAAGTGGGGACATGGGGATGCGTTGGATGAGCTGGACGAGTTGGAGGAACAGGAGGAGGAGGAGAGCGAGGAGGAGGAGGAGGAGGAAGAAGAGGAGGAGGAGAGCGAGGTCGTCAAGGAGGATGAGAAGGCCGAGGAGGCTGAGCCGAAGAAGAAGGATGAGGGAGAGGGTGATTTGCTGTCCAACTTGTTGGACAAGGTGCACATTGCTTGAGCGGTAGTCAGTTCGCAGTTCTCTTCTTTAGACGGGTCAAGGGCAATTATACGTCGTTCGTTCTCGCAAGACGTTCGCTTCGGCGATTGAGACCAAGGCGGTCGGGCGAGCGAGCGGATCGAGGTCTACTGCGGCTCGATGAGCGTGATAGCTCTAGCATGCTACAGCGCTGTCGCGTCGAATCGCCGGGACTCGCATCGGGAGGGACCGCCGAGTCGGTCTCCTTACGCTGAGCGCGACGTTCTCTCGATCTCGCAACGCGGCAGCAGAGTTTGTGGATGAGGTATGGATTTCGAGTGTACGAGAGCACAGACGAGGATTCTCCGTTTACTGTGATGGGGAGAGGAGGTCAGCTCCGCGTTTCTCGTCTAGTCGTAGCTCGACAGCGCGGCCGAAGCAACTCACATCGAAGAGTCCGAAGCCCATGTCGTCGTCGGACTCCTCCTTCTCCTCCTCCTTGGCCTTCTCGGGCTCGGCCTCAGCAGCGGCGGCGGGGGCGGCTCCTCCAGCGGCGGCGGCAGCGGGGGCAGCTCCTCCGGCTCCAACGCTACAGAGATGGGAGAGCAGGGTCAGCGAATGCTCTGCGATAGATCGCATGCGCGGTTGGGCGCGAGAGCTGTAACTCACTTGGTAAGGAGGTCCTTGACGTCCTTACCCTCGAGGGCCTTGGCGAGGAGGGTGGCCCAGATGGGCTCAACCTCAACCTTGGCGGCGGAGGTAAGGGCGAGGATCTTCTCGGACTGGGTAGGATGGAATTGAGCATGGTCAGCGAGCTGTCCCCAGGCTCCGACAGCAGGACGCCAGCGTTCAACAGCAACTCACGGAGATCTCGATTCCCTCGTCGGCGAGGATGAGGGCGGCGTAGGTGGAGGCGAGCTCGGCGGACACTGCAGTGAAGTAACATGAGGTGTAGGGTCAGCATTCCGCCCTCCTGAGCGCGTGCTTCCTTTGCTCGTGCGTGCGGCTCGCCTCCCAGAGAGTCCTGATCCCCCTCATCACTCCCATGCAGCATAATCCACCCCTCCTGTACCCTCTGCACCCCCTGCGCACTTTCCCTGCTCCCCTGCACCGTCTCAATCCTCCCTCGTCGTCTCCAACCATTTTTTCGTCCCCTCGCCCTCCCAGCGCTCCCTCATGGTGTAGTCGAGTAGGTGTAGCAGTGGCAGAGAAGTCGGTGCAGAGGACTGGGTGTGGTAGACTGACTCTTGAACGATTCGAAGCGGATTAAGCGAAAGCAGCAACGGATGAAGAAGAAGAGAGGGCTCTCCCTGCTGCGCTGAGGACTTGGGATTTCGAGCCGGCTGCAAAATCTCGCTGGTGGGATCGCGCTTTGCGCGGTCTGTAGTGCACTAGAAATGCTTCGATTGACTCGTGAGTTGTAGGACTCCAGCCAATTTCCACTTCGGCGATTGAGCTCCTTTCCCTTTCTCGGCTCGGCTCGACCACCATTGACAGCCTGCAGCTCTTGCTTCACTTATTACGGATAGCCTACACTCTTCCTCCTGAATCTTGCGATTTTTCAGTGGCCCAGTAGGCAAGTGGGCAGGAGCAAGGCCTTGAGCGCCGAGAGCTGCGAGAGAAGGTAAGGAACCTTTCGCCGAGCGGAGGCTGAAGACTCTCCCTTGGGCTTGTGTGCCATAGAAACGGAGAAATCGGACTGTTGGGCTAGTTCCAACGCGCGAGTTCGGAGCTGGACCTGCTCACCTGAGCTCGACTGCTCCAGGTGGAAATCAACCGAGCGCGCTCGGCGCTCGGGTGTGGGCGACGAGCGCCGACGTCCTTGAGGACAAGTTCTCAGGCTCTCCGTCATTCTGGACTTGAACCCCAGTCCCGCCTCGATAGCATCGCCAACGAAGTACAGCTGCCCTCCTGCTTCCGCCTCGTCGCCATCGCCGAACACCTCGTTCGAGTCCGAGTGAGGCGTCTGGAGCAAAGTTGCAGGCAGCTAGATGGTGAGCGTGAAGGTATTGAGATCGATCGCGTCTGTGAACGTGCAGTCGATTCAGCCAGATCTCGCCAAAGTGGAACAGAGTGGACAGCTCACCAACGGTCGTCTCCAGCTCGATGCCACGCGCCTTGCATTCGGCTTCCAGACCCTTCGGCAGCAGCTCGGGCACTTCCTTCCCAAAATGGAGAGCCAGCTCCTCCAACTTCGACAGCGCCGGCAGCTCCAGTCTTAGCCAGTCCACTACCCTCGGAGCCCAGTGTTCGTTGATGTGGACCGTGAGTCGGCGGAGGCGACTTGGGAGTATTGCGATGAGGGACGGCTCAAGAAGAGAGATGGAGAGGTGCTGTAGATTGTAGCTCTGGCGCAAGACGGGCTCGAGGGCATTGACGAGGGAGGGAGAGGTTCCGGCTCGCATCCCGCTGATGTACAGTCGGAGCCGTTCGAGTTTGGTGGGGCTATCAGGAGCGGCGATGGGAATCCGCTGGAACGGTAGAGCACCGTCACCTAGTACGATCGTCGCAGCCTTGGTCGCTGTGGCGAGCAGACGAGCAACGAAAGCGAGCGGTTCCATGTCGCCTCCCCAGCTGTCGACTCGGAGGTGATCGAGGGTGAATGGGAAGGTGCAGGATCGGCTATATCCAAGGCTGGGGGAGGGGAGCTTGAGGCTCAAGGGTTCGAGAAGGTGGAGGCTTTGTAGATCTGGGTTGGAGAGCAAATTCAGTCACCCGACGCCGAGCTCAGCTCTTGCGGCGAGGCTGCCATGCCCAACTCACACTTCATCTCGGGCCTACAGAGCACCGAGACATCCAGCTTGGTCACATTCTCCAGTGCGAGATGCTTGGGGCTGCACTGCTCGACAGCCTTCCTCGCTAGCCCGCCGTCGAGAGCTGCTTCTCCGTTCGATCCGAGGGATCCGAGGGCGAGGAGGGAGACGACGAGCGTCTGCTTTCTGGCGAAGAGTAGGAAGCTGTTGATCTGTCGAGGAGTGGTGAGGATGGCCCACATCTCCAGGTAGCGCCGCGAGCGTTCGTTCCAGCGTCGGCATACGAGGGAGGTGGCGCAAAGAAAGGACAAGCAGGCTCGCGCCTTGGCGTTCTGAGCAGACTTGGAGGTACTGGTGTGGTACACGAGGTCGATGATGTAGTCCATGATCTCCTCCGGCAGCCTCGGTGGCTTCTGCGGGTCGATCTCGAGTCCCTCGAATTGAGCGTCGAGCCTCGCCTGCCTCTCCTTCTTGAGTTTCCTCCTCGCTGCACCGGAGCGCTTGCCGTGAGCTGTAGGCTGTTGTTGAGCTGGCTGTTCTTCCATTGCGCTTTTGCTGGACCTGAGAGCGACGAGTGATGAGGAGCGAGCGAGTGGGAGGAGGACAACAGACGGGAGGAGGGTCGAGCTCGAGGAGGGTCGAGCGAGGCGAGAGGAGCTGGGGAGGGCGCAGGCAGAGCTGTTGCGTGGCAGAGAGCGAAAGACGACTGTACTTTACTTAATCTTGTACCCACCAGAGCTCTCTCGCGGCCCCTCGTCTTGCAATGCCCTTGCGCCGAGCTTCGCCCGCGCTTCCGCCGAGTTGCTCTTCCTCGCTCGCTTCTAGCGGAGCAGGGGGGTGAAGAGGTACACCGAGCAGCAGTCTCTCTCCTCGTTCCCGAGCCCTAAGCCATCCATGAAGCTCTCTCGCCTCAAGCTCGCCCTTACCGCTCGACGCCTCGCCGGCGCTGAACCAGCTCGGAACCCCATTGCAGCGCAGCCCTCGATAGATACCTCCTCCTTCGAGCGAGCAATGCCGTTTACGCCTTCTGTACATCCGCAGAGTCGGGCGCGAGGAACTGAGTGCCGAGAGCTGCGGTACGAAGCGCGGAAGGTCAGCGAGCGAGCCTCGCGCCGAGCGGAGTGAGGCGGGAGCTCACCGCCGAGGTTGGCTGGTGTAGCGGACGAGCGAGATGGAGGTCAGTGAGGTTATGATGGAGAGGGAGAGGAAGAAGGTGGAGCTCACGAATGTCGGCCCAGCTGTGCGAGTTGGGAGCGAAGGTCAGCTCATCGCCGAGCTCGAGCAGGGAGCGAAGCGCACGACGCACTGAGGGAACGTCTGCTCGATGTGATCCCAATGCAGCTCCGAGATATGCTCATGGATCGCCTCCGAGATGCCTGTGCATCAATGACACCTCATCAGCTCTCCGTCCACTTGCCTCGGCCCCAACTTCCAACTCACCGATAGTCACCTCCTTGTACCCCTCGGCAGTCAAATGCAGCCCATCATTCAAATACCTCCCCAATCCACCATCCCTCTTCGCAGCCTCATCGATCCTCGTCCAACAATCCACGACGGGCAGGTCCGCTTCCTTGCCAACTTCTTTGACCGCCTCGGCGAACTGGCGAGTTCGCTCTGAATCCCTATCGGGGACGCGAGGGGGATCTCGAGCCAGAAGGTCGGCGCCGCGGACGGCGGCGTCGACGGGTGGGGGGGTTATGAGGAGGATACGGGTCGAGGGGGAGTGGTGCGGGGAGGAGGGGGAGCGGATGAGGGAGATGAGTTCGTGGAGGTTGGCTTTGAATTGCTCGATGGTGAGCTGTACAACGGGGCCGAGGTCAGTGAGGGGAGAGAGCAGAGGGAGGTGCAGACGAACTGCTTGAGGAGAGGGAGGCAACGCAGCATCGTTGGCGCCGAACCAGATGATCAGGAGAGCCGTCTCAGGGAGGGCGTCGGTCGTCTTGGGCAGCCACTGTAGTCACATCTCAAGGTCAGCGAGATGTCTCGCAGGGAGAGGAGAGATGAGCGCACCTGCTTGGCGATGGGAAGGGCCCACTCAGCTGCAAGGAGAAGCCTCGGTCAGCTCCAGAAACGAGCGGTCCGGTCCGCCCGAAATGGGGCTTACTGTTGTAGCCTGCAGGATAGCTCGAATCAGCTGGAGCGTGCACAGCATATCAAGATCAAAAGCTCACCGGACAGCCCGCGGTTCAAGACATCCCTGTAGCAGAGCAAGAGCTCGTTAGCTCGATGCGTGGTGCTCCTCCTCCTTCAACCAGGCAGGAGACGTACAGTTTCCTCTGATAAGCGTTAGCGAGGAAAGCCCCCGGTCCGCC
The DNA here is from genome assembly GCA_001600635.1 of Leucosporidium creatinivorum. Taxonomy (NCBI): domain Eukaryota; kingdom Fungi; phylum Basidiomycota; class Microbotryomycetes; order Leucosporidiales; family Leucosporidiaceae; genus Leucosporidium; species Leucosporidium creatinivorum. The sequence goes on along the minus strand of BCKL01000001.1, from coordinate 472,856 downwards.
TTCTCCCCATGCCTGCTGGGTGATCGAGTCTGCCTCACTACAGGATCAGCTCGGAGCGCAGCGCCAGAGTTGATTGAGAGAGAGAGAGCGCGACTGACCGCCCAACATGGCTACTTGACGGAATACGACGGTAGGAGCGGACATGGTACTGGTTGTTGGGAGGGAACGATTATGGTACAGAGTAGCTGCGATCCAAGCGACTGTAGCGGCGATGAGAAGTCCAACGAGCATAGGGCGGGAGGACAAGCCGTTCCGTCGCTCTCAGATCTCTTTTCTCCCGCTTCTCACTCGTCTCAGACTCAGCACCCTCTCAGCAATGTCGTACAACGCCCACTTCACCCCATCAGGCGGGCTACACCCCTCTCTCTCTCTATCCTACAACGCACCCCCCTCCTCCTGCCCACTCTACCTACACCTCTCCCTCCCCCCTTCCTTCATCCCCGACCGCTTTCAACTAGCACAACTACATCGGGAAGGTCGATTGGGCTCTCATGAGCTTGATGCTGCTCTCCCGAGCTTGGACGTACGAGGATCAAGGGATTTAGAGGGGCCGAAGAGGGGCGCGGAGGGGGCGGAGGTGCTGTTGCGGTTGCGAGCAGGTGGATCCAAGGGCAGGGAAGAGGAGAAGGATACAGTGGAGCTACCTCTGCATCTGAGGTATCAGGACCCGGTCACAGAGCGGTGGAGCGAGGAGGGGGAGAGGTTGGATCGAGTAAAGGTGGAGATGAATTGGCCAAAGGTGTTCTGGGCTTGTAGTGAGGGACAGGGTGGGTCTTCATTTTCGCGCTTAGATACAGGCGCCGAGTGAGCTGACCCCTCTGCTTCGCCGCAGAGCCGCCCGAAACGCCCTCCTGCTCGGCCTCGGCGATCCCTTCCCTCTCCTCCTATCCCTTCATCGACTCGCTGCACTTCCTCTCTCCCCTAAACACCACCAGCACCGCCCTTCCAGCATGCCCACCGCCCTCCCCACCGCCTCTTTCTCTAACAGCACCCACAGGCGTAATCGCCGACCTGCCCCTCGTCGAATCGCTCAATTTCCTCGCCATTTGGCTCGGGATGGGATGGATTGCGTGGGCGGCCTTCAAGGCTTGGAGACGGGGTTGCAAGGGGAACAAGGGGAAGAGGGAGTAGTAAGACAGAGCTAGCTGCAAGGTGGGGAGGTGAAAGAGACGAAAGTTGCGAGTTGACGACGAGGAGGGTGTGCTAAGTGCGAAGCGAAGGGGAGAGAGAGTAAAACGAAGAGAGAAAGTGGTCCATCAAGAGAAAAGCCCGACCCTACACGACCACACACTTGACCTTCCTTCTCCTCCCCCCTCCTCCTGCTCCCACGAACCTCCCCAGTCCTCCCATATTCCTCATCGCCTCCCTCAGCGCCAACTCAAACACCTCCTCCACCCCCTCCCCCTTCATCGCACTAACCTCGGCATACTTTGCTCCAATCCTCTTCGCCACGCTCTCGCCTTCCTCCCGAGTGACGGGATGTCGCCCCTGCGCTCTGAGGAGGTCGACCGCTCGGGCGTCGCAACGGAGGTCCGTCTTGGTGGCAATGAGGATGAGGGGGATGCCTTCGCAGAAGTGCGAGACTTCGGGGAACCACTGTTTTTTGAAAACGCCACCCTCCCAGTCTCATCAGCTTGCCTTCTCCCCTCCCCTTCGCCGAGCGTAGCGCCGAGAGAGACAGCACTGACCTTATCCTCAATATTCTCCAAACTCACGGGGAAGTCCACCGCGAAGCAGATAAACACCACCTGCGCCTCGGGGTAGCTCAAAGGACGGAGACGGTCGTATTCCTCTTGCCCGGCCGTGTCCCAGAGGGCGAATTCAATGATCTTGTGGTCGTAGGGCTTGTTGAGGACGCTGTCGAGGTAGGTAGGGGTTAGTGGGAGGGAGAAGCGTGGGAGATAGAGGAGACGTGCTAGTTTTCAAAGACGGTGGGGACGTATTCCTGTGGTCGCGCCAGTCGGGGAGCCACAGAAGGAGAGAGGGTCAGCGCGTGCATGTTGGATGATGGGCTGTAGCTCTTCTTCAGCCCGCCTCGGAGCAGCACCACAGCGAGAAGGATGGATGGGACTCACAGTAGGGAACTGTCTCCTGGAATAAACGATGAGGAGGCACGTCTTGCCTACTCCTCCGTCGCCGACGCAGACGAGCTTTACTTTGGCGTCGGGGCGTTGGATGGGCATTGGGTTGCTGCTGTATCTGTACGACAGAGCAGAGAAGGGGTTTAGCTGTAGGATGATAACAAGGGAGAGAAGAGGACGGACGACATTGTGGTAGAAGCGGTTTGGGAGGGAGAGTAGTGGCCTGCTGTTGAAGGGGAGAGGTCCGAGGCGTGTTGAGAAGAGGTAGCAGCACAAGTGTAAGGATCGTAGCCGCGAGATGCCATTGAAGAAGCTGAGTTCTGTAGGACGGTAGACCGGGCGAGGCGAAAGCTGAGAGCGAGATGACTAGGCAGAGGTCGAAGCAAGAGAGTCGCGTCGGTCAAAGCGCGTCAAGAGTCGAGTTACTCTCTTGCTCTCCCGCCACTCACTGCTCGTCAAAGCTACATAATCTCAGCTCGTCTCTCGTTCGTTGAACAGCTGCAAGGCTACAGCAGCAAGGATGGCACAGGGAGCAGAACCACCACCGCCTCACCTCGCTCTCTCATCTGATCAGCCAGTCTCTCCTCAACTAGCTCAGCAGCAAGGTACGCTTTCTACCGTCTTACATCCTCTCTCTCCTGCTCTCCCAACTAACCCCCCGCCCTACTCTGCCTACAAACAGAGCAGCAAACGCGACTCCTCACCCTCCTCCGTTCCATCGGCCATCCCTCCCTCGACTCGTTAGAAGACTTCATCTTCCTCCACGGCGCATCCAAACTCATCCCCATCCGCGACTCTTCTTCCCTTGACTCCAATCTCGACTCTCAAATCGACTCCCAGCTCGGCGGAGGAGGATCCCCCACCAAGCAGCGCCAGAGGAAGCAGGAGATCCTCGACCTTCGACAGGAGGTCTCGCGTCTCAAGGCCGAGGTCGAGTATGCGAACGAAGGAGCCAAGAGGGAGAAGATGAAGAGGGAGCAGGTGACGAGGGACCTTGACCGGCTGTTGAATGTCGCGATGGAGAGTCAGCAGAGGGTTGAGGGAGGGGAAGCGGTGCCAGGGGAGGAAACGCAGGAGTTGTATGGACAGCTGCAGAGGGCTTATGATGAGATTGAGAGGTTGGATCGGGAGGAAGGGGAGAGGAGGGAGGGTAGGGAAGGGGTCGAGAGGGAGTTGCCGGAGGCGGTTAGGAAGGCGGAGGAGAGGGAGAGGGAGTTGGAGAAGGAGAAGGAGAGAAGGATGGAAGCGGAGGGGATGGCGAGGGAGGAGAAGGGCAAGAGAGAGGAGTTGGAGAAGCAGGTCGAAGAGATGAAGGAGAGGATCTCGGCGATGATGGAGGCGCAAGCGCAAAGGTTCGTTGATGCGCTCCTGCTTCTCATCCGCACTCATGCTGATCCCTCTACTCACTCTGCAGAGCCCCTCCCCCCGGCCCTCCCGCCTTCACCAACCAAGCTCAGCACCCTCTCGCACCCTCGGCTCCTCCTCGCCCTTCGTCACCACCCCTTGCCGCTCCCTCACCCGCCCCCCTCGCCATCGCGCCTCAACCACTTTCTCCCTCTCACCCTCCAGCAGCACCCCAGACCTCCTCCTCCTCCTCAGCACCGCTCCTCCCTCCCTCCTCCTTCTCCTCGCTCAAACCCCTCGCCCGCACCACCTCCAGCGCAGCCCAGCTCTCGCTCTACACCTCCCTCCTCGCTTCCTACACCACGCACCTCGCCTCACTCAAGAAGAACCACGCCTGGTACACGACCTCCTGGCTCCCCTTCGCTCAAGCCAATTCGCATAACCTCTCTCGTCTCCCTCGGCTTGCTCCCCATCCCGCCTTCTGGCCCGAAGAGGAGGAGGACGAAGAGGCCTGGCCGGAGGGGTTGCAAGGCAGGGAAGATGGGAGGGAGGTGTATGAGCGATTGGAGCAGAGGGAGAGAGAAGCGGTGGGCAGGAAGAGGCAGTGGGAGGAGTGGAAGAAGGGTGCACAGGGGAAGGCGGAGGAGGTGAGGAGGGTGGCGGAGGAGGTGGAGAGGCAGAGGCGGAGGGAGGGAAATGGAGGGGGAGGGGAGAGGACGCCCATGCCGTTGAGGAAGAAGTTGAGGAGGGTGCCGGGCACGGGGAGTCAGGCGAGGCTCGCTCGCGGAGGGGTTGGGGCAGGAGAAGCAGGAGATCGGGGAGCGATGGATACGCCGACGAGGACGGAGGGGAGAGCTGCTCCGTTGTTTCACGAGGCCGTTAGGACCGAGATGCGCAAGAATTCTTCGGCGCAGCCTCAGCAACTCTTCATTCCCGCTCCCGCTCCTCCTCCTCCTCATCCTCATCCGCAAGCGAATCTCGCTCTCCCGACGCCTAAATCCAACCTCCCCTCTTCCACCTCCAGCGACTCTACCACCACTCCCCGCCCAGCAGCAGCAGCGCCCCTCCGCGCTGTTCAACCTTCTCCTCCTCGCGCCTCGCAAACCCACCCTCCTGCCCCTCCCCTCCCGGCCAACTCGCCGCCTCGCGCCCAACTCCCCAGCACGACCACCACCTCCAACACCGCCGAACCTGCCCTCCTCACCCTGAACCAAACCCCCCGCAAATCGAAGCGCCGGTCCGACATCCTGCATTTGAGCGCTTCGGGTCATCGACCTGGGCCGAGTCGCCAGCCGCCGGGCGGTGAGCAGGGAGCGCAGCCGAGGTTGTTGAGAGAGACGCTGAGGGGTGTGGTGGAAGGGAAGGTGAAGGAGGTGGAGAGGGAGCTGGAGTGGGAGAAGGGCGATGGAGTGGGAGGGGATCTCGAGGAGGACGAGCCGATGGAGGACATCTTCCGCGCTCCTGCGCCTCCTTCCTCCGCCCAGCCTCAGCCTCTGCCTCTGCAGGACGGCCTCGCTCCTCCACCTCCAGCACCCCAGCTCAAGCAGCCTGAATCCTCCTGGGAGCCTGAGCCGGATACCCAGTCCGAGGGCGAAGCGGAGGATGCGCCTGCTGCTGCTCCGGCGCCGAGGTCGCTCGAGCAGGCCGAGCCGAGAAGCAGGAACCAGGAGCCCGAGATCCTCGTTCCCCCTTCCTCGACGGACGAGTCGCAATCCTCTCAACCCCCGCCTCAGCACCAGCACCAGCACCAGCCCCCTCCTCGCCCACCTCCCCACGCCGCCATCGCCGAACCCCTCGCTCCCAGTAAGCAGCACTCGAATCGCGCCTCGCCACCAATGGACAACACTCAATTCCTCATCGCTGCTGCTGAAGCCGAGGAGGAGGATGCAGATGTGGAGCATCAGGTTGGGAGGGGGAGGGAGAAGGGCCGAGCAGAGAGGAAGAGGGCAAGGGTGGAGCGATCTTCGGCGTCGGTGGAGAGGGAGGGAGATGGGATGGGAGTGGGCGAGGGAGATATGCCCCCGAGCGCGCAGGTCGGGTCGAGGCGCCGTCGTCTGGAGGAGGAGGACCAGGAGCACGCCGACTCGCCCGCTCCGGCTCTCAAATCCAAGTCTACCTCCAAATCCAGGCCCGCCCGCTCAGCCTCTCCCCTCCTTTCCAACATCGTCAAACCCGAGCCTCTCTCCCCTCCCCTCCTCCCTCACCACTCCTCCCCTCCCGCCGTGAGACCCAGGCAGCGCATCCTCGGCGGAGCGTTTGGCTCGCCTCCTGCTCCGGCGGCGGATTGGAGGGCTGATGAGGAGAGGAGGGGGAAGAAGGGGAAAGGGAAGGGGAAGAAGAGAGCTAGGGAGATGCAGGAGGAACGGGACGGAGAGGGAGAGGCGAATGGGAGGGGCAAGGAGAAGGAGAAGAAGAGGAAGAAGGCTCGTCGTCCGGCCACCGAGAAGGAGGAGGAGGAGGATATCAAGCCCCTCCTCGACAGCAAGCCTCGTCTCTCCCATTCCGCTGCCGACGACGACGACGAGGAGGACGACGAGGAAGCAGGCAACAAGACCGCCCTTCGCCCGCTTCACGATCTCAACTTTTCGGATCTGGAGCATAGTCCCGGTGGGGAGGAGGATCCGGATGGGCACCATTGGATGAGGAGGTTGCATGCCAAGAGGAAGATGGAGGTCGATAAGCTCAGGAAGGAGAAGGCGAGGAAGAGGTCAGCTGACTTCGCCGAGCGCTAAGCTGAGACGCGTCGACCCGAGAGCTGACTCTCTTCTCTTCTCCTACTCACTCTCACTCGTCTGACCCTTCTCGCACTCGTCCTCGTCGTGACTCGTCCTCGACACCTCACTCCAAACAGCGCCCCCTCCAAGCCCGCCATCGAGATCAACCCCGCTCGCAACGGCGGCAAGAACTACCACTTCACCGAGGTCGTCCGCAACAAGGAGGCGCGCAAGCACATGCACGCTCACACTTGCGAAGGCTGCGCTGGGGTACGTCTCCTCTTCTTTCTCCATCTCGCTCGCTCATCTTGGCGCTCCCTTCTCATCTCGACCTCGACGCTGACCTCCCCGCTCTCTCGACAGTACTACGAAGCCGACGAGCGCTCCAGCATCAACCACGCGGCCAACTGCAAAGGCAGCAGCAGTAAGAAGTCCAAGTCGGGCGCCGGCGCCTCGACGTCCAAGAGCAAGAACCATTTCCTCGACGAACGGCATCGCCAGATGGAGGCGAGGTTGCAGAAGACGAGTAGGCATAGGGCGCAGCACAAACGTAGGTCTTCAGCTCTGGCTCGCTGGGCGACGTGAGAGCTGACCTTTTCTGTCGCCTCTCTCGCGCAGCCGACGCCGAACCGCCCGATTACTGGCAGATGGGCACGCTCCTCGCTTCGCCTCCCCCCCTCGAGCGACTAGCTGACTCCCACTCGCTCGTACAGGCTTCCCCAACACTCAACGCGTAGAGGAGATCAACCGCCGCGCCGAGAAGGATCGCGAGGAGAAGCGCTTGTACATGGAGGCGCAGGCGCAGTGCGTTCCTCTCTTTCGCTTCGTCCTTCGAGTCGTTCGCTGACCTGTGATGATGTCGAACAGAACCGACGGCTTCTACCGCTACCGCAAAGACTGATCGCTCGTTCTCTCGCTCGTCTCGCTTCTCCCGACTCGTTGCCCCCTCGCATCATCATACAGCAACCCCCTCTCGTTTTGCAGTACACTCCCCCTGTTTCGTCTAAGTATCAGTGCCTGCTTCTGTCGTGCAATCAACCTCCCTCGATCAACCTCCCCTCCTGAAACGGCGCATTGAACCTGAGCATCCTTCGAATATCCTCAATCCAAGCGTCCCGCTCGTTCTTGGGCTTGCCGGCGTTGTGAGGGAGGCGTGAGAGTGGTGGGGAGATGCAAGGGACGGGGTAAGGGGACATGGTGATCTGCAGGGATTGCGAGGGGAGGAGGGGCCGCTCTTCTCGGCCGTCGAGGGAGAGTTGAGCGACGGAGCGCGAACGAGGGGAGAGCTGTGGGCAAGCGAAGTCAGCCTCCGCTGCTGACAAGACAAGAGAGGAGATCAATGCACGGCGAGGTCAACCGAGACGTCGCTCGGCAAGAGGACCGGTCGAAAGCTCAAGCTTCGTGGCGAGATGGCGGTGAGGAGAAGCGATTGCACCGAGGGATGGACGATGGGTCCTCCTGCGGAGAGTGAATAGGCTGTTGAGCCTGTTGGTGTTGAGACGAGGAGACCATCCGCCTCAAGTCGGCGAGAAGAGGGTCAACTAAGAGCTTCGGCGAAGAGCTTCGAAACTCACCACCGCCTCGGTCAGGTGTTGTCCATCGACTCCGACGTTCATGTAAATGAGATGAGAAGAGGGACCTCGGTGGATGGTGACCTCGTTCATCGCGTGCACGGCTGTGGGATTGAGAGCGGTCAGCGAAGCCGACGAAAGAAGGCGAAAGCGAGCTCACTGTCCTCCTCGCCTGGTGCGACCCACTTCCCATCCTCGCATACGACACACTGTATCCTCATCCTCAACAACATCGCTGACCGCGATTCGATGAGCTCCTCGAACGCTTGAGGGAAAGCCTCGAGGTCTGCGAGCCGAGAATGATGAGCCAGAGGATCAACTGTCGGATCGAGCAGCTCAGACATACGTATTGGCATCATGAATCCGAGAGTTCCCGCGCTGACTCCCAGCACTGGTGGAACGGCGCCAGCGTCGAAGAGGGAGGAGACTCGGAGCAGGGTTCCATCGCCGCCGAGCGCTACCACGAAGTCGATGCGAGACGAGAGTGTGGGGATGTCGGCTGTAGAATCATTATTGTTAGTTGACGTTTGATGAAGACCACACAGCTCACTCACAGGGCTGCAGCGGGATTAGCTGGAACGATTCCCGAAGCTCGCCGTACACCTCGGGCTCGACGACGATGCAGAGCTCGGGTCTTGATGCTTGGATGTAGCTGAAGAGCAGGGTAGGGTCAGCAGAATCCTGTACATCATGGAACGCTGCGGAGCTTGCCTGATCATCTTCGCAGCGGCGAGGAGGGCTCGGGCGTCGTTGCGCTTGACGAGGAGAAGCATCGTGCGAGCAGGGGTGACCCAGGTGAGCGTATGTGTACCTCTGTGGCATGACGAGAACGATCAGCGAGCTTCGCAGCAGTGAGTAGAATGAGAGAGCTTGCCCGTAGGTGGATCCGACTCGCTGCACCACACTTCGTCCTCGGCGCGGCGGAGCTAGCTTGGCGAACCTGTGTGTAGCTTGTTAGCTCGCTACGTCTACGCCGGCTTCTGAAATGGCCTCACCGACCCATCGCCCCCACTTCAATCTCAGCTTTGGGTGCAGGCAGCTGGGAAACAGCGAACGGGCGTCCATGTGTAGCTGAGGTCGAGCTGAATAGTCGTACTGATAGTGAATATCGTGCTGCTCGCGATCCGCGTGAGAGCATGGTCAAGCAGAGAAACGCTGGAGCGAAAGAGTTGCGGTCGCGAACCAGGCCTCCAGGTCTCTCTCCGGCGCTGACCTCCTCTGGTTCGACAAGCTGCTCCGAGGCAGGAGCAGGAGATCAGAGCTGTCGTGTCTCTGCTCTCCCAGCCTCGTGTCACACGCGGCTCTTCAGACCTTGCATCAGCTGAACTCAGCCCAGCTCCGCCGACCATCTCTTCGCGCGACTGGTGCACCTCAGCAGATGGCTCCACCGGAATGCAGACAGCACCAGCACAGTCGCGTGGAACTTGCTATACCAGGCCTCCCGCTCGCTCGACCTCCGGCCACGGGCTCGACGTCCAGGTTCTTGCGCCGAAGTGCTCCCTCTCCTTTATGCTCGGCGATGCTTCACTGCCGCCGTTCGCGAGTCGAAGCCAAGCTCGAAATGGGCCAGAATAGGCCCGACTCAGTGCTAGGACGACGTCTCATTGTTCCTCTGCAGAGATATGGCCTCTCAAAACCCCTCCTATCCCATCGCCGAAGTCTGGCCATCGACCTGACCGCCGCCAACTCTGAGCTCGTAACAGAGCCAATCAGCGGTTCCATCTGTACCGCACAACATCTCTCCTTCCTTTCTTCTCCCGGACAAAAAACGCCGAGGTCCGACGGCGAGGCCGAGATTTCATGGCAGACGAAAACCGCTTCTTGTTGTCCGTCTGCCAACTCACGAGCGTGATGCGAGCTACCTGTGAGTACTGTTCATCTCTACAACTATACTAGAGCTCACCCTCTTGCCATCAAACAGCACTTCTCCGAAGCTCGGCGCAAGCCCTCGCCTTCAACGAACCCACGCGCAAGGTCATCGTCCGAGGTGTATCCTTCTACCTCTCACCAGCTCAGCTGGAAGCCGACCGACCCAACATCTGGACAGAGAACGCTCGACAGAAAGGCTTCTGGTACCCTCTGCACGTCGACCGAGATCCGAAACTCTTCGACATCATCCTCAACCACCTCTCAGGCTACGACATCTTCCCCTTGACCGAGCGAGGCTTCCAAACGGATCGGTTCAACGCGACAAGGAATCTGGAGAAGGATGCCGAGTTCTACCAGCTCGACGGGCTGCGAGCGAAAGTGAAGGAGGAGCTGGATCGGCTGGCGGCGTCTGCTGTAGAGGTGGAAGGTCGGGGAGAGGACGTACGGTAGGCTCTAAGGCGTCAGGTCCAAGCTTTACAACTTTGCGAAGAGAGCTGATCTCTCTCGGTCGCTTGCAGATCATCTCGGCGGGAAGAAGTCCGAACAGGAAGGGCTCGAGAGCGGTAGACTTACGCTCGTATTGTACTGCACGATCGGAGCTGGTCTCAAATCGTTCACAGCCTGAGCGTGGGGCAAGAGCTGATGGCGGAAAGAGCGAGAACCGCATGAGCGCCCAACGAGCTGCTCGTTTGAAGCTGCCGCTCTCTCGTGCTCGACCTCTCTGGCTCCCCGAAGAAGCCTCAAACATTTCAGTTACGATGAAGAGTGCGCTACTGAACGCCCACGCAGTCTCATCGCCGACCCCGCCATACTCTGACCTCGGCTTAATCTCTGCGAGGCGAGAGACTTCAGCTTCACCGCCGGCTGCGTCTTTGGGGAGGCCACATCAGACTCACTCTTCATTCCACGCAAGCTCGATGTCTCGACGGAGACACAGAGCTTCAATGGCACGCTTGATCCACCTGAGCCGGGCCGAGGGGAGGGGCAGGCTGACCGCCTCGAGCCACGGCGATGGAGAGCTTCCGTCTTCGTCCTTCTCGTCCATCCACTCCATCAAGTCGCGATACACAGCTTCAGGGAATTCCTTCCCGCGCACGGTGAGGTCGAGCAAAGTTGGGGATATGGCGAGGAGAGCTCGGCGGTCGATCCAGTTGCAGCCGAGAATCGCCAGCTTTGTGCAGCTAGCCAGCACCTTGTGAAAACAGCTGTCGGGTTCCCAGTGAGTAGTGCGGTACTCTAGCGTTCGAGCCGCCGGGAGAAGCGGAAGATCTGGCATGGACGACGACGCCGATCCACTCGGGTCGATAAACCCCAGCGTGAGGGTACGAGGCCGCGACTTGAGAAGCGCCGGCACAAGCCTGTCAACTCCATATCTTGGTAGCCAAGCGACGTCGAGGTAGCGAAAGATGTCGAGGCGAAAGGACAGGTTGAGGTTTCCAGGTCGGCCGCTCCTTTTGCAGAAGTTGCCACGGTATTCGAGTAGCTTGAGCCCTGCGCAAGACGCAGACGGAATTAGCGAGTGGCTTACTCGAGCTCGCACTTGACTTTTGTGTAGGCGACTTACCGGAGAAGGACGAGGAGCAGAGGCAAATGTCGGGTAGCGGTGCATTGCGCGTGCCGAGGCGAATGAGGTGCAGCTCTCGGATACCTCGGAGCGCCTGAAGTACCCTCAAGGCTAGCGCGCCTGGACAGCTTTCGACCTCCGTGGGCTCAAACCAGAGGAAGCTGGTATGCCGCGCCTTCTCGGCGCTGAGCAAGAACGACCTAGCGTGCGCCGGGCTGGACAGCTTGACATGCCCCCAGAGCAGTCGCTGCGCCTCCTCGCTCCAGGTCTTGTTGACCAACGCCGCTCGGCAAAGGAAGCTATAGCGAGCGGTCTCTGAAGCGGCGCTGGTCTGATTTTTGCTGGCGGTGTCAAAGGCTGGGATGGGGTAGGCGGCTCGGAGGATGTGGCCAATGAGCTCTTGAGGTAGCTTGGGTAGCCTCTCCCTCCTCTCCTTCTTCAGCTTCCTCCTCGCCGCGCCCGACCGCTTGCTCTTGCTTTTGCTGCTGCTCGTCGAGGGGTGCCCCTCCGGCGCTCCCTTTTTGTCGTCGAGGCTGAGCTGGTCGAGCGGTTGAGCTTCCATCTCGTAGATTACTGGTAAGTGCTTTGACTAGTAGAGACGAGTAGCTGGCGAGCAGCGAGAAATGAGGCGAGAGGGAGAAGAGCAAAAACAGGGTCGAAGCGCGAGCTGGCTTGAACAGGAGAGGAGAGGGTCGAGCGAGGTCGGGTCGAGGTGAAGTGCAGCAGGGCTTGGAGAAGCTTGAACAATTACTCGACCAGTTGGGAGGCAGCTGCATGCTCGCAGACAGCTGTCGCTGAGCCTTGAAGCCAGCTCGGCCCTCATCATTTCCGCTCTCTCGCTCTTGAGACCTTGCAGTGCACCTCGAGGAAGGCTATCAGCCAGCAGCCGCTCTTGAAATGCTACTGTAGAGCTTCTCGAGATCGGCTTGCATGCTGCAAGATCTTGGTTGGCGAATCGAGCGCTTCACAGTGCATCGCCGAGCTCGCCGTCCCTCTTTCGCTTCGCTCAACGCGACAGCAGACAGCGAGTCAAAGCATGTTACAGCGAAGAAAAGCAAGCATCCATCTCTTCACTCCTATCTCACGAGCACGACCTTCTTCCCGTAGCGCTCAACCGACCAGCCATGCTCTTCGCCGAGCTCCTCCCAGTCATCGTCTGCACTCATGCCCATCGCTACGCGCCGGAGCGCTCCCCGCGAATCGTCGGAAAGTATTGAGCGAAGGACTCCCGTCTCTACCGCGTGCTCAAGGTAGAGAGCCGATAGTTGAGGCGGGAGGGGAGCGATGTCCGAAGAGGGCAACGTCGAGCCGACGACGTGAAGTGATCTAAGACTTGCGCACGTTGGCAGTGTCTGATCGAATAGGGCGAACATAGCGCGGTTGTCCAGTATGCCCCAAAGGTCCATTTCGAGGCTGGTAAGGATAAGGAGCTCCGGCAGGAGGGGCCAAAGTTGGGCGAGCAGCCAGACGTCCGCGACGAGATGATGATGCGTAGTTCTGGAGCACTGGATGATCTTCCTCACTGTGTCCATAGATTCGTCGCTGCCGGGTGTCGTGAGATGGAGAGATGCTAGCCTGAAGGGGAGCGTGGCGTGCTTGTCCATTGGACCGAGGGTGGAGGAAAGGCCAACGTAAAGGTGCCGAAGATGAGGCAGGCAGAGGAGTAGAGGGGTGAGGTTCGGTGCGAAGTCGAGTTGAAGCTCAACCAGGTTGGGTTGGATCTCGAGCAACTCGGCGAGAACGGCCTCTGCTTCCTCAGGGTAGGTGTCGGGCACGCGCACTGCAGTGAGTTTGGGGCAGCAGCGGAACAAGTGTTGAATTGTTCTGCGAGGGAAATGGATAGCAGATGCGCCTCGGTTAAGGAGATTGAGGGTGAGGCACGCCACCAGCTGCGCAAGATGCGGAGCTCGTCCGAGCATTGCTTCGAGGCGCTCTCCATGATTCACGAGCCACAAAGCTTCCCCCGCAGTGGTTTCGAGAGCAGATGCGGCTGCGTTGGCAGTGCCGTAATCCTTGTCGTCGAAAGGTGATGGAGATGTCACGGTAGAGCGCCGAGCGAGCGAAGGGTAGGATGCTCCTTGAGGCGAGGCAGAGGCGACGGAGGGTGGTGTAGTCGAGGTTGTCGCACTCTCCAGCAGCTTCGTCGACGACTTGGGCCAGTAGCTCGACAGGGAGGCGTGGCGAGGAGAACAGCGAAGCGAGGGAGGAGGGGAGCTTGGCCGAGGTCATGTCGGTCGAGGGTGGGAGGGAGCGGCGAGGGTGAGGGCTGTGCAGCTCTAAACGAAAATTAGCTAGATTCTGAAAAGGCTTGCAGCGGTCTGCCCACCTTCAGTCGAGTCGAGGAGCGCGGAGGAGAGCCGAGCAAGTCGAGCTGAGCTTTGTCCGAGAGAGCAGTGCCTTCTACCAAGCAGGAGAGAGTGAGGTCAGCTGAAGCCCTCCGACTTTGTACCTGTAGCCCTCCCTCCGTCCCGGCCCGCCTCCCCCTTCCAATCCGCCCGCTCGACCCTCAAGGCGCGTGTTCTGCACCGCTGTCGCCCTTCTCTCGCTCCATTAGACCAGGAGCAGCACGAGAGTAGACTCCAAACTCACCTGTAGCCTCCTAGCGATCTCCCAGTCGAGCAGCACGTCCTCAGCAAGCTTCCGTCCCGTCCTGAGCGCGAGTCGAGCGAGGAGAGCTGGCCCTGCTGTAGCTGAGCGAGTTGGTGGTGGTGGGGTCTGGGCTGTATACAAGCTGGGCTATATCAGCTTCCTGTAGTCGAAGTCGAGAGAAGCGAAGAAAAGAGCAAGTTGGAAGTAGGACGCTGAGCCGTCTCGAGCTGCTCGGCATGCTCGGGCTCGTTCAAGTCCAAGGTCTCCCTTCTACGCTATTCATCGTCTCAGCTCGCTTTCTCACCTCCGATAGCTTCGAACAGGACCGCACTACCAGCTCGTACTGCTCTTTTGCTCTACATCGGCCCACACTCGCTTCAGCGCCCACAAGCTCCCAACTCCCAGTGCTCTCGGAACGAGCTCCCGCTCACTATGGCTTCGCTAGATATGGAGCTACAGCTGCTCACTCCTCGCTTGACTACTCTGATCCTGGGCTGGCTGGAGAAGGATCACTTTCTATGGTATCGCGAGCTCGAGGAGATCTACTGCCACTTCTCGGAGGCGGATTGGGTCACCAACCACAGCCTCATCACCGACCTTGACTACGACCTTAGGGTCTTATCAAGTTACCTGCTATGGACGCCCCTCTTACCGCGGAGTCTGTGGTCGCAGGAGTTGACGAAGAGGGTTGAGCTGCAGCGGAGGCTCCGGGTTGCCTACGACCAGGCGGTCGACGGCAATATGTGTGAGTCTCGAAGGAGGCGTGCTATCGCGCTTTGCACGAGCTGATGGAGCTTATCTCAACAGGTCTCAGGATGCTTCGAAACCAGTACATCAAGCGGCGAACCGCCGAAGCCACCGCCGAAGCCCACGCCGAGGCGAAGCTGCACGGCTGTACGCCCAAGATCGACCACGACGTGAAGCGGATGATGAAGCGGCTGTATCTACTACCCGTCAAGCTCGAGCTTACCCTGCCAGAACGAGCACACTTCGCTGGTAAGCTCGACTCGAACTCGTTCTCGGCGCTCGAGAGCTGACCCCCTCTCGTCATCGCAGCCCTCGGCATCAGCTTCTCGAGGTACAGCAGCTTGACCACTTCATCCGACGATGACGAAGACTCGAGCTCTGGCGACTCTGGCTCGGAGGACACCAGCTCGGGCGACTCAGACGATTCAGCTTCCTCGACCGAGGGAGACGACGACGACGAGCCTCTACCTCCCTACTCGCCAAGATTAGTAGGGCCTGCATCCGAGTGAGGTGGAGCTGGTGAGCTCGGTCGCCGGTCACGAAAGAAAGGGAGCAGCACAGGGGAGGAGCAGAAATTAGCGAGTGAAATGACTGCGTGGTAGTCGATCCTTCTACGGTGGCAAGCATTGATTGTGTGCAGCTGGGTACCCTTTGTCCGCAGTGAGAGGTCTCTTTGAACTTGCACGAACGACCGCCGAGCCGAGCAAACCTCAGGCCTCCGCCCTCGACTCTCTCCCTCCCTCCTCGTCTTGCTCGCTCGCCTCGCTGCTCGTCTCGATGCATTCGCAAAAGCTAGCTACGCTCAGGTCGCTTCCTTACCATTTTCTCACGCTCGACTACCCCATCACGAGGGCAAGCTCTGCCCCCCTGCAGCTCAGTGGTCGCCGAGAGCTGACCTTCGACTCGACTCGGCTAGGGCTACCCTTGGCGCTGGTTCGGGCCGTTGATGATACTCGCGAGTATTCCTGTGATTGCTGCATTGACAGTGCTGAATGGTGAGTAACCTTCAGCTTCGAGCGAAACGTGAGTTGACCTTTTCGGCGCGCAGTGTTCACCGTCGGCACTGAGACTATTACCTACGAGAGCTCCGAGTATCACAATGGCTCGACTTGGCTGTGAGATATCTATGAATGCCTCTTCCTTTATGTTGAGCTCACAAAGAGCTCTACAGGTGGGATCTCGCTGGGCAGCAGGCGCCTACCGTCTGCGACCCCGCTCGGCTAAGGATCGGTGGGCTGCTTCGCTGGCTTGAGAGAGCCTCGTGAGCTGAGCTGACGGGCACACGCGCAGGAGAAACTTTTCGCCCTCACTTCGCCTCCTTCGACTACACTCAACGGTCAATGGCACTGGGGGAGGAAGAGCCGCGAGCGCCGAGCCGCCGACTTCAGGCTCTTTCCGCAATCCTTCCTGTGAGTCCGTCCAAGTCTAGCTCAGGAGAGTCTTCGTATTGAATCAACCTTGCAGACGGCTTCCAGTACAGCGGCACCGACTTGTCGAACAGCTGTCACGTCACGGACGAGTTCGGTCGGGAGACATTTTCCTGAAACGTTGTCCTCGCCGCCGACATCGACACCTTCACGGTGCAGGGAGAGGTGAATACACTTTCAAAAGCTCTCACCGTTCTTGTCAATGACGATGGCGCAACTGTGTGCAGGTTCAGTTCTTCTGCAACCTCGCCGAAGGAGGTGTCGCTCGTCTTTCTCTCTCACACTCAACTCGGCCTTTCCACAGCGAGATCGGAAGCTACAGCAGCGACATTCCAGGTGCTGCCCCCTACTGCGACCTTCGGGCGAGGAGGCTCGTCGATTCCTTAGCCCTCGACCTCCTCCAAAGCCTGCGACTCGCCTTCTCGCCCGACAGCGATGACTATCTGGCGTGAGTGGAAGCAGTGGGAACAATGGGATCCCCGTCTTCCTATTCAGAAGGCTATCCACCGGAGGGTGTACACCCTGGCTTTTTGCAGGAAGTCCAGTTTCGGCGCATCACGGGGAGTCGACGCTTCTGGTTCGAGATATCGGAGGTCAAAGCTCTTCCAGCTGGGACGGGGATCAGCCTCTGGAACTACGTCTCAGTCCTCTACTTGGCGAGTCTCCTCGACCTGGGAGCTTGGGAGAGGAATCCTCTTCTCTCGGCCGAGACCTTCAATCGCACAATTCTCGCCAACAGTCAGTCGTCTCTATATCCTCGTGCCGTCGAAGAGCTTGGCTGACGCTTCTTCTGCATCGGCGCCATCAGACGCTCTGTCGGCCTCGCTACAGCAAGCGCCCTACCCTGGACTGGGGCGGCTCGGCGTGACGCCCACCGCCCCCGCGCAAGACATCTACTGGCAAAGAAGCTCCTGGGCAGACACTCTCAGATCGCGAGAAGAATACATCAGCGACCAGCGCCTCGGTAACTCCACTTGGGGTGAGCTCTACGGCGGGCAGTAACCTCGTTCTGCGCTTCGGGAGAGACATGTACAGAGCCGACTCTTCGCTAATCTCCACCGTCGCAGCCGTCAGCTACACCTGCCGTCGAACGCGCCTCAAAAAGCCTCTCGGTGATTGTCTTCGCGCTTTACAGCCGTTCTCGTCGCCGACGCCTCTCTCTTCGGCCTCATCTGGAGCGTCGTCATGTACCTTCCCACCAACATCGCTCAGCAACGAGGTGAAGCTTTTCTCGTCTCAGTTGATTTGACGGCGAGCTGATCCGCTTCGGCGCAGACAACACCTGCTCGGCTTGCGGGTCGACCGCCGGCGCTGGTGCCAATGGAGGGACTGCACCTGCTGCTTCTTCGGC
The DNA here is from genome assembly GCA_001600635.1 of Leucosporidium creatinivorum. Taxonomy (NCBI): domain Eukaryota; kingdom Fungi; phylum Basidiomycota; class Microbotryomycetes; order Leucosporidiales; family Leucosporidiaceae; genus Leucosporidium; species Leucosporidium creatinivorum. Next base: position 455,599 of record BCKL01000001.1, on the reverse strand, counting down.
ATAAGATGAGGTGCCTCAAGCGTCTGCTCTGTAGCTGGCGTCGATGACTGACGCACCCCTTCTTCTCCCCAGCTTCTCGCCTCGACAGCCGGCATGCTTCGAACCGAGCCAGTTTCTTGTCGGCGAGCTGTACCTGCAGCCGAGGACGTGCTAGCAGACTTGATAGCTACTAATATATAGCCTCGTAGCTTCGTCGAACGCAGCGCGAGGTCAGGGCTCGGTCGAGAGCGGCGAAGACGGAGCAGGCTGGCGCGCGAGAGCTCACTCGCTTGCCGTCGGCCAGTCGGTCAGATCGTTCGAGTGCAGTTCTCAGCCTCATTAGCTTGCCATCTGCCTCGTTCTAGGCTACAGTATTCAGGCGCCCCGAGTCCTCCTCCTCTCGCCGACTCGTTCGGCCGCTCTACTTCCCACCTTTCACCGGCTTCTTCTTCTTCTTATTGATCTTCTTGGCGCTCCCTCCCGGTGTTCCACCAACACTCGAGGGTGCCGGACTAGCGGGCGTAGAAGGGGGAAGAGGATGGGCCGAGGTGGACGCTTCGGGCTGCTGCTCCTCGTCGTCGTCCTCATCGGCAGCGGGGGTGGTAGGAGGGATGGCGGGAGGCAGGCTCTTTTTGGAGGGAGTGGAAGGAGGGGGAGGAGTGGAGGAGGTGTGGGTGCTGGGGAGGGGGGCGGGGGCGAGGGTGAGAGAGGGGGAGGGAGTGGGAGGGAGGGGGTTGGATGGGGAGAGGGTTAGGGAGGAGGGAGTGAGGTGTTGGTTGGGCGAGAGGGCGAGGGAGGGGAGAGGGGAGGTGAGGCGTGATTCTGTTGTGGTGTTAAAAAGAGAGTGAGCAGAGAAGCTGGGAGAGCCGAGAACCGAGAGATAGCAAAGACGACGGACCTTCCACCTTCCTCTTCTCGCCAATCTTCTCATACACCTCCTTCCACCGCTCGTGACTAACCATCTCACTCGCAATCCCAAATACCTGCTGCCCATACCCCTCCTGAAACGTATTGGCCTCCCCCACCACCTCTACAATCTCGGCCTCTAGTTCCTTCTCCGCCTGCTGGAACCTCTCCCACAAATCATCGCCGATTTGCCCTTTGGCCAAGAGCGTCGTCAAGGCTTGTTTGGAATCCCGGACGGACCAGATGAGCTTGACGTCGTCCATGGCTCGGCGGAGGAGCGCGGCGATGAGGATGGGACGGGGGGGAGCGGGGTCGAGCGAGAGGAGCGAGATGTAGATGTCGCGGGATTTGTGCTTGGGGAACCATGGAGGGGCGGCTTGCTTTTCTGGTTGTAGCAGGATAAGTGATGAGCGAGAGAGACAGCGGGGGGGAGCATAGAAGGGAGGGGACGCGTTGCGCTTGATGGAAAGTGGGAGCGTGTAGGGCGGCAGGAGGAGGGGAGTGTGATGAGGTACATACTTGATTGATTTGCTCTGTAGTAGCGAGAGAAGATGGCGAGAGAGCCGAAGAGGAAGACTACGTCTGAGGGATGCGTGGCAGAGCGTGTAAGCGAGGAGCTGTAGGACGGTAGAGAGTGGAAGATACGTACAGCTCAATGGGACGAGTACGCTGACCATGTTGTGTACCTGATTAGCTCTACAAGCAGTGAAGAGTAAGAGGGCGACCCTGAGAAGCGACACGCCTGGCCAGCCTGGCCTCTCTCGCTCCCGCCGCTCCCCCTCCCAAGGCTCTCTACCGTCCTACACATCTCGCTCCCTTCTCTTCTACCTCTCGCTCTCACTCTCACTCGCTTGGACCTGTAGCCGACCAGAGCACACAGCCTCTTCTCTCCCTCTCTCTCTCTCAGCCTCGTCACTCGACCAGCGCCTCTCCTCGCCTCTCTCCTACTTCGCCCTCTCGCTTTCTCTGAGAGAGATGAAGAGTATCAGGAAGAGTCTCGTATGTACTCAATTACAGCCTACCCTCTACTACAGCAGCTGACCTCTCGCGTCTCCATCTCTCTCTCCCCGCGCCCTTGGTTGCTCGCCAACAGCTCAACCGGACGACAAAAGAGCCTTCCTCGTCCTCGTCGTCGTCTAGCAACCCTTCCAACCCTTCCAACAACTCCAACGGCAAGCCAAACACTACAGCCCAGCCCGCTCAGCCTACAAAGCAACCTACAAATCAATCGGCCATCCCCCTCCCGCCCAACTCGTCCAACACCTCCCCTGGTAGCGCTCCTGCTCAGGGAGGAGCAAGGCCAGGCTCGGGCTTCGTCTCGACCGGTCAGCAAACCAAGGGAGCGCAACAGGCTCCTGCTATCGTCGTTAGTGGGGACAACGTGAGTTGGACTACACACGGCCTTCTAGAGCGCTCAGCGCGTGTTGTCGGACCCTTTCGCGCGTTTGGAAGCGAGAGGGAGCCCTACAGCGCGCTATGAGAGATTAGTCACTAATGCTCGAATATACTACAGGCCGTTATGCCCCAAGATCCTCTCCCCCACCCCTCGTCCTCGCCTCACCACCCCGTCACTCCCTCGCGCCAGCAAGGCTCCTCGCCCGTCCCCTTCCCCTCGGGTCCCGGCGCCCAAGGTTCAGGCTCCCCTCCTTCGCAGCAACAGCAGCAGCAGGGAACTCCTCCCAAGGCGGGGCAACCCCCCGTGGGAGGCAAGTTGAGGGCGGCGGCCGTGGGAACGGCGGCGGGAACGGCGACGCCAAAGGATACGATTCCCATGGCCAAGACGCCGAGGAAGCAGAGGAGCTCGAGGTTTCATGTGACGGAGAAAGTCGAGTTGGAGCGGTTACCCGGCTTCATGGGTGCGTTTGCTCGTCCTCTCGCCCTCTCGTCGTCGATGAGCTGGAGCTGACCTCGAGTTGCGTCCTCCCTCCACTTCACCACCACCAACAGAGGTCCCCGCGCCCGAGCGTCACGATCTGTTCCTCCAGAAGCTGCACCAATGCGCCGTCGTGTTCGACTTCAACGACGTCTCGACCGATATTGGTGGCAAGCAGATCAAGGCGGCGACGTTGGCCGAGATGCTCGAGTGGATCACCACCCAGCGAGGAGTCATCACCGAGAGCGTTTACCCCGAGGTCGTAGCTATGGTGCGTTTCTGCTCTTACACCCCTACTCGCCCTGTCTCGCCTCGTCGAGTCGCAAGCTGACCCTCTCCCTCCCCTCCTCCCCACTCTTCACGATCACCACAGTTCGCCTCCAACCTCTTCCGCTCGATCCCTCCTCCCGTCAACCCCACTGGCGACGCCTACGACCCCGAGGAGGACGAGCCCGTGCTCGAGCTGGCTTGGCCCCACCTCCAAATCGTCTACGAGTTCTTCCTCCGCTTTGTCGAGAGCCCCGACTTCAACACCAACATCGCCAAGCGGTACATTGATCAGCAGTTTGTCCTTCAGGTGAGTCGTCGTCGTCTCCCTTCGTGCCGGTCGACGTTGAGCGAGCGAAAGCTGACTTCTCGGCGCTCAACCTCCAACAGCTCCTCGAACTCTTCGACTCGGAGGATCCCCGCGAGCGCGACTTCCTCAAAACGACCCTGCACCGCATCTACGGCAAATTCCTCAACCTGCGCGCCTTCATCCGCCGGTCCATCAACAACGTCTTCTTCCAATTCGTCTACGAGTCGGAGCGCCACAACGGCATTGCCGAGCTGCTCGAGATCCTCGGGAGCATCATCAATGGCTTCGCTCTGCCGTTGAAGGAGGAGCATAAGACGTTTCTGACGAGGGTGTTGATTCCGCTGCACAAGGTCAAGGGCCTCGCGCTCTACCACCCGCAACTCGCTTACTGCGTCGTGCAGTTCTTGGAGAAGGACGCCAGTCTGACGCAGGACGTCGTGGATGGACTCCTCAAGTATTGGCCCAAGGTCAATAGTCCCAAGGAGGTCATGTTCCTCAACGAGGTGGAGGAGATCTTGGATGTCATCGAACCGGCCGAGTTCCAGAAGGTCATGGTCAGGCTGTTTACGCAGTTGAGTAGGTGTGTCAGTAGTCAGCACTTCCAGGTGAGTTTCTTGTCGTCTGCTTCCCCCTCCTCCTCGCCTCGGCTCAGCGCAGCGCTGACTCTCCTCGCTTCCCTTCGCTCGGCCCCCCTCCCTCTTCCACACGCGCCGCCAACACTGAACAGGTCGCCGAACGAGCTCTCTACTACTGGAACAACGAGTACATCGTCAACCTCATCGGCGAGAACATCCAGACCGTCCTACCCCTCGTCTTCTCCTCGCTCTACACAAACTCGAACGGACACTGGAACCGGTGCGTCTCTTTTCTCCTTCCCCTACATCCTTCTCCCTTTCTCTCTCTCTCTCTCTCTCCCCTCGCCTCCTCGCCTACCCGCCGCAGTGCCTTCGAGCGAGAACCGAGAACTGACGTCGCCGCGCTTTCTGACGAACAGACAAATCCACAACCTCGCCTACAACGCCCTCAAGCTGCTGATGGAGATCAATGGGGAGGTGTTTGAGCAGTGCTCGGCCGAGTACAAGCGGAGTCGTCAGGGGTGAGTTCGAGCTTCTCTGCTACTGCTGGAGTTGGAGAGCGGGGAAGGAGCTTGCGGAGGATGAGGAGCAGGGAGGATTGATCGCTGACTCTAGCTTCTCTCTGCCTTCTCCCACCATCTTGTACCTGCGACATCGCACTCCTCGCTCGCCTCGCCCATTCGACCGACCTTCCTTCGCTCCCCGTCCTTCGCCACCAACAGCGAGAAAGCCAAGCAAGCGACTCGCATCTCGCGCTGGTCCAACCTCCGCACCACGGCCCTTCACAACCACTCCTCCTCCCCCTCGCTCTCGTCCCTCCCCGCCTCGCTCCTCTCGTCCGACGAAAAAGATCTAGTCCCCCAAGGCACGTACAACCCTCTGCAGGAGCAGCAGGATCATGAGGACCTTGGTGGGGGAGGGTTTGGGTTTGGCGGCGAGGAGATGGATGAGGAGAGTGGGGTTGGTGGAGGGTATGGTGGTGGACAGGGACAGGAGAGGTGGAGGGAGGGCAGCAGTGAGATGGGGGATGAGGAGCAGGGAGTGGGAATGGCGGGAGTGGGGATGGAGAGTGATGATGGGCATTCGGAGTTGGTGCGTTTCCTTTCGTTCTCCTTCTGTGCTCAACGAGCGCTCGCTGAACCTCTCGCGGATCGACAGCCCGAAGCCTTCCCCGAAACGGCGCGTCGTCAAGTCCCCGTACCAGGCCAACAGGGCGGCGGCAGTCAACCTCACGTGCGGCGGAAGTCGGTCATCCCCCTTGATGCGACCATCCTCAAGGAGCTGGCGAGCCATAAGTCGTGAGTTGCCGTCGCTTCTCTTCTCTTCGGGACAGGAGCGAACGCTGATGGTTCTGATAATTGTGCAACAGACTCGACGACGCTCCCCTCACGGGTGGACCACCGAGAGGCGGACCGAGTCGGAGCTAGATGCTCGCGCTCGAAGACGAGTAGCGCCGTGCGTCGCGGGCGGCGGCGGTAGGTGTGGTGCGCGTAGTGGTGTCGGTTCGTTATTAGGTCTCTCCACCCTTCTTTTTTCGCCTCGCAGGCTCTTCTTTTCTTTGGCTCTCTTCCCTCCCCTTTTCAGTCGATTACTTTCCCCATTCCCCTTCCCTCCTTCTTCCCCGCTCTTTTCCTCTTCTTCTCTCGTTTTGACAAATGCACACAGAATAATCGTTCAGACTTTTTGCGCGCGAGACGAAGCGAGGCAGAAAGGCTCGGCGATGAGGTCTGCGAAGCTCGGCGCGAGCTTGCCACGACAGCGAGGGCTAGCACAGGGCTCACCTCGACGATGAGCGTCGCTTGAAGTACGTATCTACAGATTTGCACGCTCCAAGGCAACAGACTACATCCGACGCCCCTCTCATCTCACTCGGCCCTCTCGCTCAAGCCCCCCTCCGTCTGTTGTCCTCCTCCCACTCGCTCGCTTCTCATCACTCGTCGCTCTCAGCTCCAACACCTCTCGCAATGGAAGCACAGCCAGCTCAACAACAGCCTACAGCCCACGGCAAGCGCTCCGGTGCAGCGAGGAGGAAGCTCAAGAAGGAGAGGCAGGCGTTACTCGACGCTCAATTCGCGGGACTCGAAATCGACCCGGAGAAGCCGCCGAGGCTGCCGGAGGAGATCATGGACTACATCATCGACCTCGGGTACGACTCTGACTTCCTCGCATCGGTCACGGCTCGCGAGGCGCAAGCCTGCCGCTCTTTCCTCTGCAACACCTCCCTCGTCTGCTGGCGTTGGAACGTCCGCTCGCGTCTACACCTCACTAAGAGGGCCAGCCTGACTTCTGATCGAGGCCTCAAGAGCTTTCTGCTCTTCAGCAGAGGGAAGATGGTGCCGACCCCCATCCTCATGCTCGAGGGTTGCGGAGCGGATCGCCTCGATGGAAAGTTGGCCGGCGACGTACTTGGAGTCTGCGTCCTACGCCATCTTATCTTGGACAAGATCAATCTGCTGGACCCTTTCGTGCTCCTGGAAAGCCGCTTCAGGTTTAAGCGGAGAGTCCCGCCGACCGCCGAGCAAGTACTTCGCTGATCTGCTGCTCGCCGCTCCAGACCTCGAAACCCTCCACCTTTACGAGCCGCTCAGCTTCAAGCTGGACGCGGCAGGGTGTGGCTCGATCAGCTCTCTGGTATTCCCGTTCACGCTCGACCACCTCCGCATCGACGCCTGGGGAGGCGAAATGAAGCCGCTCGCTTTCGTCGCCCATCTCCTCGCTGCAACGGCGAGATCGGCCACGATCTTCATAGGAAACACCCCTCTACCGATACAGTCCATTCCCATTGCCTTCCCCGACACGCCCAACAAGCTGGAGAAGCTCAATATCCATATTGGCGCTTACTCGGCATCTCCCTCGCGAGTCCTCGCCCTCGAACCTCTTCTCCGCCAATGCCAATGCCTGAGCTACTTTGCTACATCTCTACTGGAACCCCACCTTCTCGCCATGCTCCCTTGTCACCTCTCAGGCCTCAAGGTCTATGTGAACGAGCAGTTCGCTCCCTCGATTGTCGAGTGGCTCAAACTTGAGCTACCGGCGCTTTCCAAACTGGAGCAGCTCGTGCTACAGTTTGAGTCGGCGGTGCCATCATCGCTTCCTGAGGGATTAGAGGCCGAGTGCCGGCGCCGAGGAGTCGAGCTTGAGACTAGAACCGGCAGGTCTGCTTCTTCCTCGCGCCTCCACCCTCAGCTGACAGATTTGCCTTTACTTGTGCAGGCAGGCTTAATGAGCAGCAAGTCATGCTCTATGCTGACTAGTTGCGCACGCTGGAGGGGCAGGCGGTAGCGAACTCAGCGGAGCGGTTCGGCGATAATGACGAGGCAGGGGAAGGCGGGATGGGAGCTGTACACTGGCAGCCGAGCAATTGAGTCTGAATCAGAGCTTCCTGCGATGGAGAGTAGGCTGCCTTGCGAGCCCGTCTTTGAGCCTTCTCTCTCGTCGTCGTCGGCTTCGCTCGTCGCCTTGTCCTCTTCGCCGAACGAGCTCCGTACCAGCATTCGCTCGACTAGACTCTGCGAAGCCATGCTTATGAATTTGAGCTACGTCTGAGATGTACCTTAGCTCGACGAGAGTGTCTGCCTCGCAGCCGGCGAAGAAGCAGGGATAGCGAGCTCGGCGCTGGCTTCGGCGTCTGCTCGAGGACAACAGAGCGCTCTTCCTGCCCTCACTCCCTTCCCGAGGGCTTTATCTGTAGTCGATTGAGACGAGAGCCGACTTTAGTCGACCAGCTACACCTTCAGGAGTCACGACCCCTCACCTGACGAGCAGCGCCCGCCCTGCTTGGTCTCCCACCACTCGCTTCGCTTCACCTCTTCTCGTCAATCTCGAACGATGGCAGAGCAGAGACGTTCCAGCTACGGCTCCACCTGCTCCACCACGCCTGCGCCCCTCCTCGACCCTCAGAAGCGCCTCCTCCTCGAGCCCCTCGACAGCGAGACCCAGTTCGACTTTGCCGCGAGGGTAATCAGGTGCGCTGAAGCTTCGAAGTACATCTCTACACTGTCTAATGACTTTTTAACATCCCACAGCAACCTCCCGCAAGCTCTGGCGCCCACCGTTCGCTCGCTCCGCACCACCAGCAGCTCGACGGCTTGCGAGCGAGCCCTCTTCGACACGGGAGCGTGGCACTCGGGCAAGAACGATTGGATAAGCTTTGTAGCAGAGGCGGTCAGCCAAGGCTGTAGCGTAGCTCTCGGGCGAGATGCGCCGCTCGGAGGCAGGAGCAACCAGTGAGTCGCTGTGATTGAGAAAAAAGGGCCTCGGAGCAGCGCTGATGGGCTCTAAGCTGAAACTAATGGCTCTCAAACAGGTACTACTACTTCGCGGGAGAGGCTACGCTCGCTCGCTACGCTTCTGACGCCTTCAACGCCGTGAGTTCTCTCTTGCTCGGCGCTTCCCCTTCGAGGGCTAATCTCACCCGTCCTCAGCTCTGCACCTCGCTCTACGGCTACGACGAGAACATCACCTGGAACACCTTGCTTGGATCCGCCCTCGCCTACAGCTCTGCCGCTCCCATCTTCCTCGCTCGCGCCGACACTGGCATCGCCGAAAAGCCGGTCGAGGTCAAAATCCTTCGCAACAAGCGCGCCGAGTTCGTGCAGGTCGGCAATCGAGTCTTGCACGAGGAGTTCTTGGGCGCTAAGGGTGGAGGAGCTGGGAAGGGAGGGACTGGCCTTCGCTTGAGCTGGTCGAAGAAGCCCAAGAGTGGTAAGGATGCCTCCGCCGAGAAGGCGGGCGATGCGGCTAAGGCGGCGTACAAGGCGGCTTGGAAGCTTCTCGACCCCTCGCATGCTCCAACCCCTTCGATCCCTTTGCCTCTCCACGACCACCCTCTCCCTGGGCGCTTCGTTCAAGTCGACAAATCGGGCGCTGTCGTCAAAGAGGGAGATGCGCAGGGTGGGTATGAGGGTCTCGGGTTGTGTGAACATTGCGGTGTGAGAACTGACCCTCTTCCTCGTCGTACAGCTCGCAAATCTACCGCCACCGAACCCAAAGCCAAGCGACCGCGCTTGGACGCCGAGTGGTGCTGATAGCTGAGTACGTCTTCCTTTGGCGTACCAGTCGGTACCTATCGCTCGCGGATGGAGCTGACCGTTCTTTCTCTCCCTCAGACAAGCAAGACTGTCGGCCAAGCAACTGGGCGTTGCCTGATACGGTCCTCGATCTCAGCGTCGGATCGCGACTCGTCGGCGGTCTCCCCACCTCACCTGGATGATATAGCCTCTTAATTGCCACACTCTATATCTCTCGTAGTATATACGCGTGTCAACGTCGCTTCCTCGTCCCCAGAGCGTTCTGATCGGGCAACAAGCTAACGCCGAGCTTCGGCGCTCACTTCGGGGATTGTTAAACATCCGGAGAGGGTTCACTCGCTCTTGCTGAGATGCTGTACGTGTATGCTGTGGCTCTTGAGAGTGGCTCTGCTTCGCCTGTAGCTGAGCTTCACTCTCAGGGGTCAGGACTGAGGAGTCAGCTAGCGAACGAGCCCCGTTTCTTGAGCTTGACCTCCGCCAATTCGTCTCGCTTGCGTCTCGTCTCACCAATCTCGCGGGATGTCAGAGCAGGACCCTTCTACACCCCCTTCTGGATCTTCAGCTACACCCACGCCCTTACTCGACCCACAGAAGCGCTTGCTCCTCGTGCCCCTCGACAGCGAGACTCAGTTCGACTTTGCAGTGAGGATCATCAGGTGCGCTCGACCTTGTAGATACATCAATAACTCGTCTACTGACTTTTTACGCGCCTACAGCAACCTTCCACAAGCTCTGTCGCCCACCATTCGCTCCCTCCGCACCAACAGCAGCTCAACCGCTTGCGCGCGGCTTCTCTTCGACACAGAGACATGGCATTCGGGCAAGAACGACTGGATCAGTTTCGTTGCGGAGGCGCTTAGCCAAGCGTGTAGCGTTGCTCTAGGACGAGGCGTGCCGCTCGGAGGCAAGGGGAACCAGTGAGTCGTCGCCGTCGGAGAGCGAGACTCTCAGAGCAGGGTTCGTGGGCTACAAGCTGATGCTGGTGCTCTGAGGCAGGTACTACTACTTCGCTGGAGACTCGACGCTGGTCAGATACGCATCTGATGCCTTCGACGCCGTGAGTTCTGCACTGCTCGGCGCTTCTCGTTCGAGGGCTGACCCCATCCTCCCTTAGCTCTGCACGTCGCTCTACAGTTACGACGAGAATGTCACCTGGAACACTCTACTCGGCTCGGCTCTTGCTTACGACGCCGCCGCTCCCGTCTTCCTCACTCGCGCCGACACGAGCATCGCCGCCAAAACTTCGACCGAGAGTAACGCCATCCGCTCGAAGCGATACGAGCTTGTACAGAGTGGACACCGAGTGCTTCACGAACAGTTTATCGGCGCCAAGGGGGGAGGGAACGACAAGGGAGGGAGCGGCGTTCGCTTGAGCTGGTCGAAGAAGCCGAAGAGCGGAGAAGACGAATCCGCCGAGAAGGCGACGGATGCGGTCAAGGCAGCATACAAGGCGGCGTGGAAGCTTCTCGACCCCTCGCATGCTCCAATCCCTTCGATCCCTTTGCCTCTCCACGACCACCCTCTCCCTGGCCGCTTCGTTCAAGTCGACAAGTCGGGCGCCGTCGTCAAGGAGGGAGATGCGCAGGGTGAGCCGAGACCCCTCGTTTCGTTTAGAGGATCGCAAAGGGTGGTGGCTGACCCTTATTTCGCTCTACAGCACGCAAGATCGCCACCGCCGACCCCATAGCCAAGCGGTCTCGCAATGATGAGCCGAAGCCGCCAGCCGAGCCCGCCTTCCGCCCCGACCCAAACGCTCAAAACGGCCGCAACGAGTACATCGAGAAGCACGGCTATCAAGCGTGGCTCTTCGAAGGGATGAACGACAGACCGAGGAGCTCTGACGTTCCCATCATCGGAATCAACGAGGATGGATCGTTCAAGCTCGGCTGGACGCCCTCATCCACGCTGCATGTCGACTCTTCCGGCGCTCCCAACATCAGGATCCGTACCGTCACTGGAGAGCATGATTCGGAGGCGGATCGAGCAGCGGAGCGAGAGAGTCGGGTCGAGCAGGATCCGGTAAGCGTCGCACTTCACTCTCACTTCTCCTTGCCGCGCTGACCTATCTCGCTGCAGAGCTTCCCTGAGGGCGGCACTTTTGCTTCTCTTGTCGTCCGGCAGATCCTCATGTCCCACCGCGTCATCATTGATGCCTACCTCTTCTCGATGCCGTTCGTGCGCGAGATCCTCGAGTCGGAGCTCTTGGATGCTTTCTGGAGTCGGTGAGTCATTAGCTCGGCGCTCCACCATCCTACAGGGAGCTGACGAGCTGCTACCTTAGTCCCAGGAGCGGGATCCACGTGCTCATCACCCAAGCCGAGTCTGCCGTCGCGGCTCCCGAGCTCGGTATCGCAGACCAGATCCAAAGAGTGAGCTTTGCTGTTTTTCGAAGTCGTCTGTAGGATACTACCTAGCGGAATAAGAGTGCTCATGGTGTCTTGTGCGCGCAGGAACGTCTCCGCCGTCGTCGAGCCACCGACCCCTCCGTTCGAGAGGACGAGGCCATCATCACCCACGAGATCGTCACGTCGCCTGGCCTGAGCCTCTACCATACCAAGATGCTCATATCAAGCCACAAGTCCAAACGAGCGCTCGGCATCCTCGATGGTTCGGCCAACCTCTCGGTCTACGGTCTCGGACTTCGGGCGTACATCAACCCCCAGAAGAGCAAAGAGCTATCCACCGAGTCGGCGCGCTTCAGTACAATTCCTATGGATTGCGACGACGGACGCAACATCATCAACATCGTCTTCGGCCGTCATGAGGCCGTCAAGGCAGATGGGAGAGTCCTCCAGAACAGCGCCGAAGCCACCAAGGATGCGGTCGACACCCCAGAGGCTCAGCTTGAGGACAAGAGGCTCTACATGGCCCGAGCAAACCGCGCCGAGGCCAATCCGGTCCGAGCTCCTCCTCATCTCGTCGTTCCACCGCCCAAGAACTCGGCCGAGCTCCTCGCCAACTACACAGCATCTCTACCCGCAGCAGCTCATCGCGCTCCTCCTCCTATCGAACCTGAGATGGAGATCCTCCGCTTGAGCGAGAAGCAGACCACAGCTATCAACGACGCTCGCAAGATCCTGCCCTCGGTCGGCGACAAGGTCACTTCGGTCTGTTTGAACTGCTTTGCGTACGTTCCTCTCCTCTCCCTCTGCTTCGATATCAAGCACTCAATCAAGGAGCACCTATAGCACAAAGCCCAACATGATCGTACAGGTCCAGCACCACTCTGCCGCCGAAGCAAAGGAAGCCGGTGCGAACGCCTCCCTCTCTCGAGTCATCACGGGCGCCTGCAAGTGTCGCGGCACCGTCAAGTCGCTCCTCACAATTGGAGTGACGGGTTGGACCCTCACTGGACCGCCAGCAGCCCAACAACAGCAGTTGACGGAGCTTAGGCTCGCCGTCGAGGTGAGTTGCTTCCGGCGAGCTTCGATTCTTGAGTCTTGACTCCTCTGCTTTCGTGTCCAACAGAGCTTCTCAGTACCACAATACGCCTCTCTCGGCCGTCGTTCGCTCTGGTATCGATGGTACACCGAGCTCAAGGGAGATATCGTCGGATCTGGTGCGCTCGCTCCCTTCGCGCACCTTTGAGACTCTTCTACTCACGTTCTCGCGTTCTCCCACAGGCCGGATTCAAAACAGCATGCTCGCCTTCCTTGCCAAGCACGCCGAGGAGCTCAAGCACCACCCGCAGGCCATCCTCACCACCCCCGTCTTCGACCACCGAACCATGGGCAGGCAGCTGATGAGGCTGTTTGGTCCCGTTGTCTACTCGGTCAACTCGCATGGACTTCTCCCCAATCGTACACATCTTAATGCTTGCTGCTGGAACTCGATAAGCTGACGGTTCGCTTCTCACAGGCCAAATCGTCGTCGACGAGTCCAAGATCCGCGTCAACCACGGTTCGGACGCCCTCGAGTGGGTCGCAGGAGGACTGTTCGGAGATGAAGACTTCCACGACGTTCGCAAGAAGATTGAGAGCGACCTCTCTCAGCTTGAAGCCATTGAGCTGGTCAAGAAGGAGAAGGCCTCCGGAGCGGGACAGGAGGAGGGGCAGGTCAAGAAGGGCTAAGGCGAGCAGATACTGGTGAGTCCAGGTATCTGTCTCCTTCGAGCTGAGCCCAGCTGACATTGTGTCTTGAACAGGCAAGGAGCGAGAATGATATCATCCGCTCAGCACAACATCTTCCCCTCGGGTAAGTCCTTATCTGAGTCTGAGCCGTTGACTCCAACATTCCTTAGCGCGACTTAGTGACCGTATAACCTCTCTCCAGAGCAAAGGCGTCACCCCCAAGCTCTCCACCTTGCCCACTCCCCCGACCCAGCGTACCGAATCGTGTAGACCGACTGCAAACCGACGGCTTTGGTTCAAGTTTGCCTCCTAGAGATGAATCAGAAATGATAGAAAAGAGCAGAGTTGGCAACTTGCTGTGACAACAGTGCAGAACGATCGAGGGCACCGAGAGATGACGGCTCGGCGTTGATCAGATCTTCTCAGCGGTCTGCCTTCGTTCTTACTGGACGCCTCCGCTCTCGCTTATGGTAGAGGGTTGAGGAGGTGCTGTTCTTGAGCTTGCAGCCGAGCTTGTGAAGCCTCACCGGCAACACTTCAGCCTTCGCCACTCTAGCCTCGGCCAAGGCAGCCCGGTTCTCCTCAAGCGAGATACCTCGAGAGCACTGAGAGCTGTACAGGCAGGAGCTCTGAGAGTTGAAACCTTATTTGAGCTTGCAGGAAGAGGTGAGCTGCCTAGTTCTTTCACGCCAGAACGCTGACAGAACCGGGTCGCCGAAACGGCCTAAACTGCTTGGCCATTTTTCGGACAGTTGGCCGAGTGGATAGGCGGTTGTCAATTGTAGGTTAGCAGATTGAGAGCATACTACATCTGAGCCTTCCCCCTCCTCGGCCCTCATCAGTGCCGTCGGAGCCGCTCGCAGCTCAAGGCTCGGCGAAGGGCAACCGGTTCTTGGCCAGACATCTCAAGAGCACTGAAAGTTTGATCACAGTTCATACCCAAAGTCAAGATGCAAGCTGACCCAACAGACTGAGCTGAAGCGCCTAGCTGCTCGTCGCCTCACCGCTGTCAGAGAGGGGTCGCCGAAAATGGCAAGGGCGACTTGACTTTACAATGGGTAGATGGCCGAGGGGTTAAGGCGACAGACTTAAGTATTTTATGCACTCTGTTCTCGAAAGAGGTCCTGGGTTCGATCCCCAGTCTTCCCAGACGTTTCTTTTGCTTCCCGCAACATCCGTATGCTCCGGAGACGACATATCGCCGAACTCGGTACGGCCCCATGCGACGCCAAATTGGCACAGGCTCCAGCTCTCGAGCACATCGAAACGGTGCTATGTAGCAGACACCAAGGGTACAGGCGCATCGCGCTCACTGTCACTACACGCCTCCCTTTCTGAGCTAGCCCACGGACAGCTCCGAGGTTCAAGTCTCCAGCTCCTGGCTCTCCCTCCTCTTCACCGTTCTGTCCTTCGCTCCTCCATTTTTCATTTCCAACAAGAAACACAATCACGTTGGTTCGCGAAGCTGTTTCTCATTCGCTCCGGCCTGCCTCGGCGCCGAACCTTTCTCGCTTCGGCCGTCGCTGCCTTCTGCGCCCGAACCCTCGCCGCCCCTTCTTCCTCTGCTCGTTTCTCACTCAATTCAATGCAGTAAACACGTTCCCCAATCGCATGGCGCCCCACCTCCTCGCTCTTGCCAAGACCGAGAGCGCCGAACGTGCACCTCGGTCGAAAGGCGCTCTTCGAAGCTCAGCCGCTTCCACCCTCTCTCTCACCGCACCCACTCAGATCCAAAAAGATGTACTTCCCCCTCGCCGCTGTGGGGCCACTGCTCGTCGCCTCCAACTTGGTGCTCGCTGCTCCCGTCGCCGAAGCCTCGTCGGAACTGCAGAAGGTGAGCCATCAGCACCCGCGCCTTCAGACGAAGCTGACCTCTCTTCAAAAGCGATGGGAATACTCCGAGTACTTCAACCTGGAAGGACATCGTGGCGCTCGCGGACAATCGGTGGAGGCCACCCTCCCCGCCTTCGCCGAAGCTCTCAAGTCGGGCGTTACCACCATCGAGTTGGACGTTTCTCTCACCGCTTCCAACAAGCTACTAGTCTGGCACGACGAGAAGGTCGACCCTACCAAGTGCATCGACACTACGCCCGTCACGCCCGGCGATTCGCAATTCCCTTATGTCGGCAAGAACTTGGCCAATTTGACGGTCGAGCAGATTCAGACGCTGGATTGCGGTTCTCTGAGGCTGGATGGATTCCCCCTGGCGATGACGAGGCCCAAAACCACTCTCTCAACGTTGGAGCAGCTCTTTGATTTCGTCGATTGCGCGACGGATGAGCCTAGTGAGCTACATCTCTTCCTCTCCCCTCACCACCGCTGACGAGTAGCCACAATAAACAGTCCTCTTCAACATTGAGTCCAAGATCAACGGCGACCACCACAACGAGACTCGCTCGCCCGAGGACTTCGTCGCCGCTTTCAAGGCCATTCTCGAGCCGCGTGGAGCTGGCTTCATCGACCGCATCACCCATCAGTCATTCGACTGGAGGGCTATAATTGAGAGCAAGAAGGTTATGCCCGAGTTGAGGACTTCAGCTTTGGTGAGTTGAACTTGATGTTCCGAGGGAGAGAGCTCGGCGATGGCTAATTGAGATCTCCCGATGCAATAGTGTGATGACACGACTCTGTGGAAATACCCCGAGGGAGCTACTACCGGCAACCTCACCGTCCACGGTACTGGACCGTCCAACTGGCTCGCTGGGTCCGTCCTCTCTCATTTTCGGCTTGTCTTTGCTCGGCGCTGATCAGCTCCGCTCTCCAACAGTATCGACATCGACACCTTCCCCGGCTCTACCCCTCAAGAGCGTGTAGCCCGAGCAGCAGCCTCGATCGGCGCAGATATCCTCTCCCCCGTCGCTACGTCTTACGCTTCAAACGTCACCGATGTAAACATGCCGGGGTTCATCCCCTTCACTACCAAGGCGATGGTCGATGAGGCTAAGAAGCTGGGAATGAAGGTCGAACCTTGGACGCCCAACCGCCTCAACCTCATCGAATATCTCGTCAAGGACTGTAAGTCGCTCGTCTCGCCTTCGCCGAGCCGGCCGAGCTTCGGAGCGAGCGCTGACCTTCTCTCTGCACCTCGCTACTCATGTTGTACAGGCGGCGTCAGCGGAGTCATCACCGACTTCCCGCTTTCAGTCCACAAGTGGCTCACCTCGGAAGGGTACTCAGTCCCTCCCCTTCCCAACGCGAAGCAGGTCAAGCGCATCGACAAGTGCTTGGAGAAGCATTTGGTGCTGACCAAGCACTGAGCTGAGCCGAGCGAAGAGAAACAAAAGATCTTGTGCATAGAACTGCCGGCTGAGGTAGAGCTGAGGGAATAGACTCGCCGTAAGGCTTTTAGGCATTGCCGAGCCTCGTCTGACGAGAGCGAGAGCGAGAGCTGGCGAGACCTCTATCGGCGCGCCTGTTGACAAGTAATCCAGCGTGTCTCGTAGACAACTCGCTCTGGTGCTCTCCGCTCGCTCGCCAACCCTCGAGTCGACCTGCTCGGCGTTCGCTCAATTAAGCCTCGCTTTCCCCTTGCTCGCCCTCTCGCTCTGTCTCTCAGCCGGCGAGTGAGATGCTAAGAGGTGGAAAATGAGATAGCAAGAGAGACTACGACAAGAGGGCACGTATGGAGTCAGGAGTACATCGAAGGAGAGAGCGGCGAAAGTGGGATAGTAACGACAATCAAGGGAGAGCTCGGTACAAGTGAAAGATCGAACCGAGGCGAGGAAGATAAGAGCTATGCGGAGTGATGTGGTGTTAAGGTACTTGTTGTGCTGTGGCAAGGGGGGGTTACCGCCGACCGCGAGGTTCGGTGAAGTCGAAGTCGACGTAAGGCGGTAGGATAGGCCGAGGACGGGCGAGGACGAGGGCGAGCTGAGAGGGTGAGTCCTCGTCGGCTGCGCGGTCGGGCGATGAGGAAGAGGAGGAGGAAGGCGAGGGGGGTCGACCGAAACTGCGCGCAGGAGGGAGGTCAGTAGAGCCGGCAGGAGACGAGTGAAAGAAGCAGAGAGACAAAGCGTACTCAACACAATCGTAGAAGCTCTTCCCAATCCCTCCCTCGAACCTCGGCAACCGCCCCAGCTCCCTCTCGGCGCCATCGACAAAGGAAGCGGCCTTGGCTCGCAGGGAAGGGAGTGAGAGCGACCGGGGAGGGCGTGGCGTCCACTGTGATTGTGCTTGAGTTTGTGAAGCGGTGCTGAGAGTGAGGGCGAGGGAGATGGGTGATGGTGGGGGCCGGTCGGGGCCGAAGGGGAAGGGGATGGCGGAGTCGACCTCAGCGGAGGAGAAGAATGATGAAGGGTGATGTACGCCGTGAGGATAGGCGAGCGTATCTATCGAGTGGTGGTGAGGGGGTGGGTCACCCGCCCGCTTCTTCTGACTCGGCGGCGAAAGATCAAGAGCGAGCAGCCCGAGCCGCTGCGCCGTCGCTCGATCCTGCACCCACTGATAGCTCTCCTCGAGATCGTCACTATCGGCTGAATCGGCGCTGGTGCTCATGAGAGTGGCGAAGGAGGGGTTGGGAGGTGTAGAGTCGGGAGTGAGGGCGGGAAGGTGGAGAGGCGGCGAGGATGAAACGTCGAGGGAGAAGGGAAGGTGTCGTTGATGCGATGAGCGGTTCGGCGAGGGAAGGTCGATGGGAGGAGAACGTGGTGGTAGGGGAGGTGAAGGTGGAAGTGGGTGATCCGTCCCCGTCGAGTCGACGCCGAAGCCGAGGGACTCGGACCCTTCGTCCGCCTCGTCGATAGCGCCCAAGCTCTCTCTCTTTCCCCGCCACTCTGCCCCACCATCCTCTTCCAAGAATCCCGAATCGCCCACCTCGTCCCTCTCCCTCTCGACCAACCTCAAGCTCACGAAATCCTCATCCCCCTCCTCCTCTTCCAACATCTCCTCCAGCACGCCATCCAACCACCTCTCCTCATCCTCTTTCCTCCGCCTCTCCACTTCGACCCTCTCCCGCTCCTGCTGATCCCACAAAGGTCGCGCAGCGCCCCAGACGTTGGAGAGGAGGACGAGCTCTCGGAGGCCTGAGGAGCCCCTCGAGCCGGTGAGTTGGGCTTGCGCGGCGCGCTCGAGTTTCGAGGCGGTGAGAGCCCACATGCTGGATGGTTCTTGTGTTGGTGTGTAGGTCGATATGGGCGTGGAAGGCGGGGTGCGAGGTGACTCGGTCGATGTGGGGTGTTTCGAAGGTCTGACGGAGGGATCAGGACGAGCGTGCAAACCGTCTGTAGGCGAGTCGGGAGGTGGTGGTGCAGTGGCGGCGGGACGTGTGGGGGAAGAAGAGAGGGAACGGAGGTGCATCGATGCTGTAGCATAGCAGTTGTGGTCAGCACTGGTCGCCTTCGGGGTCCTCCGACTGTTTTGAGAGCTTGTAAGAGGGTACTCACTCGGTGGTGAGAGAGGGGAGGGAGGTAAGCACTAGCAGTTAATCGTCCTGCAGTCTGTTACAGAGCGAGAGAAGGGAGAGAGGTGCGACTCTTGAAGGTCAGCTGCGAGGGCTCTGAGAGACGAACAACACTGGTGTGTTACGAGAGCAGTGCTGTACGCATGTAGTGAACTCACCAATTGTGGATCATTGTCACTAGAAAGGGGAGCACTCTTGTATCGGGTTATTTGTTGGTAGCTGAGAGATTCAAGAGAGCGGTGGCGAAGGGAGAGAGGCGAGTAGTCGCGCGAGCTCTCCCCGACACTTCGCCATCGAGTCAAACCTGTAATTCGAGCCTTTAATACTGAATTGCACCTTCCTAGCTCGCATTTGACTCATCAACCTCAGCCTAGCCCGAGCCCACTGCAGACTAACACCGACATCGCCGAGCCCCCTTTCGCCCGTCTCGGCGTTCGGATGCAGAGACCCTAAAGCGAGGTCCGGTCGCCTCTGGGCTGCATAAGAACAACTTTGCTTCCTGCTGCACTCCTTCCCGAGCACTTTACGAACCTCCTTACAAACGGGCTTCTGACCTGCCGAGCCGGCCTGTTCGCTGCTCTCCTTCCTGCCTTTCGCTCGTCTCAATTCGTGTCTTCACCACCAGCAGCGCTCGCCGATCAGCATGTCACAAACGAAGCTACACATCTCTCAAGCCGGCTTCACCACTCCCATCGTCGGCATCCTTCAACGCGCTCGACCAGAGGAGGAGACGCGAGGGAAACCGGTCGTGCTGGTCAGTCGTTCATCCTATCAAGCTGCATGAGCACAGATAGCTGACAGGAGTATGCGACAGATCATCCATGGTGTCCTGGCGCACAAGGATCAGGTGTATCACAAGAAGTTGGCGAATCGGCTGGTGGAGGATAGAGGATGGGATTCGTTTCGGTATGACCTGAGGGGTGAGCTCAGTCGCTCCATCTACTTGCTCGAAGGTAGCTGATGATGTGCTCGAACCGAACAGGACAAGGCGGCGAGAGTGAGGGGAAATGGGGCATGATGAACCTCGACGACGATATTGTGGATTTGCAGGTCGTGGTAGCCTACCTGCAGGAACAGTGGGGCTACAAGATCCATCTCAGTACGTCTCTTATCTCCTCCGCCTCTCCTCGCAAGCTAACCCTGGCTCTATTTCCAGTAATTGCTCACTCCCGAGGTCCGTTGCCTCTCCCCTTCGCCTTCTCCGCCCTCACTCATCCATCCCTCATCCACAGGCTCCATGATCTCCGCCTACTACCTCTCCATGTTCCCTCACCCTCATATTCCCCTCTTCATCAACCTCTCAGGCCGGTACGATATGACCCGCATCCTCGGCGACAAGCGGTATGCTGCTCTTTGGACGAAGGAGGATGGGTACCAGGAGGGCGTGGAGGTGGATTGGAAAGTTAGGGTCGCGGGACAGGATCTGGTGAATAGGATCACTTGCGAGGGGGTGAGTCGCCCTGATGCGAGGACTAGGGGAGAGCGCCGAACTGAGCTGATGAGGTTTCGAGCGGCAACAGCTCCGCTCCTTCGCAGAATGGAACAACGATTATCTCCAGCATTCTTTCCCACAAGATGTACACGTCCTTACCGTACATGGAACAGCCGATGAGGTTCGTCTGGCTACCTCTTCCCGTCTCGGCGCTGGCTAACCTGACCTTCAATCGACCAGATCGTCCCCGTGAAAGACGCCCACACATTCCACACGATCCTCTCCCGTCGCTCGCCTGGTACACACTCGCTGAGCATCGTAGAAGGTCCGTCCTTTCCTCCCCCTTTCCCTGCCCTCCTCCTTCGCCGCCGAGCCCTCGCTGACCCCCTTCGCTGGCACAGGAGCGACACACAACTACCTCAAACCCTTCGACGAGCCAGTGAACAGTATCCGCAAGTGGTTGGCGACTTTTGACTTGCCACCAGCGGGGGGAGGGCCGGGGTTGAGCTTCGGCTCGGGCTCGCCGAAGCAGAAGCATAAGATGTAGATTCTCTCTCTCGCTTGCCCTCTACAGTAAATAGACTAGTAGACGAGTAAAGGAACATGGAAAACGGGTGTTGTGCAACTAATCTCGGCTACAAAACAAAGCCTGCGCGGCGCTCCCGTCGTCTTCTAGAGGTGATATTTTTGTGCTGCTCCTCTCTCCTCCTCTTCCCTACACTACGCTACAATCCACCCCGTCACGGATCCAGCGGACCGAGTAGCTTAGTAAGCCGACTCGTGGATGGCAACGGCGCGGCCACTCGGGTCGGCGGCGCAGCCCCAGTCCTATGGAGGCGAGTGAGGGAGGGAGTGAGGGAGCGGGTGAGGCATGGGCGGGGGACAGGGGCGGAGAGAGGAGAAGAGAAGAGAAAAAGAGGCGAAGGAAGAGTCAGCGTCCTCCTCTGTCGAGCGAGAGAACACGGAAAGAACGAGCGACTCACCGCCCTCGGGATCCACCTAACCGCCGTCTTGGCCGCCGCCTCACTAGGGAAGTGGCCCTCAAAGCACTGCCTAATGAAGTAGGCCTCCTTAGTCTCGGGGGTATCGATGCTCCACCTCTCTGCCGCCTTGCTGAGCTGCTCGTCGCTGACGGTAGCCTCGGCGTGGGCCTTGAGCCCGTCGATCCACGAATAGCCGACACCGTCGGAGAATTGCTCCTTTTGACGCCAGAGGATCGAGTCGGGGAGGTAGGGCTGTTGGGGATGAGCAAGCAAAGCGAGCGAGTGGGTCAGCAGTTGCTCGAGCAAGATGAAGGCTCGAAGCGCGCGAACTCACCCTCTCTCCCTCAGGCGCAATATCAAACGCCTTCCTCAAGATGTACTTCTCCATAATAGGCCTGCCGTCCTTGTCCTTCTGCTCCAGGGATCCCTTGCTGAAGGTCTTGTCCTCGGGGCGGGTCGAGAGCGAGACTTCGAGGAACTCCTTGTCGAGGAAGGGCACACGCGCTTCGAGACCCCAGGCCATGGTTGATCTGGGGTGAGCGAAGCGAGCGAGAGTGGACGGGTCGAGATGGGAAGGAGGGGGGAGGGGGAAGGGGGGAGGGCAGGGAGAAGATTAGCGAGGGAAGGGGGAGAAGGGAGGGGATGAGAACGCACTTGTTGGCGCGGAGGCAGTCGGCCGTGTGGAGGTTCTTGACTCGCTTGATGAGCTCCTGGTGGAAGTCGAGAGGCGAAGGGGCGGCGTGGAAGTAGAGGTAGCCTGGTTCATTCGTCGCGTTCGGTCGAGGTTAGCTCGGCTCGGTCGAAGGAAAGAGCGAAAGACCAAGCACTCACCACCGAAGATCTCATCGGATCCCTCTCCCGAAAGGACCATCTTGACGCCCATAGCCTTGATCTTCCTCGACAGCAAGTACATGGGGGTGGAAGCGCGTACGGTGGTGACATCGTACGTCTCGAGGTGGTAGATGACATCCTCCACGGCATCAAGACCCTCCTCCACGGTGAAGGTGTACTCATGGTGAGCGGTGCCGAGGTAATCGGCGGCCACACGGGCAGCGAGAAGGTCGGGCGAGTTCTCCAGTCCGATAGAGAACGAGTGAAGACGGGGCCAGGCGGTAAGGGTCGACACCTCGTCCTTATCGTCCTCGGCGGCCATTCCTACGAGTCCTCCGGCCGTTCCCGACGACGCCGAGCCGGCACGACTCCTGCTTGTAGCCCTCGACTGGGCGAGCGCGACCTTATCCGTCTCCCTCGCCGCGATGGCAGCAATGAGGGACGAGTCCAGTCCACCGGAAAGGAGGACTCCATAGGGCACCTCGGACATCAGGCGCTTCTTGACTGCCTTCTCCAGGGTCTCGCGAATGAGCGTAAGGTCCGCCGGGGCGGTAGGGCACGCCGAAGGGTCGACATCCCCCTCCCACCATGTAGGCTTGAAGTACCGCTCCGTCTTGCCCGTCTTGGAGTCGTAGAAGTGGCCCGGGGGGAAGGAGATGACCTGGTCGCATTCATCGTGCAGAGCCTTGAGCTCCGAGGCAAAGTAGACGCAGCCGGGGCGGGACGAGTTCCACCCTTGGTAGAGGGTCGTGATGCCGATGGGGTCGCGAGCGGCGATCATGCGCGAAGGGGTGACCGAGGTGTCGAGGAGGACGAAGGAGAACATTCCGTCGAGGAGGCCGCAGAGCTGCGTGTCGTGCTCCTTGTACTGTGACGGGAGGGAGGAGCGTTAGCAAGTCGGACTAGCTATGGAATGTGCGTGACGACCAACCAGGTGCATGATGACCTCGCAATCCGAGTGGGTCTTGAAGTGCGCGGGGTTCTTGAGCGCCTTGCGAAGGGCGCGGTGGTTGTAGATCTCTCCGTTGACGGCGAGGATGAGGCTCTCGTCATCGTTGGTCATGGGCTGAGCTCCCGTGTCTGTATTAATGTAGCATAGGGAGGTGGACCGAGGATAACGATGGAGCCGAACGAAGCCGCAACGAGTCAAAAAGGTTGGAGATGGGAGATTGGAGGTCAGTACAAGCTCGGGAGAGAGTGAAACGTTCGGGATAGGATGTAGGTGGATAAGGGAATGCCTACGCACCAACACCGACGATAGCGAGACGCTCGTGGACGAGGATGGAATCGTCAGTCATCTTGGTTCCCGACCAGTCGGGGCCGCGGTGACGAAGGCGCTTCGAGAGGGCCTGTAGGAGCAGCGTGTGAGTGGTGATCATGTAGCAGATTAGACTGGTACATACGACGGCGCGAGCGCGGAAGGCAGGGAGGTCCTGCTTGCCATAGGCGTGAGCAGCAAAGATTCCGCACCTGTCGGGCGATTGAGGTGGTTGCAAGGTGGTAGAGAAGGTAGGAGTGAGCTCTGAATGTAGCCGAGTAGCTCTAAGTGTACAAGAACGTACATGATGTGAGGTAGAAGCGAGCAAAAGAGGTGGCAGAAGGGCAAGAAGTCGAGTTGACTCTGTGCCGAGTTGGACTTGGCGGCGCCCGGCTCGTCGAAGGGAGGGAGGGTCGAGGCTCTGAGCCAACAGCTCTCTTGTTCTCCCGCCAATCGCTCGTTCCTGCACCCGACTCGACTACAGAAGAGATGGCCACTCGTAGAGGAGGAGGAGCAGCTACTACTACAGCTGTAACACAACAGACCACCACCTCAACATCATCCAACCCTTACCGCTCGTCTCTCCTGCGCCATCTCACCTTGTCCTCCCTCTCGGCCAGTTCATCCCCTACAACAGCCTTGTTCTGGGCAGAGAGGCTATTCGCCTTGGACTCTACTACAGAACTATCCTTGTACCTCCTCGCCACTCTGTTAGTAGCCACCTCTGACCCTCATCAAGCGATTCACCTCTTGCGCCAACCCATCCACTTTTACCCTCTACCCGACCCACTCTCTCGCTACTCGACTACAACTCGCATCTCCCGCCCTGCCAACCAAGCTTCCATCCGCTGTGCGAGACTGTACGCTCAGCAATGCTCGCTGCTCGGCAGGGACAAGGAAGGGCGCCAAGTCCTCGCTACTTTCCTACAACCGGCAACTCCTCTCGCACCACAAGAACCACTCGATATTCCCCCTCTTACCACCACTCTCGGCTCCACCCTCTTTGCTTCCACCTCGGCCTCATCAACGAACGACAACAACGACCCGGCGCTCCAACTCGAACTAGCCCGCTTGGCCCACAAAGCAGGCGAGCACGAGCGGGCGATTCCATCCTACTCCAAAGTCCTCCAATCCAACCCCTGGTGCTGGGAGGCCTTGATCGGCCTCTGCGCCGAAGGAGCGCCTCCCGATCCCGACGCCCTTTACCCTCCTCGGCCTCGACTGCCCACCTCTTCCTCCCTCAACTCTTCGGCCACTACTACCGCTACTTCCAACACCCCCACCGCTGCTGCGCCTATCTCCCCCTTACCAAATCGAGCGCAGCCGCACCCTCCTCCACTGGGCCCGAGCCAGACTTCGGCGGTCAATTCCAGCTTCTCCTTTTCTGGAGGAGCAGCAGTCAAAGGAGGAGGATTCTTCACCCCGAGTGATACGGCTAGTCCGGCGATGATGATGGGAGGAGTAGCCAAGGGGAAGGAGAGGTTCGGACCGGGGGGTGGAGGGTTGTTCGGCGTTGGAGGAGGAGGAGGAGGAGGAGGGGGAGCTGCTGGTGGGAGTATCTGGAGGAGAGCAGTAGGGCGAGGACCGGATGTCTCGGAGATGAGTATCGACGATAGGTGCGTTTCGCTCGGCTTTCTCTCTTGCCTCTCCCTTGCGCCGAGCTGACCTCTCCCCTCATTCGCTCAACACAGCTCCTCCTCTTTTGAGACCTCCTTCTACCCACCCGCACCTCTTTCCTTCGGCGTCCCCCTTCCCGCCACTTCCACCTCCTCAGCTTCGTCCTCACTCTTCACCCCTCCCTCCGCGGCTCCTTCAGCCCCAGCACCAGGCGTTAAACGCACTCGCGGCGGCGGCGCCACCACCACCTCCTCTTATATCACCGTCGGCCCATCGACCGACGAGCAGCCGCTGCCGAACGGAAGGAGAGTAGTCAAGGGCGTCCCGAGTGAGGGAGTGGCTGCGAAGGGGAGGAGGGACAATTCAGTGGCTCCTCCACCTACGAGGAGGAGCTCGCGGCTTTCCCGAGACGCTGGCGGATCGAGGGATAGTATGGTTGCTGGAGGGAGCAGCGGGATGAGCTTGTCGAGAAGTCAGCAGTCCGCTGCTAGCTCGAGTACTGCGGGCGGAGGGGCAGGGGTAGGGGTAGCGACGCGGAGTACGAAAGAACAGCAGCAGCAACAGAGGGACAAGAAGCGCTCGAAAGCCGGTGCTGGACCCTCGGTGCTCTCCGACGCAGGAGGGTCTGACATCCTCTCCCCCACCTCCCACTCCTCCTCCCCCGCTCCCTCCTCGCCCGGCGCTCTTCCTCCCCACCAGCCACTCTCCTTTCCTCCTTCCTCCTCCGCCCCGACTCTCACCGCAGCAGACGCCTCCCTCCTCGCCGAAGCGGAGGATTATATCGTCCATCTGTTGCGCTGTTTCGCGCAGGGCGTGTGTTGGGCCGCGAGGTTTGAGGGGGAGAAGAGTGTGGAGAGCTATTTGCTGTTGCCGCAGGAGCAGTTGAGGACTTGGAGGGCGATGGTTGGGGTTGCGGAGGGGTGGATGGAGAGGTTGGAGTATGAGAGGGTGCGTTTTTGGGGTCTCGTCTCTCGGCGGTGAAGGGGCAGATGGGAGCACAGAACGCTGATACAGACTTCCAACACCCACAGGCCGAGAAAGCCTTCCTCACGGCGCGCTCCCTCTCGCCGCACCTCCTCCACTCCATGTCAACCTACTCAACCCTCCTCTGGCACCTCCGTCGCTCCACCGCACTCTCCTACCTAGCGCAAGACCTCATGCTCATCTCGCCTCGTTCTTCCTCCTCCTGGATCGCCTCCGGCAACGTCTTCTCCCATCTCGAAGACCACGCTGCTGCTCTCAAGTGCTTCAAGAGGGCGGCGCAGTTGGAGGAGGGATGCGTGTATGCGTATACGCTGAGTGGGCATGAGTGCGTTGTGCTGGAGGAATGGGAGAGGGCGTTGGGCTTCTTTAGGGAGGCGGTGAGGAGGGATGGGAGGCATTATAATGCTTGGTGCGTCTCTTCTGTTCTTTTTCTGTCGAGCCGAGAGTGGAAGACTGACAAGACGATGTGATGCGATGGCACAGGTTCGGCCTCGGCAACGTCTACATGCAGACGGGCAAGTACCGCCTCGCCGAGTATCACTTCCGCAAGGCCGCAGAGATCAACCCTACCAACGCGACGCTGGTGTGCTGCGTCGGCTCTGTACGTCCTCCTCTCATCTCCTTCTGATTCTCACATCCTTCGTCTCTCCTCCCCTGGCCTCTACTCGACCTCCCCTCCGAGCGCCGAACCGCCGAGCCCGACCCGACCAGCAAGCTGACCTCCCTCCTCTACATTCAACAGGTCCTCGAGAAGCTTGGCCGTCGCAAAGAAGCGCTCGAGCTGTACGAGAAGGCCTGCGTCCTTGCGCCTCAGAGCCCTGCCGTGAGGTTCAAGCGGGTCAGGATCCTGATCGCGTTAAGGCAGTACGAGGTGCGTTTGGTCCTCTTTTCTACCCTCTCTCTCGCTCCGCCTCCCTTGCTGACCATCTTCTCTCCCCTCGCCGCCTTCCCGTCGTCCCCCTTATCGCCCATCTCGCCCGCCCCTCCACTCCCACAGCTCGCCGAATCCGACCTCCTCCACCTCAAAGACCGCGCGCCCAACGAGTTCAACGTCCACTTCCTCCTCGGCAAGCTCTACAAGCAAATGACCGTCACCCACCCGGGCACGGGCAAGGAGAAGGACATGCTCAAGCACTTTGGCTTGGCCCAGGATTTGGAACCGAGGGCGGCTAGGTGAGTTTTCTCGAGCTTGAGATGAGGAGCTCGGAGTCAAGAGCGATGCTGACGGGTTGATTCGGCGCAGCCTCATTCGCGAGCAGATCGAGAGGGAGGTGGAGGCGGGGATGGAGGTCGATGAGGAGGAGGGAGGAGAGCAGTAGGCTCGGTGGGCGCTTGTTGAGGGTTCAAGTGGAAGAGACGATGCAGGATAGCGTAGGATAGCAGTGTACTATGAGGTTTTACTTGTCGTGCCATCTTCTTTGCCCGACATCGAGAGATTGTGAGCGAGAGAGACGAGGAGAAGGAGCTCGGCGCCGATGCTGGCTTGCAAAGGCGTACGCCTTCGTACTCGAGCAGGATCGCGTGCTGAGCCTCGCGCTGCGCTTGACGAGTCTATAACGCTATGTTCCAGTAGCCCAGTAGCTATGAGGCCTGCTATCAGATCACCGGCTGTCAGTATCGTCGAGCTTCGCCGAGGCTGATGTGCCGGCTGTCGAGGCGAGGAAGGAGCTGTGCAGAGGGAGAGGCAGCGTCAGTCCGCGGCGCGAACGATGAGGGAGCCGAATGGGACTTCTCACCCCAAGGCGAAGAAGCAGCAGGCGCAGTCGCTCCAGCAGCCTTCGAGCCGCAAGCCGAGCAGGTGTTGTCTGCGCCGAGAAGGGTCAGCTTGCGGCCCTGCGGGAGATCCGCGACAGCTCACCTCGGCGCTGAGCGATGTTGGTGGGGAGGTACATGACGACGCCCCAAATGAGGCCGAAGAGGGAGGCATCGGCGACGAGCACGGCTGTGTAAGCGAGAAGACATCGCCGAGCTCAGCGCTGTCGACTGACTTGACGGGACGGGAGAGAGAACTGCTACTCACCGACGATGAGTCCGAGAGGCTTCTTCAGGCGCGTTCGACGGCAGATGTAGCTTGTGGCTGCTTGAGGGAAGAGGGCAAGGGAAGAAGAGATCAGCGCCGAGCTAGCAGCGAGCTGTAGCCGCTTACCCCAGACTGGGTGCGATTCAGGATTGAGGGTGTCGTTGACGAAAGATGTTGGCGGGCTCCTGAGCCAGTCAACAACCGACTCTGTGGTGTTGTAGAGGTAGAGGGCGGGCCGAAACGTTGAGTCGTTGAAGCGAACCGGCTCCGGAAGAGGGCGTTGAGCGAGCGCAGTGGTCAGAGCATCTAAGGGTCGCAAAGATCGTTGTCAGTCTCGAGTACTTCCTCGACAGCGCGGAACGCACCGTTGGAGAGGAAAGTGCCGTTGAAGAGGTCGGGGGAAAGAAGAGGATTGGTCGACCATAAGCCTAGGTCGAGTAAGTTGCCGAGGTAGAGCGCCGCGATGTAGTTCGATACACTTGTACGAAGTTCTGCAGATGCGTCTTCTATCGACAGAAGGTCGAGAAAGCGAACTTGATCTCGGTCGACGAGAGTTGCCAAGCTCGAGCTGTCGTTGAGCTCCGCTCGTTTGAGGTTGAGCGGGCAGTCGTGGGTGGGGAAGAAGTCGGACCTCCAGTCAGGGCAGAGCATCTCGGCGCGGGTGAAAGCGACCTGCGACAGGAAGGTCCCGTTCGCTCCCTCCAACGCTAGCTGCATGCTGTCGAGAAGATCGTTCGCCAAACCGTCCACTAGGCCTCGAGTAAAGGTGTTGTAGCGTCTCCTTCGTCGACCCGAGCGCCTGCTGCTGTAGTCGTTCCTGGGGGAGCCCGGGACGGCTCAAGCGCGAGAGCTGAAGCCGAGCAATCCCTCCGTCGTCGAGGAGACAAGAGAACCTGATCTGCAGTTTTGGAATGTAAGATCTCCGTAGAAACTATCATTTGGTACACCGCCGAATGCTCACCTCCCCTTGCACTGTATACGTATCAAGATCGGCGACGAGGGAGACATAGCGCCGCTCGATGTTGTCTGTCTTTCGGATCGAGTAGCAACTCTTCGAGAGATCGGTTCCCTTGTATTCGAAGCTATCTTCAGTTGAGAGGCGAGCGATCAGCATGCCGGTCGAGCACGATTGCAATCGACTCACAAGAAGGATTATCGGCGGTTCGCCGAGTCGGGAGCTCCCAAACGGAGGTCTTCGAAGCGTTGGCTCCGTTAATGGCGATGAGGGTATAGTCGAAGACCCCGAAGTTGGTACGAAGGCTGTCTCCTGTACCTCGGACGGATCAGCTGCGCCTCTTGGGGTTAGGAAGCGACGTACCGATCCTGAACCGAGCGGGATCGCAGCTGGGCTCCACACGGTACGGAACATACACTTTCCGACCCTCTGTACCCGTACCGTACCGGTTAAAAGACGCATGTACCCGGTACAGGTCGGTACGGGTACAGAGTGCACCTGTACCCCGAGAAAATGGGCGGAGAGGGCGAGGTCCGAGCTCGGCGCTGCCTGGGAGGCGTGAAAAAGGTGTATTCAAAGGTTGACCGCGAAGAAAATGCTGTTCGCTACTGCACTGCAATGCATTTCTTTTGTTAACCGAGTCTTGTAGTGAATTAAAGATGCTCAGCGCTTCGATTCACGAGCCGGCGAACGAGGCAAAAAGCTTTTGGCCAGGCAAAAACACTCTCGAAAACGTCCAACAAAATACTCGAAGTCTACAGAATAGACCACTAGGCTATCTGGGCCTCAAAGCTGGCCGGTGAAGCAAGCTAGCTCGCCAGTATATGACATTTGAGCCTCCGCCGAGCGACCTTCGCCGAGCTCTCTCGATCCCGCGGTACAGTGGTGCAGTGGTACATTTTAGACCCCCTTGTACCTGTACCGCACCACTACCTCTAGGCGGGTACAAACGAGCTTCAACCGGAGCAGTACGGCACCTTCGGTACCGTACGGCGTGGAGCCCAGATCGCAGACGGTCGGCGCCGACTGTCCAGCAAGGTCGAAGCTGTAGTACTCGTCTCAGCGCGACCAGGCTTCGAGTACTATAGGCGACCACTCACAGCCAGGACGAGCCGGTGTGGTAGTCGGAGCTCTCGTAAGCGACAGTCTCGGTGCCGACGGTGAAGACTGAGGTTGAGAAATCTCAGCTCAGCTGCCTCACTCGTAGCTGAAGGTTACTCACCATTCAGGACGGTTAATGCAGCAATCACGGGAATACTCGCGAGAATCATCAACGGCCCGAACCAATGCCACGGGTAGCCCTAGCCGAGTAGAGCCGAAGGTCAGCTCTCGGCGCTGACCTAGCTGCAGGGGAGCAGAGCTTGCCCTCGTGATGGGGTAGTCGAGCGTGAGAACATGGTAAGGAAGCGACCTGAGCGTAGTTAGCTTTCGCGAGTGCATTGAGGCGAGCAGCGAGGCGAGCGAGCAAGACGAGGAGGGAGGGAGGGAGAGGCGCGGGCGAGGTTCGCTCGACTCGGCGATCGTCTGTGCGAGTCCAGACCTATCTCTCTTCGCAGAGAAGGGTCTTCAGGCGCCTATAATCAATGCTTGCCACCGTAGACGATCTACTACCACGCAGTCAACGCGCTCGCTAAGTCCTGCTCCTCCCCTGTGCTGCTTTCCTTCGTGCCCTGCCAACGAGCTCACCGGCTCCACCTCACTGGGATGCAGGCTCTACTAGTCTAGGCGAGTAGGGAGGTAGAGGCTCGTTGTCGTCTTCTTCGTCGGCTGAGGAAGCTGAGTCGTCCGAGTCGCCCGAGCTGGTGTCCTCCGAGCTAGAGTCGCCAGAGCCCGAGTCTTCGTCATCGTCGGATGAAGTGGTCAAGCTGCTGTACCTCGAGAAGCTGATGCCGAGGGCTGCAATGACGAGAGGGGGTCAGCTCTCGAGCTCCGAGCGAACGAGTTCGAGTCGAGCTTACCAGCGAAGTGTGCTCGTTCTGGCAGGGTAAGCTCGAGCTTGACGGGTAGTAGATGTAGCCGCTTCATCATCCGCTTCACGTCGTGGTCTATCTTGGGCGTACAGCCGTGCAGCTTCGCCTCTGCTGTTGCCTCAGCGTTGGCTTCGGCGGTTCGCCGCTTGATGTACTGGTTTCGAAGCATCCTGAGACCTGTTGAGACAAGCTCCATCAGCTTGTACAAAGTGCGATAGCACATTTCCTTGGAGACTCACACATATTGCCGTCGACCGCCTGGTCGTAGGCAACCCAGAGCCTCCGGCGCAGCTCAACCCTCTTGATCAACTCCTGCGACCAGAGACTCCGCGGTAAGAGGGGCGCCCAAAGCAGGTAACTTGATAAGACCCTGAGGTCGCCGTCAAGGGCGGTGATGAGGCTGTGGTTGGTGACCCAGTCCGCCTCCGAGAAATGGCTGTAGATCTCCTCCAGCTCTCGATACCAGACAAAGTGATCCTTGTCTAACCAGTCGAGGATCAGAGCAGTCAAGCGAGGAGTAAGCAGCTGTAGCTCGATGTCTAGCGACGCCATAGTGCGCGAGAGCTCGCTCCGAGAGCGCTGCCAGCCTGGAGCGTGTGGCCGCTTAAGCGACTGCGGGCTGTTTTAGAGCAGGAGAGCAGTACGAGCTGGTAGTGCGATTCTGTTCGAAGCTGTCGGAGGTGAGAAAGCGAGCTGAGACGATGAATAACGAGAAGGGAGACCTTGGCCTTGGACGAGCCCGAGCAGCTCGAAACGGCTCAGCTTCCTACTTCAACTTGCTCGTTCGTTCGCTGCTCTCGACCGAGGCTACAGGAAGCTACTACGGCCGAGCTCTACCTACAGCTCACGCCCCACCACCGCCGACTCGCTCAGCTACACCACGACCAGCTCTCTCGAATCGCGCTCAGGACGGGACGGAAGCTCGCTGAGAACGTGCTGCTCTAGTGGGAGATCGTTCGGAAGCTGCTGGTGAGTCTCGAGTCTACTCAAGTGCTGCTGCTGGCCGAGGGGAGCAAGAAGAGGAGCTCAGCAGTGCAGAACACGCGCGTCGAGGGTCGAGCGGGCGGACGGGGAGGAGAGGTGGCCTGGGAGAGAGGGAGGGCTATAGAGGAAGGTGGAGAGAGCTTTAGCTGACCTCACTGCTCCCCGCTGCTCGTAGAACATCTCGCTCGCTCGGACGAAGCTCACCTCAGCTCGGCTCTCCCTTCGCGCATCTCGACTCGACTGAAGGTGAGCAGCTCGCTGCAAGCTTTTTCGCAAGGTAGCTCATACTCTCGCGTTACTCCGCAGCTCCCATCAACACCGCTCCCTCGCACCCTCGACCGACATGCCCTCCACCGAGCTCCCCTCCTCCCTCACCGCTCCTCCCTCCTCGCCTCCCCTCCCTGTCGAGCTACTCGCCCAAATCATTGATGAAGCTGCCAGAGATCACGACGACCTCGACTACACTACCCTCCGTCACCTCTGCCTCACTTCGAGGAGCATCCTCCCCTTCGCTCGGCGGGCGCTCTACCGCGACATCACCGTCACTGTCAACGACTACCATCCGAAGCCTCGGCCGGTATTCAGGGGAGACGACCCTCTTGAAGAAGAACGTTTCCTGATCTCTAGCGACAGTGATGCGCTGGAGGAAACCTTGGCGCGAGCTCCTCACCTCTCCCAACTGGTCACCGGCTTCAGTCTCTGGTACGACACCAAATTATCGGCACTTGAACTCCCTCCTCATCTCATCGGATGCTTTCTTCGCATCTGCCCAAACGTCATCACATTCCACCTACCCGAGGCTTATGTTAAGGAGGCGGAGACGGTCGTTGCCGAATTGTCGAGCGGGGTCCTCAACTTGACGCAGCTCGAAATCAACACGACGAGCAACATAGACACTCTCGTTTCTCATCTTCCCCTTCTGCAACACCTTCACCTCCGCAACTACGACGACAACTTCAGCTTTGAAGCGCCGAACTTCCCGTTCCAGCTCAAGTCGCTTCGGCTGGGCGCGAGAAGGACTCCAGGCGCGGAGGATTTACTCGAGGAGCTTCTCCGATGCTCCGAGAAGTCGCTTGGTCATCTCCACCTGCCCTTGTCCACCGCCGCCAACAGTTCCTTGCGCTTGCCGCAATTCGCCTCCCTCTCCCACCTGACGCTTTGGACCGACTACGATGAGCGCGACGTCGACTATCCCAAAGAGCTCTCCGACGACCTGCCCAAGTGCACTAGCCTTCGATGTCTCCGCCTCGCCATCATGGTCGTGCCCACCACTGTCACCGACCGCCTTCCCCTTCAAGTATCAGCGATCCAATTTGACGTCGCACCGCAGAGAAAGGATGCAGGGGCACTGTTCTCGGACGGATCGCGAGGAGCGCTGCGTCAGGTGATCATGCAGGACAGCGGGAACGAGGGGTGGGAGGCGCTCGGCGCCGAGCACGGGTGGCAGGTGGATCGCTTCAGGCGGAAGGTTATCTTTGTGAGGTAGAAGGGACGATACGAATAGTTGCTTTGCAATGCTGTAACTTGCTATGTCTCCGCTATCTTTGTCGTTTTGCGAAGAGTGGAAGAGACAGGACGAGCTCGGCGGAAGATAGCAGAGCGCTTCACTCGCCTCGCTAGATTTTGCAAGGTACGAGCCGCCGAAAGAGCTCTCCGCTACTAATACGAAGAGCGCCTGCTCCTCGATAGCCTTCCTCGAGGTGCACTGCAAGGTCTCAAGAGCGAGAGAGCGGAAATGATGAGGGCCGAGCTGGCTTCAAGGCTCAGCGACAGCTGTCTGCGAACATGCAGCTGTTCCCTAACTGGTCGAGTGCTCGTCCCAAGCTTCACTGAGCCCTCCCACACCTCACCTCGACCCGACCCCGGTCGACCCTCTCCTCTCCTGCTCAAGTCGGCTCGCGCTTCGACCCTGTTTTTGCTCTTCTCCCTCTCGCCTCATTTCTCGCTGCTCGCCAGCTACTCGTCTTCACTAGCCAAAGCACCTACCAGTAATCTACGAGATGGAAGCTCTACCACTCGACAAGCTCAGCCTCGACAACAAGGAGGGGAAGCAGGAGGAGCAGCCTTTGACGAGCAGCAGCAAGAGCAAGAGCAAGCGGTCTGGCGCGGCGAGGAGGAAGCTCAAGAATGAGAGGAGGAAGAGGCTGCATAAGCTACCTCAAGAGCTCATCGGCCACATCCTGCGACTCGCATACCCTGCGCCAGCTCCGGCGGCGCTCGTCGCTCAGGCCTCAGGAAGGAAGGGATCGCTTCGTGCACCTCGCTCGCGCCGCTCTTGTCTCCCGGGAGTGGAATGAAGAAGCTCAAGTCATCATGTGGAAAGATGTTCATCTGGCAAGCGACAAGGCGATCAGGTCATATCTCCTCAGCGCCGAGCGAGCGCCAATTACCACCGTGCTGTTCATCGAGCCCAGCCAGGATACGTCGGGACGGTTGACAGCTAGCGCCGTTGCCAATGTGCTCAAGAGCTCGACGGGTGCGCAAACCGTATGCTTAGTCCGCGTGGGAACTCCTGCAGGACCGCTTCCCGTAGACATCCTTTTGTCGCCATCGCTCGCAAGCAAGTCCTATGCGCCGAGCCTAAGCGGATTTCTCGCTGACCAGTCTATTCTTCTCAGGCGTCACCCGATTGCATCTCTACGACTGCGTGTACACTCCCTTAAGCTCGACATGCTTCGCTTTCCCCTTCCAGCTGGAGTTCTTCGGCTTCGGTGGCAAGCAAGATGCAGCCGGGGGCGCCACCGCCCTCATTTCGGCCGCGCTTCACGCTTCTCCCGAGGCGTCCCTCGTTGGACTTCGCAACCGCCGACCCCGAGCTAGCTGCGATTCGAAGGCCGCCTCTCCGAGCCCGGTGCCATGTGGCGCGACTCGCGTGCCCTTCTCTCCGCTCCCTCACTCTTCAGTTCTACAACACCACCGCCGACAAATTCCTCTACAGCATAATAAAACAGTGTACAGCCCTATGTATCCTGTACCGCAACGTCCTAGACACGGACGTCCTAAAGGTAGCAGCGCCGAGCATCGAGGAAATGCAAGTCTTCCGCTCGACATTCGCGGACTGGAAGGCCGCGCTCTTACTGTGTTGGGGTGTTGT
This sequence comes from Leucosporidium creatinivorum, assembly GCA_001600635.1. Classification (NCBI taxonomy): domain Eukaryota; kingdom Fungi; phylum Basidiomycota; class Microbotryomycetes; order Leucosporidiales; family Leucosporidiaceae; genus Leucosporidium; species Leucosporidium creatinivorum. The sequence continues at coordinate 421,063 of BCKL01000001.1, read as the reverse complement.
AGCAGCTTGGTCAGACCCTTCATCGGTATCGCCCCACCCACCGCCGGCTCTTCGTCAGCTCACTCTCCCCGCGATGCCGCCCGCGTTTCGTCACGACGAAGGCGATGGCTTCAAGATCCAAATGGAAAAGGGATGCTCTCGCTTCACCATCAAGATTGTCTGGAGGGATTAGCGCAAGTGAATCCGCCGGTTCTGGCTCGCAGAGCTGACGAGCCTTTCCGTTACGCCGGCCGCCGAAGCTGACCGCCGAGACGAAGGGAGGAGTTCGAAGGAAGCGGTGTGTAACGAGGAGCTCGACAGCTTGCTGGAAAGACGACTTTGCTGCTCTCTTTCCTATCAGCGAGAGGGCGGAAGTCCTCGAGAGCTCGGCTTGAGAGTCGAGAATCAAGCTCGGCGCTTCGCCCGTCCTCTCCATCGCTCTCTTTCCACGCTGAGAGATGATACAACAATCTTTCCACCTCTCAAACAGCTCAATACGGCCTCCCTCGCCCCCCACCACCTCC
>BCKL01000001.1:278005-420540 GCA_001600635.1 Leucosporidium creatinivorum | reverse complement strand
CCCCCGCCTCGCCCTCCTCCAAAGTCCCGGCCCCCAGCGCCCGGCCCCCCGAACCTCTCCAACGCATCCTGCTGGCTCGGCAGCGGTCCACCTCTTCGCATCCCACCGCCCCCTCCTCCTCCGCCTCCGTACCCCCCACCACCTTGCTGCTGGGGAGGACCGCCGAACCCTGGCATCTCGTTCCCGCCGCCAAAGCCGGGGATATTGGGCCCTCCCCCACCTCCGCCCATCCCCCCGCCACCGCCGCTGCTGTACCCGCCGTTACCGTTGAACATGGGTGGTGGAGGGCCTCCTCGGAAACCCCCTCCGCCGCCGTTGGAGGAGAAGCCAGGAGGGGGACCGCGAGAGTTGGAAGAGAAGCCGGGGAGGAAGGAGTCGTCGTCGCCTGTTTGAGCGTTGGTGGTGAGTGGTGTTGAGGAGCGAAGGGAACAAAGGAGGGCAAAAGGAGAGGGAGAAGGAAGATGAGGTGGAGAGGAGGGAGGCGAGACGAGGGTGAAGAGGGAGGCGAGAGAGGGAAGGAATGATGGAAGGGAAACGTATGGAGGAAGGGACAGAGAGAAGAATGAAAAGGCGACGAGTTCAGCGCGGTCCACGAGCGAGCGAGTGGCGCATCCTCGTAGCGAGGCGGCGGGGGAATCATCGCCGAGCTCCTTCCCAGCCTCATAACGAGAGAGAAGCAAGCCACTCACGTTCCTCCTCATCCTCGCCAAACTCCTTGGCCTTATCCCTTCCCACATGGAAGCGATCGTTAAGCAGCCGGAGCCCTGTTCAATCGCATACATCGTCAGCTTCTCTCCTCCCTCCTCCCTCTCTGCAAGCCCAAGGTCAAGCAAGTAAAAGAAACTCACCCGGCCTTCCCCTACTCCAAAATCTCGTCGTATGATCATTACTCGCCGAGCAAAGGATATGTCCCAACGGATGAAAAGCGAGGGACCAAACGTTTGAATCGTGCGCGAATTCGAGCGTGTCTTTGGGCGTGGCGTCGGGCATGGACCAGTGGATGATGGACCCCTCGGAGCCGCCCGAGACTAGGAGGTCGTCGTGCGTGGGGTGCCAGGCTAGTGCTGTTCGGTGAGAAGAGAAGGGGGAGGGGGTCAGCCTCGGCGTTTCCTGCTTGGAGCAATCACGAGCAACGCGGGGGAGAAGAGAGAGAGAGAGGACAAACGCACAGCAAACCTCCTTCTTATGCCCCCTTAAAGTGACCAACTCCTTCATCATCCGAATGTCAAACACCTTGACCAGCTGGTCGCGCGAGGCCGTGGCGACGAGGTTGCCCGAGGGGGACCATTGCGCCGCTTGGACTGTGTTCTTGTGGCCGTGGCTGTTTGTGTTGCGTCAAGTTGGGTCGGGGCGAGGGCGAGGGCGATGGGGGTGGGAGAGGGAGGAGGAGGGAGTGAAAGCCGAGAGAAGAAGGAGGGGAGGGGGAGAAAGGTCAGCGAGCGCTCGAGAGCCGAGAAGAGGCGCGACGCGAGAAGAGAGAGTCGTCAACCGTACAGCGTCGTTAGCACTTTGCTCGTCCTTGGATCCCAGAACTTGATGAGGTTGTCCTTGGACCCCGAGACGAGGAGGCCTTTGGTCGGGTGCCATTTCACGCATTTGACGTCCCATCCGTGGCCTGTGCATCGCCGTCACTCGTGTCAGCATGCAGTAGAGCAAAAGTAGGTAGCGCAAGTCGACTCACCCGTCAGCGTCTTCTCCTCCCTCATCATCTCAAAGTTCCAAATCTTGATCGTCCCATCATCGCTTCCCGTGGCGAAGCGATCATCATTCGGCGCCCACGTGATATCTCGCACAGATTCGCCATGGCCTTGAAACACCTGGAGGTTGTTCATGTTGGGTTGGAAGTACTTGATCAGTCCCGCGTTGTCGGCCGAGATGAGCCATTGGCCTGAATAGGACCATTCCATTGCTCGGACGGCGGAGTCGTGCGCCTGTTGAAGGGTAGGACGATGGTCAGATGAGTTTGGGAGGCGTACGAGACGCGCGTAGGGAGAGAGAGAAGGACGGACCTGGAGGATCGTCTCGAAGTTGAAGGTCAGGCCGTTCCAGAGGGTGAACTCGCCCGAAGTGGAGCCAGTAAGTACTCGACGAGCATCGGGTGTCCACTGTCTCAGCGACCGCGAGCGAGCGAGAGATGAGAAGCGAGAGATCAGCTTGCGAAAGGGAGAAGGGAGAAGGGCAGCGCGCCTCGACGCACCTTTACGATGTTGACGGGACAGCGGATCTTGTTGGTGGAGGTGTGGGCGTAGCGGGTGCAGTAGGAGACGGAGCGGTTCGTGTAGGCTTGTGGAGGGAGGAGCTGTAGGAAGAGATGGGTCAGCTTGAGCGGCAATCAGCGAGCGAGCGAGCAGTGAAGCGGGATAGAACTGACGTTGACGAGGTAGGAAGGGTTGGAGCGCATGAAGAGTTGATCGTCTACAGATGTCTGGACCGTGCGGAACTGTAGCGGGTGCAGAGGCGTTAGGCTTTCCCCTTCCCCTGCCCGTCCAGCGCCCTCTCCTCTCGCTGCCTCAGCTGTACCGGTACCAACTTACAATCTTCCACTTTTCTAGCCCGCCAAAAGGGTCTACAGTCCTCCTCGGCCTAACCCTCTGCCTTTTACCATCGTGGCCAAGCTTCTCCTGAGCGGCCAAAGCGGCGAGTTCAGCTTCCCTCGTATCCTGAGGAGGAGCGACTGGGGGGTCGTCGATATGCTCTGGTCGCCAAGGTTGAGGACGGGAGAGGGCCGCATCTAGTGATGGTGGGAATAGGTCCTGTACAGCTTGAGGAATGACTGCCGTCATGATGTGCTACAGCTTCAAACAGACGAGGTAGGTCGAAAGCCAAGAGTCGCGAGCGGTTCTCTCTAGACTCTCTCCTCCTCCCTCCTCGTTCTGCTCAGCTCGTCTCGACTCGACTCGGGGCTCTTCTCTTCTCGTTCCTACCGTCCTACAGCACACCTAGCTACCAGCCTACAGAGCTACAACAGCGGAATGGTCTCCTCCGTGTCCAAGTCTGCTGCCTCCGACAAGGATGCAGCCGTCATCACCCCTCGCCCTAAAACTGACGAGAACATCTTCCTCTTTGTACCAAACTTGGTCGGTGAGCTTACTCTCTCCCTCTCTCTGTACTCTGTTGTACTACATCTGTCCTACACCGACTCAGCTCGGCCTCTGCTCGCTATCTCTTCCTCCTCCTCCTCCTCAAGCCCTCCTCTGCTGTACAGCTTACTAACCTCCTCCTCTACTACATGCAACAGGCTACGCCCGCGTCATCCTCGCCGCCGCCTCATTGACCTACATGCCCACGCACCCCAAGTTCTGCACCTTCGCCTACTGCATCTCTTGCCTCCTCGATGCCGTCGATGGACAGGCCGCCAGGGCATTGGGCCAGACGAGCAAGTTTGGAGCGATTTTGGATATGGTCACGGATCGGTGCGTCGTTGCTGTGGGCTGGTCGAGGGGCAGGGAGTCGGTTGTTAGGCGGCCCCCCCACTGACGTTGCTTCTTTCGCTTCCTTATCCTCGTTCACCACTACTCCCGACCACTCCACCCCTCCACCTCCCACCCGGGACGACCTCACACCACACCAACAGCTGCACCACCTCCTGCCTCCTCTGCTTCCTCGCTTCGGCCTACCCTCAATTCGCCCTCTTGTTCCAATTCCTCATCTCCCTCGACTTCTCCTCGCACTACATCCACATGTATGCGTGAGTGCTCTTCCTCTCACCTTCTTCTCTGCCTCGCGAGGGGAGCGAGGAGGACCAACGAGCTGACGCAGAGCCGATTCTGATTGAAACAGCTCCCTCATCTCGGGCTCGGCTTCGCACAAGAGTGTCACTAAGAAGCAGAGTTGGATCCTTTGGTCGTACTACAACAACTCGGTGTGTTTTCCGTGCTTGCGTGAAGGCCGCAGAGGCAAAGGAGCAGAGCTCGGCGCTGACCTTCTCAATTCTCCTCCCCTCTCTCCTTCATCACCCTCCCCTGTCACGCACACTCCGCCCACTCTCTACTCATCGCTATCATGCCTACTCGCACTCCTCTTCTCTCCCTCCCTACCTCACGCTCTCCCTTCGCTCTTTTCCTCACCTCGGCGCCCTCCCATCCCTCCGTCCCCTCCCTCGCCCTCCACCCAAACAGACCACCCTCTTCCTCTTCTGCGCCTTCAACGAGCTCTTCTTCGTCGCCCTCTACGTCGCTCACTCGTACTCCACTCCTCTGGGCCTCAAACCCCTCCTGCACCTCCTGCCTCACTGGTCGACCGACCTCCTGCCCATCATGTGGTACCACGCATTGGAGAACATCACCTGGCCTCAGGTTGTGGCGCTCGTTACGTTCCCCGTGATGGCGGGCAAGCAGGTGATCAATTGCGTGCAGTTTTGGAAAGCGAGTAAGTTGCTTGTGGAGGCGGATCAGGAGGAGCGGTGGGTCAAGCAGAATGAGAAGAAGAAGGAGTGAGGTGCGAGCGACGGGAGGGAGAAGTGGAGGGTGGGGAGGAGAGTCGAAGAGAAGTGAAGGCGGAGGAAAGTTTGGAGGAGCAAGGAGGGAGCTCGGCGCACGCTAGATGGCCGTGTTGTGTTGGAGGAGGAGCGGAGCAACGAGCAAGGAAGGAGCAAGTTCGACAATCTGTATATATACCTGTAGGAGCCGTGTGCGATTGCCCCTTAATGATTCGAGCAATGGAAGCGACAAAGACTGAAGCAGCGCTCGATTCGGCGAGGGGAAAGCGAGCGCCGAGCACTGGCTGGGCGAGGCGGAGAGCTGGAGAGCAGGGCTGGCTCTGCAGCCCGCATTAAGAACGAAGTAAGATGCTCTCCAGCTGTCCTGAATTTGTAGCCTTCCATCTCGCCTCGAGCAAAGACCTCCGCTTCTCTTTCTCCGCCTTCTCGCTCCATCTCGTGCCATCATGACTCCCTCACCAAGCAGCACCACCGTCTCATCTACAACTCCAGCAGCTCTCCTAGACGACGAAGGCGCCCTCTCCGACCCTGTACGTTCCTCCCCTGCTCCCCTCCCCTTCTCGCTCGCTGACCTCCCCTCCCCTCGGCGTCAAACAAAGCTCTACGCCATCCTCCGCGCCACCTTCTCCCACTACGCCTCTCTCAACGCTCTCCCTCCCGCGCCTGTAACAAAGGGAGCGACCGAGACGGAGGAGCTGGAGGATGCGAAAGAGGGGGAAGAGTGTCTGACGAGGGCGAGGTTGAATCGCTTTGCAGTGGAGACGAATGGGAAAGGTGCGTTCCTGTCTTCATTTTGACTGCTAGGTCCATAGCTGATGAGGGGTGGCTGGGCTGCAGAGATGGACGACGAGACGTTTGTTGGTGAGCTCTCTAGATCTCTCTTTCGCTGCTCCTCACCTCTCGCGCCGAGCTGATGACTATTGATTGACGAATTAATAGAGATCTACGAGTACTTCCACTGCGTCTCCGTCGCCGAACCAAGTCTCGGCGGAGACGTCCGAGTCCCGGCGCTGACTTTCAAGGTCAGCCCTCTCCCTCTTGGTGCTGCTCTGTTGGTGGTAGTTCGCTAACTCGAGGGCACGGTACAACAGGGCTTCACCCAGCTGTACGAGCTGCAAACCGGTGCGCCTCTGTTCTTTCCTCTCCCTGCCCGTCGTGCTCGGCGCTGACCCCCCCCCCCTTTTCCTCCCTCCCTCACTCCCCGACGACGACAATTACCAATCACAGGCGCCGAGGAATCAGAAACATGGAAAGACCTCAAAGCGTGGGGGTATAACGAGCAGCTGGAGCTGGTTCACCCTCCGAACCGAGTTAAGGAGGAGGGCGAGAAGAAGGGGGAGGGCGATGAGGTGACGCAGAAGATTGGGGAGCTGAAGCTTGGTGAGGGGGAGAAGGAAGAGGAGAAGAAGAAGGAACAGAAGGAGTAATATATCTCGCTATTTCCTCCCTCTCGCTCGCTCGGCTCTCAAGCTCTCGGCGATTCTTCAGTAGCAGAGGGCAGAGGAAGAACAAAACTGTGTCCATCGAGGCCCTCTTTACTCAAAGCTCCTCTCCTTCCTTACCTCCCTCTCCACCCGCCTCTCCCTTCCTCTGCTCGCCACCAACGCCTACCAAATCCCTCGCGCTCTGCCTCAGATTCTCCTCGACAATCACCTCGGCGAGGCTGAACTTGGGTCTCGGCTGCCCGTCGGCATCACATCAGCACACTCCACTACTCGCGAGAACAGAGAAAGAAGGACGCACAGGAGTAGGCACCAATGTCCTCTCCGATCTCGTCGGCGAGACTTTGATTCTCGTCGGCGTCGTTGAACTCTCAAGAGCAGGAGCAGAAAGAGGAGGAAGGGGCTGCACCATCGTCGTGGGCGTTTCGGGGATGGCTTCGATTCCATATCCGGGGGCGGAGGGGACGGAGACGGGCTGGGCGTCGAGAGAGGTCGTTCGGCGCGAGTTGACTGCGAGGCTCGGAGGTCAGCGTGCGCGAAAGGAGGAGGAAGGGAAGGCAGGGCGCACGGGTGTAGAGCACGGAGATGGTGTTGAGCTCGGGAAGCAGGGTTTCAAAGGCGACGAAGATCTGTTGGAAGAGAAGGGGAGAAAGGTCAGGGAGGGGGAGCGCGGAGATCTGAGAGCGGAAGGACTGACGGGACTTTTCTGGTCGATAGCGGCGCTGACGAGCATGCCTATCGAGCAGAAGGCGGTGAAGACGAAAGCTTGTACCGCTACCCCCATGACGAGGGAGAAGGAGCGAGCGAGCCTAATGTCGTCGTCGGCTGTCAGCTTTCCAACCGCGCCGAACCGCCGAGAGAGGACTGACCTTCGACTGATGGTCCCCTTGCGCAGGAGGAAGACCGAGGCGATGAAGGCGGAGGAGAGGTAGATGTCTGCTACCGCGTTGGTGATGGAGTAGGCGAGGAACCATTTGCGGAGGGGCTGGACGAGGAAGGGAACAAGGGTGGTCGTCGCTGCGAGAGCTGGGTCAGCTACGGTTGAGGGAGCAAGAGATGAGGACTCACTCTGGCGGACGAGGAAGCCGGTGTAGGATGTGATGGAGGCGATGACGGCGAGGAGACCGAGGACTGTAGCGGGGACGTTGTGGCGCGAGACCTGCGCCGAGTCGAGCCGTCGCCGAGGTCAGCTTTGAATCCTCCGCTGTGCAAGGATCGAGCGTCAACTCACCGCCCAGAGACGGTACAGCAGCCACATCTGAGCTAGCACCGTAGGCACGAAGATCAAGACCAAAGTCGCCGTCAACTCCCCGTCGAAAGGGTTGGCGCCCGTTCTCGCGACCTGTTGCTCGTCAGCTCTGCCCTCGCTTCTCCCTCCTCTGTAGCATGAACTCACTGCATCCCAGACCCTCTTGATGTCCAACCCGAGCTTGGCCAAGCAGCAAGCGACCATCACCGCAACGAGGAGCTTGTGCGCCTGTTCGAGCTTCCCTCTCGCGAGGCCATAGCGCGAGATGTAGGTGATGGAGAGGGAGACGATGACGCCTACTAGAAGGAAAGAAGCGACTGTAGAGAAGTAAATCGAGTCGGGCATGCGAATGGCGAGCAGGAAGGCGGGGACGGTGTCTGTTTGAGAGATGAGAAGGCGGTGAGCGAGCTGTAGCTCAGCGAGCGACGGACGAAACGTACTGGGAGGATAGGGAGGTGGGCCCCCTGGTGGAGAAGGGAAGCCTGGTGGTGGTGCTGACATGGTGTGAAGCTTGTGAGCTGCTTCGAGGCGTGTGGAGGGCAGACGAGTGAGTCGGAGGGGGAAGAGAGGCGGCTGCCGAAATCGAGAGAGTCGAGCGATGTGCAGCCGAGTTCGGCAGGGGTGTAGCTGACGGGTTTAGATCGTCGGCAGAGTAATCGAGTGCGGCCTTGGCAAGCTTACAGCGAGTCCGACGATCTGTAGCCCAGCAATCGAAGCGATCTGTCGTCGCCGAGTAGGCTCCCCTCACCGCTCGGCTTGCTCACGAGCGTGCCTCGATCTCATCCCTTAGTAACGCAAGAAAACAAATGCAGTACTACCACTAACGTGCTAACAACCTACAACTTGGCCAGCTTGTCGTACTTGGCCGGCTTCTTGGTCGCGAACGCCTGGAACGACCGCGCCAGATCCTCCGACTGCAGCATGGCCATGTTCCACACCCTCGTGTACTCGAGTCCTTCCTCGACCGTGTGCTCGCGCGAGTAGTTGAGGAGGTGCTTCGTGCCGAGGACGGCGATGGGGGATTTGCCTGTGAGGTGAAGGAGGAGCGAGCGCCGAGGGTCAGCTCTGTCAAGCTGAGGTACGATGAGAAGACGACGTACTGGCGATGATCTTAGCTGTCTCCAGCGCAGCCTCCCTCACGCCTGCGCGACCGCCCTTCACGACCTTGGAAACCAGTCCGAGCCTCAACGCCTCCTCGGGACCAAAGTTGCGCGCCGTCAACGCCAGCTCGTACAGCAGCGAAGCCGACGAGGTCTCCTTGGGTAGCCTCTGGAGGGATCCAACGTCCGCAGCGAGTCCAACGTCGACTTCCTGTGGTCGCGAGAGAGGATCAGCTCTGGCTCAGCTCGGCGATGGGAATCAAGCCTCGAACGCACCTTGATGGAGAAGATGGCGTTATCCGAGCAGTACCTCACATCGGCAGCAGCGATGATATCGATTCCTCCACCCAAGCACATGCCATGTACGGCAGCAATGACTGGCTTCTCCGTCAGCTGGATCGCCGAGACGGCATCTTGAAGGAGTTTGATGTGCTGTAAAGTGAAGGGTGGTCAGCTCGGGATCTGCTAAAGGTCTGGGTGATGTTGCTGAGCAGCTCGTGTACAGCTTCAGACCGCACCAACACAGCGATCCGTCGGCTATGAACGAAAGCCGAGGAGCGGAAGCACGGGCAAGGGCTGTACTGATCCCGGAGAGCAGGGCCACAGAGAAGCTGAGCCGAGCTGTACCTTACATCGCGTAGGACGAGTGCGGTCCTTCCAGGGTCGACAGCCTCGCGGTGCAGCGACTCGCTGTTGACGGGCGAAGGGGAGTGAGCTCGGGCTTCACCAGCAGAGGACACCAGGCAGCACTCACTTGAGGTCCAGTCCAGCAGTAAACAGCTTCTCCACCTCACTAGCCAACACGATGCAGCGCACCTCCGGATCCCTGCTCGCGACAGTGCAGGCCGCGCCGATTTCGAGCCAGAGCGCCGTGTTGAGGCAGTTGAGAGGGGGGCGGTTGATGTTGAGCAGTAGAACACCATCAAAAGGGAAGTTCGCCGAGACGAGCTTGTTGGGGTACGACATGGCGAGATGAGCTGAGCTGGACGAGGATGTGGGGAGAGCGAGAGAGTCGCAGGTGGCTTTCCCTCCTGCTTCATCTTGCACAGCTTTCGACTCTCAGCTTCGACTACAGATTGCAGCTACAGCCAATCTGAGCCCGCGCTTTGCCACCTACCAGCTCGCTCGGCTACAGCAGGACCAGCTCCTCTCGCTCTCGAATCGCGCTCAGGACGAATCGGAAGCTTGCTGAGTACGTGCTGCTGCAGTGAGAGATCGCTTGGAAGCTAAAGGTGAGCTTGTAGTCTACTTTGGTGCTGCTGGTGGTTAAGGGGAGCAGTGGGAAGGGCTACAGCGGTGCAGAACACGCGCATTGAGGGTCGAGCGGGCGGACTATAGCGAGGGGAGGGCTGGGAAGGAGGCAGGGCTGTAGAGAACGGTAGACAGCCCTTAAACTGACGCTTGAACTTGCTCCTGCTCGCAGAAGACCTCGCTCGCCCGGCACGAAGGTCAGCTCAACTCTCTCAACTCTCCTTCGCGCACCTCGACTTGCCCCTAGGTGAGCTGTTTCGCTACAACCCTCTTCAGAATCTAGCTCACCATCCTTTGCTCACCCACAGCTACCACCCTCGCCGCTCCTTTCCTCCCTCGACCGACATGACCTCCGCCGAGCTCCCCTTCTGCCTCACCGCTTCCCCTCCCTCCGCGCCTCGCCTCCCCGTCGAGCTATTTGCCCAAATCATCGACGAAGCTGCTGGAGAGTGCGACAACCTCGACTACACCACCCTTCGTCATCTCTGCCTCACGTCGAGGAGTGTGCTCCCCTTCGCTCGCTCGGCGCTCTACCGCGACATCTCCGTCACCTTCGCCGACTCGAGTGAGGACACCCTCAGCGGAGACGAGTCCCTTGACGAGCTGGAGTACGAAACAAACGAAATGAGTGGTGTCGCGTGGGATCGAAGGCAAGTCACCACGGATGGCGACGAACTCCAAGAACTCCTCGCCATCTCTCCTCATCTCGCCTGTCTGGTGCATGGCATTACCCTGCATTACCTGAACCGCGAGACAAGTATTCGATGGCTGTCCCGACTATGGATCCAAGCAGTCTGCGCGGCGTGTTCAGCGATACAACGTTTGCGCGCGTTCGGCACGTCGGTGTTCGAAATTGATGCCTTAGAGGAAACCCTCCTGCTCCTGCTACACCCTCTGTTCTAATATGAGGTCAGATTCATCGGTCGTTCATCCCTCCTCATTACCACCCTCCAAAACCTCCGCCATCTTCGCTTACATCGCGTCGAACCGCGGAACGTCCAAGGAGAGGCGCTCGTCTTCCCCTCCTCTCTCACCTCTTTGCACTTAGGTGGATGGGGTCCACCTTCTGTTCCCTCTCTCCCGAGACAGCTGGAGTCATTGGCCCTCTCGCTCAGGCGCCTCAAGCTGGAAGGTTCGGCGGCGTGGAAGCTCGGACCCCATCTCGGCAATTTCAAGGCGCTCACCTTTCTCACGGTCGACAGCCATGACGCGATCGACAACACAACCCGCAAAGACATCATCATACACTCCATCTCATCGCTCAACCAACTCGAAACCCTCCATTTGGACGGTTGGTCCCTCGGCGCCCCTCATCTCGAGCGCCTACCCGCTCACCTGCACGCCGGTCGCTTCGGGATGCTCCTGGAGCCGGAAGCCCTCGAGCCTTTTCTCTCGGACGACGCGCGGAGGGAGCTGCGCCAGGTGGTCATGACTCGAGGGTAGAGTGAGGTGTCCGACTGGGAGGAGCTGGGCAAGGAGCTCGGCTGGTCGGTCGAGCGCTTTGGGAAGAAAGTACGCTTCTTGAGGTGAAAGGCGGAGGAGTAAAAAAAATACTTTTTTGCCGTAACTAGCTTTCCCTGTTTGTCATTGAAGGCACGCAGACACGCGAGAGCGAGAGGTGCGAGTTCGGCGACCTCTACAAGCACGATTTCGGCGACGACGGAGAGTCGGCAAGCTCCGCCGGGGCAGCGATCTCCAGTGGTCTACTGAATTAGAATTCCTCTTTATTCAGCTAAGGGTCAAGCCGCTTGCGAATCGAGCTCAACATCGCGATCGTTCGCCGAAGCATCTCTCTCTCTCGCGCTCGGAGTTGTTACCAAAATGGACGGTATTTCTTGCTGATCAGACTACCAGAAGTCAAATCTATCCCACCAGAACGGCACCAGCTCAACCCTCGCCTGCCCTGCCGCCTCCGCCAACAGCCGCCGCTTCTCCTCAGTCGTCAAGTCCGAGCCGAACCGGTGGAACTCTCCTACTGCCAGCTTCGAAAGCCTTCCACACGCATGAGATCCGAGAAGGGAAAGGATATCCTCCATGCAGACCCGGGACAGGTAGAGGGCCACGACGTTGAGTGGAAGGCGGGAGATGAGGTCGAGGGGGACGGGTGCTTGACGGAGGGCGAGGATGGTGAGCGTACGAAGAGAGTTGAAGTTGTGAAGGGCGGAGCTGAGCTCCAGTGTGAAGGTTGAGGGGTACTGCCCGTGGAGCCTTTGGTGACTGATGCAGAGTTCGTCGAGAGACGGGAGTTCGGCGATGGGCTCGGCGAAGCGCAGGAGGTCTTCCGAGTCCAAGTGGAGGATGCGGAGGGATAGCACCGAGTTGGAAGTGATGACATGGAAGATGGGCAGCGGGAGATCGCGTTCGATGGCGAGGCGCTCGAGGTAGAAGGGAAGCGAGGTGAACGGCGTTTGGCTCAGTGGAGTCGGGTCCGGGACGATTGAGCCGAGGAGCACCTCGAGTCGCCGTAGGTTGTTGCACTGGTAGAGCAGTCGAAGAGTGTTTGGTCCTGTATGGACGACCCTCAGCTCGACGAGGTTGGTGAAGAGGTCCAGCTCCAGCAGCGCGCCTGCAAAGTCGTCTAGGGTATAGGGATTGAAGCGGGTGCTTTCCAGCTTGAGCATTTGAAGACTGCGACAATTCTTGAGTAGTCTCGCGACGCCGTCGGGAACGAGATGCTCGGCGTTGCGCTCGACCTCCTGCAATTCGACCTCGAGCTCGATGACCCGGCTGGCGAGATGAGAGTGGTTGCATATAGCGAGGCCGACATCATTAAGCCACAGGTATGGCTGCTGTCCGCCGCTGTCCATGTCGCTTCCAAACTCGGCGACGACTCGTCGATATAGGGCTGCTCGAGCGAGGGGGAGAAGATCCTTCGAGGTGAGACATAAGGCGACGAGGGTGGTGTAATCGAGCTTGGATGGCGGACCGGCCGCCTCCGTGACGATGAGTGGGAGAAGGTCGAGTGGCAGTGGGCGAGGCATGGGCTCAGGGGAGGGTCGAAGAGCAGCTGCAAGAGGCGAGGGAGGTCAGCCGAGAGCTCGTGCAGACTGGTGCCTTGATCCTAGCATTACCTCCTGGTCTGTCTGGAAGCGAAGGAGCAGCCAGCTCCTTGTCGACGTGCGATGAGCTCTGCGTGGGCCATCGCCGAGGTCAGCTTGTTTGCTCTGATGCCACCGGGAAGCATGAACGCCTGTCGTGTGCACGTTGAAGCAATCATCCTTAGACCCCGTCACTCTTCGGCATCGCAACAGCAGCATTCCTGTCTACTCAGTCGCGCTCCCTTGGCCAGCCGAAGCCCGCCCTCGCTCAGGTGCTGATGAAGGGGAAGTCTCACCTGAGCAGAGCAAGGTGTCTAAGCAGAGCACCGCCGCGAGACTGCCCGAGCGAGCCGAGCTGAGGACGTAGGCGGAGGTGCAGGCGCGACTTGCTGGAGCGTCTGTTGGGGGGGGCAGGCGTGAGGCTCGGTTTTTGAGCAGCTGGATGTACTCCTAAGTACACTACACGAAGCTGTTGGCGGCGAAAGAGCGAGCCGAGACGATAAACAGCGTAGAAGGGAGACCCTCGACTTGGGCGAGGCCGAGCAGCTCGAATCGCGAATCGGCTCAGCTTCTTACTTCAACTTGCTCGTCTCCTTCGCTTCTCTCGACGTCGCTAGAGGAAGCTATCGAAGCCTAACTCTGCTACAACCGACGCCCCGCCACCACCAATTCGCTCAGCTACAACAGGACAGCTTTCCCCACTCTCGCTCTCGGGACACTCGAAGCCAGCTCAGGACGTGCTGCTTGCTTAAACAGGCGCTTGGAAGCTACAGGTGGGCTTAAAGTCTACTCTGGCGTTGCTGGGAGTTGAGGCGTGGGGTTAGAAGGTCTGCAGCTGTGCGAAACGGGATGCGGGGCAGAGTGGGAGAGGCGGCGGCTTGCGCCAACGAGGCCGAGCTACAGAGGGAGCAAACCAAGAGCTACAGCTGATCCCTACTCCCTTTACTGCCCACAGAGAACCTCGCGCGGTCGGACTCAGCTCAGCTTTGGTAGGAGTCGCTCAGCTCTCCTTCGCGCTTCTCAATTCGCCCGAAGGTCAGCAGCTCCCTTGAATCTCCTCAGAAGTCCAGCTAACCCTCTCTTTCTCACCCACAGCTACCCTCCTCGCCGCTCCCACCCTCTCTCGACCAACATGGCCTCCGCCGAGCTCCCTCCCTCCCTCGCCGCTCCGCGCTCCTCACCTCGTCTCCCCATCGAGCTGCTCGCCCAAATCGTCAGCGACCCTAATATGCGCGATGATAGCCTCGCTTGGCTCTGCCTCACCTCGAAGAGCATCCTCGCCTTCGCTCGACCGGAGCTCTATCGTCAGATCTCGGTCGATGCCTACGAGGCGGAGTCGATTTCGGCCTACGAGAGTCACGACGGTCGATGGCTCCTATACTCCTTGGCTCATTACCCTCATCTCGCGCGTCTAGTGACTCGTGTCAACCTCACGTCAACGCCGCCGGACGAAGATAACCACGGCCTTCATCAATATCTCGTCGAATCATTCCTCCGACTATGTCCTCACCTCACCAGCTTTCGTACGGCATACTCTACATTTGAGGAGGCCGAGGACGTCATCCCTGCGCTGCTACAGTCGACACCCGCCAACTTGACCGAGCTGGAGATCGACTTCCTCCCGGGCACCGTTCCTCTGTTGGCGCGACTCCCTCATCTCAGGCATCTCATCCTTCACGTCATTCACGACCCATTCGAGGACGAGGAGGTCGTGCCCCTGCCCTTCAAGCTGGAATCGCTTCGGCTGAGCGATGGACCCCCTCCCACTACCCTTCTTCCCACTCCATTACTCGACGAGCTTTTCCGCTCCTCCGCCCAAACTCTTCAGGCGCTCCATCTCTTCCTCAATCTCGCTTCACAAGCTGCCCCCTACCTGCATCAGCTCGCAGCCCTCTCTCACCTCCAGCTCGCCCCCTCCTCCCGCTCCTTCGTCCTTCCGGATGAGCTCCTCAAAGCTCTTCCGAAGTGCGCAGGTCTTCGTTCCCTCCGCCTCGACGGCTCAAGATGGCCCTCGTCGGAGATCGCTCGGATAGCGCCCTTGCCACAATTGACTGTCTTCCGCTTGAGCGGAGCAATAGACGAGAAAGCAGTCCTGCTGCTTCTCTCGGACAGGCAGTGGCGCTCTTTAAGGCGGATAGTGCTAGACGATGGAAGATGTGATGATGGGCGAGCGTACGTAGCTGATAAGTGGGATGAGCTCGGCGCCGAGCACGGCTGGTCAGTCGAGTGCTTTCGGGAGAGGATGAAGTTCGTATTCGCTAGGTAGGGAGGGAACTCTAGCTGTTCTTGCCTCTGTAATGTGTTTTCACTCTTTCATACCGTCTCCGTCGGCCAGAGAATGGGGTGAGCTGAAGAGTAAGTGGGAGCTCGGCGTTGGGTCGCAGACCGCTCAATTCGCCTCTCGCTAGACCTTGCAAGGTGCGAGTCAACAGAGGAGCTCTGCAGCAGACGCCTAATAAAGCAGCTGCTACTCGACAGCTTCTCTTGAGGCCCAAGATGAGATCCCAAGAGCGACGAAGCGGAGGCAAAGGGAGCGCCGAGCGGGCCTCAAGGGTCGGCGAGGGCTGCCCGGGAGTCTGCTACTGTTCCTTAGGCGACCGACTAGCTTTTGACACCTCTCTAAGCCCTTCTGTCACCTCACCTCACAGTTAGAGCCAGCTCGGTAGCCGCTCGCGCTCCCCGACCTCCCTCGTGAGCTACTCGGAGGAAGAAAGGGCATGCTACCACCTAAGCAAGGCTCTACCTTACCAAGCCCCTCTGACCCCTCTTCTTCTGCTCTTCCTCTATCCGCTCGAGCCACTCGGGCCGAGCGAGCTCCAACGCCTTCTTCGTCTGCGCCACCTTCTTCTCGGCGTCGGCGAGTAGGTCGTCGCGCTTGGCGACCTTGAGTCCTCCACGACCCATGATGACTCCTCGAACGTTCTCGTCCTGTTTTTGGCGCGGCGAGGCAATGAGGAGTGATAGGAGCGGGGTAGGAAATGGGAACGGAGCGGAGAAGGGAGGGGAAAGGATTCAAGGCGAGGAAGGCGAACAAGAGAGCGTCAGCCTCAGATCGAGAGGGCGATGAGGTACACTCCAGACTGACCAAGACCTCGACTTGACGGAGCATTGCGTCGGCCGTAGTGTTGGCGAGCTCGGCCTCCATGAACTCGCGATTTGGTCTGCGAGCGAGGAGAGCATTAGCGTCACCATCCACCAACGACTCTGGAGGAGCACAAAAACTCACTCAGCATGCTCCGAGTAACTCATGACCCTCTCATTATCCAGCCAATTCTCAGGCAGCTTGTCCATGAGCTTGCCTGTCTTGTACTCGGGATCCTCTGCCGAACCCTCGAGAACCTCGCTCATGAGGATGTCAAGGCGAGGCTTGAGGTCCTTAAGCGATGGAGAAGGCTGAGATGGGTTGAACTCGACGGGAGAGCCGCCGACGGAGAGCTCGATGGCGTCGCCGGGAGGGAGCCAGGTTGGAGAAGGGATGAAGGAGGGGTAGATGGCGAACGCCTGTAGACGAGCAGAAGGAGAGCGGAAAGGAGGTGCAATGTGAGCTGATGTACGGCACAGAGCGCGCGGCGCTGAAGAAGAGAGTCAACACACCTTCTGCTGCGATCCGCCGAAGACGACGACCGTCGCTCGCTGGTCATTTAGCTCATACTCGCCGAGGTAGATCGGTAGGTAGAGAGGATAGGCTGCGAACATGGTGCTCTTGTAGGCCGAGGCGTCTGAGCGAAGGGAGCAGTGGTCAGCTTAAGCTCGGCGTTCGTCTTCGAGCGGCGACAGCGAGCCGTAGCGACTCGAAACTCACCGAGTCCGACTCCATGCCTGTCGGCGTTGGTCCGTGGTAGTGCAGCAATCTTGTTCAACAGGCTGAGAGGACCAACAGTGAACGGCAAGACCGTGATCTCGTGGCCTTGATCGCGAAGCTGGGTCGAGTGCTGGTCGGCCTTGTAGGGCTCCGGCTCCGAATCCCATGGCGAACGGACGGTGAGGTTGTGTAGTGGTGAGAGTTGGAAGCCGGGGAGTGAAGCGTCGGTGGTGGAGACTGCGAAGGAGGGGGGCGAGCGGAGGGAGTTCAGCAACCGAGTCCGACGAGTTGGCGAACTGAAGGCGCCAGAGAGCAGCCGAGCAGTATATCGAAGTCTTGAACCCTGGGACTCACCACTCAAGTTCATCTCTGCCTCTCCAATCAGCCCCTTGCCCTTGACCGCTAGATCCACTCGCCAAATCGGCAGCAACAGCGCGCGCATGGCAACCTGCTTCATAGCGACCTCTCCACCCAGTCCCCACCTGCCCATAATCCTGTTCCACAGCAAATTGAAGACGGAGCCAACTCCGAATGCTGAGGCGCCGGCTTCGTCAAGGCGGGAGAGCGCATCGGCGGCGGAGAGATGGAAGGGTACAGTCTCGATCTTGGATGCTGCAGATGTAGCATTGAGACTAGTCGGAGATGATGCTGGTGCTGAGCTGGAGGCCGTTCGTAGGGTGCTGCTGGAGAACGAGCGACGGAAGGAGGAAGGGGAAACGACGCAAGGCGCGCGAAGAGCTGTACTGAGAGTGCGAGGCGAGGGTGCTAGTCGTAGAGCATGCTTTGGTCGTGCGAGAGCTGCTGCCATCGTGTCGAGAAGTTGAGATCGAGTCGAGCAAGTTGAGGGGAAAGCGAAAGCCGCGAGGCCGCTAAGTGCTTCGCCTTGCGAAGAAACGCTTCGGTTACGACGTCTGGTGTAGCTTCCATGCCCCAGACAGAACGAGTGGAGCAGCTTCCTGCTGTCGAGGCGCAGCCATTGCGCGCTCTCTCGAACCGAATCGCCGAGCGCTCGCTTCGGCGTTGAAGGTCTGCTGCGAGAAACGACTAGGCCATATCACACAAGCTACAAGAGAAAGGAGTCTATACTACGGAAGAACTGAGCGAGTCACACTATAAACACAACGGAGCCATTTCGACCCCTCGGCGCCAGCACAGCGCCTCAGCCCTCCCCCTCCGCTGACTGCCTCCCTCTCACATCGCCTACACGACCGATCACAGTTCCCACCTCAAGCCAGTTTCCTCACCACAGCGGCCAGCAAAGCCAGCAGCACCGCGAGAATCGCCCTGTCGATCCAAAGCGGCGGCCCTCCTCCGATGACAGCGCCTCCTGGTCCGCCGTGCGCCAGAGAACCTTCTACACCCGCCTGCGGAAGAACGACGGGTGCAGGAGGCCTGTGCTGCACCTGCACCATCGCTCCTCCACCGCCGACGCCGGCGCCGTCTCCTCCCTGCGCATTAACGCCAACTCCAGGCGAAGGAGGCGCCTCCCTCGGCGCTTGTACTTGATGATGAGAGTGTTGAGGAGGTGGACCGGTGGCGCGAGGGGAAGGGGAGGGAGGGAAGATGGCGGTGGCTTCTCGTCCGGCGCCGGGGATGATGTCCGAAGGGGTGGAGGGGAGGGAGACGGCGAGAGTGGGGACGCCCACGGCTGAGGGTGCGGTGGGCGCTGGTTCGGGGACGGGAGAGGAGCCCATGGTGCTGGCTTCTGGTGCGGGCTCAGCGGGCGTGACGAGCTCGGCATCCTCCTCGGTCGACGCCGGCGCCGTCGTCGAATCCGAGACTGGAGGGAAGGTCTTGGCGTCAAAGCCGCAAGTGGTGCAGAGGAAGGCGTTAGAGCTACGAGGGTGCAAAGAGGGTCAGCTGACGCCGATGCTAGAGTACGCCGAGAAGGACTTACGCCTTTGCCAGCCTCTTCCTCTCCATCACAGGTGCGTCCATTGATCCTACAGCTCCTCCGGCCTGTAATGATGTGCGATAAAGAGCGATGGTCAGCAGCAAGACCGAGGAGCAAGTAGCGACAGCTCGGCGAACGCACCTCGGTAGTGAAGAAGGCCGTCAAAGCGAGCAACGCCGTCCTGATGCCCCAGCTCGGCTGCCAAGTCTCGGGATGGAAGGAGGAGATGGAAAGGCAGATCTTTTTGTTGATCTGTTGCAGCGCGGAGAGGATCAGGCGTCAGCTCGGCTCAGCGCACACGAGCGGTCGGCGAAGGGAGCTCACCTCAAACCGCCCGCTGGGAGTGGCCATGTAGATCTCTGGCGGCTTGAAAGGGTACTCTGAAGGTAGCTGTTGAAGCGGCTACAGGTCAGCTTGTCGTCGCCGGTTCACCTCGCCGAGAGGCCAGCGAGCGGCGATAGCACGCAGACGCCACAGAGCTGCTCGCTGCGGCTCGGCGGAGCAGGCTCAGAGGATACCACTCACCACCATACGACCATGATAGACTCCTCCTGAGTGGTAGAGATGGTAGAGAGAGTCAGCCCAACACGTCGAGGCGGACGCAAGACAGCTCCCCGCGCTCGGCGTCTGCTAAGCTACAAGGAGCTGCGATAGATGGCCACTCACCTTCAAACTCGGCTCCTGGACCACGAATGGTGAAGTGCCACTGGAATAGGTCGTCCTGTTGGCGCGCAGTAAGTAGCGACGGTCAGTCCCGAGCTCGAGACTCCCGTCTCAAGATCGAGCTGTAGCGGGGTAGCAGACATCCTACTCACCTCCAAAGGCGCCGCTTGATAGTCCATACAGTCATCAGCCTCCAACTCGGCCGCTTCCTGCAGCAGTCGACGAACCCCAGCTGAGCGAGTGCGCGAGGAGGCGGGAGTCGCCATGGTGCTCGAGATGAGTGATTAGGCGGTGCAGGATGGTACAGCAGAGTAGTAGTGGAACGGCGAGGAAGAGGCTGTCGAGACCTGCAGACGATGCGATGCGACGAAGGGCAAGCAGCGACGAGCGTCGAGCGGAAGTCGTACTTTCCTCGGGTGGTCGGAGTAATGCTGTAAGAAACAGACATCGAGAAAGGCTCCGAGAAGTCCCTGTAGCGGATCGCTGCTCTTGCTCGAGCCAGAAACCGCTCGCCGAGCTCCCAAAGCTGTTTCTCGGCGCGGGCCAGGCAGCGCTGCTGTCGTCCCGTTCATTTCGCACGTCGCAGCCGTGCTCCGCTACTCGCCTACTACGTAGTTTTCTCACTGAGCACTATTGTGTACCCGACCAAGCCCGAGGCGAGTCGAGCGCTTCGACGTTCAGCGGACGTTCAGCGCCGAGCTCCTCCTCACTGCTTCGCTTCTCTCAAAGTGAGAGCAGACAGCAGAGAGTCACAGCGAGTTCCAGAGTATGTATCTCTCTCGTTCCGCCTATCTCAAGAACACGACCTTCTTCCTGTAGCGAGCCACTCGCCAGCCATGCGCGGCGCCTCCGTGATCCCACTCCCTGGCATGCGCATGATCCACCTCCACTCTCCTCAGCAGCTTATGCTCCCCCTGATCAATCGCCAGAAATTCGGATATGAGCCGTGCCCCATCGTGGCCCACTTTAAAGCGGACAGCGTGCAATTGTGGAGGAAGGGCCGAGAGATTCAAGGCAGTGGTAGCGCGAAGGTGGAGGGACTGGAGGCTGGGGCAGGAGGCGAGTTTTGAGAGTAGCGTGGGAGGGATGGTTACTTTGGGTGCAGGGAGGTAGCTGAAGTGCGTGAGAGCCTCGAAGCGATGGACGTGGGGCGTGAATTGGACGGCCGCCGGGAGGTCGGAGAGGTGTAATTGGGCGAGGGAATCGACTGAGGACGCTAGGAGTGGCTCGAAGATGACTGGATCGAGTGTCGGGGTAAAGATGTAATTGATGCGTAGCGACTTGAGTCTGAAGGGGAAGACGAGCTCCCGAGAAGTGGCTGTCCCGCCGCCGCCGACGTGTAGATGAAGCTGCCGGAGATGTGGCAGTCGCGCCAGAAGGCGGGGAAGATCCGGCGTAGTGTGGACCTCGAGTTCCACCAGGTCGACCTCCGCTTCGACCAGCGCCTTGACGATGACGGCCATCTGCTGCTGCCCGGCTATGAACGAGGAGCGAAAGCTGGACATGTCGGGGCAGCTACGCCAGAGGGCCTTGATGAAGTGTTGCGGGAGCTCCAGAGACAATTCATCCTCCTCGTTATGGATGAACATGAGGCCCTTGGCCAGGGAGGCGAGGTGGGTGTGCTGGGCCAACGTCGCTTCGAGGGAGTCGCCCGTGTTGGTGTATGCATGTCTTTCCAGCTCGAGAGGATTGTAGATGACGTCGTCATCGTTGTGCGAGGATGATGAAAAGGAGTCCTCGTCATCGTCAAAGGCGATCAAGATGTCGCGGTAAAGCGCCGAGCGAGCGAAGGGGAGAATGCTCCTTGAGGTGAGGCAGAGGTGGCGGAGAGTAGTGTAGTCGAGGTAGTCGCGGTCTCCAGCAGCTTCGTTGACAATTTGGGCGAGTAGCTCGACGGGGAGATGAGGAGAGGAGGGTAGAGCGGCGAGGGAGGAGGGGACCTCGGCGGAGGTCATGTCGGTCGAGTGTGGGGAGGGAGCAGCGAGGGTAAGGAGCTGCGGAGTCGTAGAAGAAGTTTAGCTCGATTACGGAGACGGGTGTAGCAGAACAGCTCACCATCAGTCGAGCTGAGGAGCGAAAGAGAGCTGAGAGAGCGTAGCTTCGTCCGAGTGCGCGAGATGTTCTACGAGCAGTGGGGAGCAATGCGGTCAGCTGAAGCTCTGCCCATGTTCCCTGTGCCCCTCTGCCAGCCCTCCTCCCCTCCTCCCATCCACGTCCGCCCGCTCGAACCTCGACGCGCGTGTCCTGCATCGCTGTAGCCGTTCTGTTGCTCCCTTGGACCACCAACAGCCCGATAGTAGACTTCGAGCTCACCTGTAGCTTCCGAGCGATCTCCCAGTCGAGCAGCACGTCCTTAGCAAGCTCCCGTCCCGTCCTGAGCGCGATTCGAGAGCGAGATCTGCTGTAGCTGAGAGAGTTGGGGGCGGTGGGGCGTGAGCTATGGCTAGAGCTGCGATTCTATAGCTTCCTGTAGTCGAAGTCGAGAGCAGTGAAAGAACGAGCAAGTTGGAGTAGGAAGCTGAGCCATGTCGCGCTGCTCGTCCAAGTCGAACGTCTCCCCTCTACGCTATTCATCGCCCCCACTCGCTTTATCACCGTAGACAGCTTCGTACAGGACATCAGTCCTGGCCCGCATTGCTCTCACGCCGCCCGCAACATTCGGCTGCTCGGCGTCCCCCTCTTCGGCGATGCTTCATTCTGTCACCCGTCTCTTGCAAACAGCTCCCCATCGTACGGTACAGCTCTATATGCTCTCTTGACCCCCCTCTGCTCGTCTTCACCCTTCTATGGCCATTACAAGCGCGACCGATCAACCTCGGCGCACGCAATCGCAACGAAGAGAGAGCTTTGTGACTCGCTGCAGGGCTACAGATGGGCTGAGAAGGGAGCTCGATGTATTTTAAGAGGACCAATCTCAGAGGGCAGCGAGCAGTGGCGTGACAGAGGTCGACGTCGGCGCGAAAGGGAGCCGCGAAGCCAACTCGCTGGTCGCCCTCCTTCCTCTTCGTCGCTCTTCGTTTCTCGCGTTAAATACACCTAGGATTTCGACATGGGCTCCGACTCGTACCCCTTCAACCACTTCAGCCACCAGAAGCTCACCAGAGAGCAAGCGGGGGCTTACCTCGACCGTCTCCATCTCCCTCGCGACCTTCTCGAGGAGCAGGTAAGTCCCACTTCGCTGTAGCGCTGCACCCAGTCTCTACTGACACTCCCCTGCTCCCACCAGGCCTCGTATGATCTCCTAGACCGTGTCTTCCTCGCGCAACTCGAGCGCGTGCCGAAAGTGAGTCCAAGAGGAGACAAAGAGGCTACAGAGCACATCGCTGACCGTATGTACTCCCGAACTGCTCTCTCCCTCTCCCTCTCCCTCTCCCTCTCCCTCTGCCGCTGCTCTTGCACGCCACGAACACCCACTGCCCCGAACTTCCGCCCTTCGCCTCCATCGCCGACAGGATTCCTCGCCCTTACATGTACCACAAGAAGACTGGAACGGTCCTCCTGGAAAGGACATCATCCTCGGTAGCTCATTTGCCGGTATGCCTATCGGTAGCAAGGCGTTTGAGCGGATCGTGACTCGGCGCAAGGGAGGTAAGTGGGCCTGAACACAATGGAGGCAGCTGCTGGGGAGCTGCACACCTTCTATAGCTACTCTGGAGCGCCTGCTGACCCTTTCCATTTCTGCAGTCTTCTGCTTCGGATCCAACGCCGTCTTCGCCGAGCTCCTACGCTATTGGGGCTACCGCGTGAGCGAGGTCGTCGGCCGGCGGCTCATGAACAAGGATTCGGATCCCGAGACACATCCTCAAGGTTGGAAGTGAGTAGTCGCACACCTCTTGACCGTGGCAAGCTTCAACTGCCCGCCGAGTGAACGCCGAAGCTGACTCCAGGCGCTCTCTCTACCGCAGATGGGGCACTCTCACCCACATTCTCCTCATCTGTGATTGGGAAGGGAGCAACGGGAGGTACTACATTGATGTTGGAGTTGGCCCAGGCTCTCTCACCCATCCGTTTGTCTTCGCTCTTCCCTCCTCTCTTCCTCGCTGACCTCAGCCCTCCTCAGGATCAAGCTCAATCCGGGAGGGACCACCATCATCCGCGGCCTCAATGACTATGAAGCCTTCCGCATTGTCAACGAGCCCCTCCCCCTCTCACCTTGGATGCCTCAGCCTGTCGATGTGATCCCCGGATTCACCTTCTCGCAGAGGATCACCGATGAGCCCTTGACCTTCCCCATCTCCAACGAATCACCTGGATTCTGGAGCCCTCTCTTCCATTTCATCCCCGTATCTGTACCAGCTTTAGACTTTGAGCTCTATCACCACTTCTCGTGAGCTTTCCGTCCAGCTTCGCGTTTGCCGAGCAGGCCACTGAACTCTTCCTCTTGCTTGCAGGGCTACACACAGCCTTGCTGTCTTCACTGCCTTCTTTCTGGTGTCTCAGCTCATCCCTGGCTCAGGAGGAGCACGGCGTAGCATCATGTACAGGGACCAGCCAAACCATGTCAGGCCGAGACTGGCCAAGGTCTACACTACGGGAGGGCGAGATGGGACAGGGAGTAGTGAGCGGCGGGATGTGGAGTATGTGGAGATGAAGGTTGGGCCGATGAGGGCGTGTGAGTCTTTCAGTGTTCAAGTCTTGCGCGGCTGGCTGACCTCCCTTGCCCTTCCCAGACTTGGAGCAGCACTTTGACTATGACTTTACGCTGTAACATGATGCTACAGTTGGTCACCGTCTCACACTTGTGCCACAGTAAGGCCTCGGTTTCTGCTCTGAGCCCTGGCAGCTCTGCTCTTTGAGGTTTACCGTTTGACTGCAGACAGACACCAAGCTCTTCCTCAAATGAAGCTCCACTAGCTGCTCAACAGCCTACAGCTCACGGCAAGTGCTTGGTTGCAGCAAGGAGGAAGCTCAAGAAAGAGAGGCGGTGTGGTGGGTCGGGCATCGTCGCCTGTCTTCACGCCAACTTTGCCGACCTTTGCCTACAATGCCCTCATCGACAAGCCCGAGGAGGAGGAACTCACGCTCCCAATCACCTACACTGCTGCCTCAACCAACAACACCAACCTCAATACCAACCTCGCCTCCGCCTCTGCATTGACCGCCATCGCCGCCGCTTTGCC
This sequence comes from Leucosporidium creatinivorum, assembly GCA_001600635.1. NCBI lineage: Eukaryota > Fungi > Basidiomycota > Microbotryomycetes > Leucosporidiales > Leucosporidiaceae > Leucosporidium > Leucosporidium creatinivorum. The sequence continues at coordinate 396,543 of BCKL01000001.1, read as the reverse complement.
CATTGCCGAATCCAACACCGAGGTCACCCAAGCCCATGTCAGTGCTCCTCTTGACAACATTCACACCAAGCCCACCAGTACTTGCTCTCCCATTGCTACCCCTGTTGCTGACGCGCTCATTGCTGACGCCAACACCGAGATGACTGGCACGAATGAGCTCCCAAATGAGAGGGAGTGACTCAATGAAGAGCACCCTCTGCTCCTTCCTATAGCCGTGCAGGGGGAGAGGAGAGGAGAGAAGCGAACTCTGACTTGCCTTGAGAAGAATCGAGTCAAGTCACAGAGCAACGACGAGAGCTCAAGCGAAGGAAGAGGACGACGAGGGAGAGCGGTTTGAGGGTGCCGTTCTTGGAGTGTAGGTGCGCCACTAAGGTGCAGGAGTCGCAGACGAAGCTGAGGCTGATAGATGGGGTGTGAATTGACTGAGGAAAAGGTTCTACACAAGCCCTCCTGCCTACACGCTGACCTCCGAGCACAGTTGCCAAAAAGGGGAGCGGCAAAGCACAGATTGGCCGAGACGGTGTTCTGTGGGCAATCAAAGTCAGTACACCATCCCCCCACTGTATGGCGTGCTCATGAGTCTTGGACGAAGGCAGTCATGAGTCAAAGCGCGAGCTCGGCAATAAAGAGAGCATCACCGAGCTTCTTTAAGGTTCGGTGTAGTCAGGGGCAGAGGGCTATGGAGCTGTAGGCTCAGTTGAGAGAAAGAAGAAGTAATGAAGAGAAGAGATGATTGCAGTCACTTGAGAGCTTAGAAGAGAGAAGGAAGGGAGAAGGTAGGCGCTGAGCGCCGACCCCCTGACACCTCCCCTGATCCCCGCCTCCCAACTCAAGAATCGAGGACACCTTACTTCTTTCACCCACTTTGTTGACACCACCCTCATTGGCTCGCCCACCTCAGTCCCTCAAGGATTGCCCAATGCCCTCGCCGAGTATCAGATTACTCGCACCCTCGACCGCCCTCGAGCTCGCAACCTCCAACGGAAACCCTCCCCACGCTGCCGTCTTGTCATCCTTGACTACTCCCCCGCCGTCTCTTGGCCTCTTGCTTGGCCTTCTTTGCCCTCGCCGAACCACTCTCCCTCGGCTCGATTGCCTTCAACTTGCACTCTTTGCAAGCATCACAAGGTGACAAAGGACACAAGGACCCCAATCAACTACAGCAACCTTCATGGCAACAACACGGGGTGGGACTGGATGACGGGTCAATCGCCAAGCACGGGGTGGGCGTACCCTCTTCCTGCTGGGAAGGAGGCATTGGTGGAGGCCAAGCTGAGGAACAGGGAGTCTATTAGGTTGACCAAGTGAGGAACAAGAGGAGTGGAGGCAAGGCAGGGGTAGGGAGCCGCTCGGGGAAGGAGGGAGAATTGAGATCGAGGAAGGTGGGCGCCAACTTCCAAGGAGGGATGAAAGGGGGAGGAAGGGAGGTCTTAGAGAAAAATGAGGGGAGAGAAAAGGGGTGGAGACGATTAGCCGAGGGATGTAGGGAGGTAGAGGGCTTTTTGGGGTGGGAGTTTGAGAGTTGTCGTAAAATCCTCTTACAGGCTGTTTCTCTCTTTCTCTCTTGTTCTTCACGACCCTGCAAGCTCTTGAATTTACCCATATTCGTGTGCTTCTAATCATCCCACAAGCTCCTAGCCGTCAGCTCAATTCCCGCCTCTCCTCACCTCGCCAAAACCTCCCCTTCCGCTCTCTCATCTCCTGCTCCTCTCAACTCCACTCCAACTCCTTCCTCCTCTCCCCGCGTTGAAATGTGAACAAGGTTCCTCTACCCCCTCTAGCTTCCTGTTCCCTCACTTTTGCTCTTCCTGTCTTCCTTCACCTCCTACCCCTCTTTGCCGAACCTGGCCTCTCCCCCAATCTTTGCCCCGCTCCTTCCCTAGTCTCACTCTCTCCTAGTTTAGCACTCTCAGTAGTTTCCTCTCAATTAGTTCTCCTTCTCTAGTACTGCTCTCTTCCTCAGTTAGACCCCCCTCGTTGTGCCAGCAAGCTGACAAATCATTGCCGAACCCCTCAGCTCGCCTCTTGCCAGCTCACCCCCGCCTCAGCCAAGGCAGCGCCGGTCTTGCTACTTCACCCAGCAACACCACCGCAAGGAGAGCAGATGATCCTTGCAGCTTCCCTGAACCCGCCGGGTCAATAGGGGCAGAATTTGGCTTCCAGCACCTGTTAGAGAATGTCAACTCCGAGTACCGGTAACAGTAACGGTAACTGTTACCAAGTACCGATATCAGCCTACCGGTACCGGCTGCCCGTTACCGGTACCGCTACCGCTACTTGAAATCTCAAAAAATGCTCGGCAGAGATGTGAACAAGAGGTGCTGGAGAGTATATCAAGGCGTTGTAGTCAAATAGACTGCTGTAAAAGACTACTAGCGAGCTCTCGAAGCTGTAGCACTACAGGAAGGGCTTCCAAGCTCTCATTCCCCACTCGGCGACCGTTACCGGCGAGGCTCTACGAGTACCGAACTGCTGCTATCGGTACCGGTAGACCGTTACCGTTACCGTTACGTTTACCTCAAAAATGCGAAATCTACCGTTACTTCTCCGAGTACCGGCGCTCTGCCGTTATCAGTTGCCATTCTCTAGCACCTCCCGGAATACAAGCCTATTGACTGCACTAGTTGCAAGCTGTCCAGTAGCAGTATGTTGGTCGTCTCTAGCTGACTAGCTCTGCTTCTTCACCCTCTACACTCTCCTAAAGTCCTCATCAGAGCTCTCCAACTCGTCCACCTCTTCCTCCTCTCTTTGCTGCTTCCTGCTCTTCACTAGCTCAGAGGGAGAAAGACGGTGCCACCCCTGCAATATCTCAATCCCAAGCACCACCTCCAAGGCTGCTGCAGGTACTCGAGGAGGCACGGGGCCACTTGAGAAGGGAAAGGGGTTGCGGAGGGAAGTCCAAGAGGATGGAGGGAGGTGAGGAGTAGGAGGGGGTGATGGGAGAGTGGAAGCAGGCGGTGGTGCACATCTGATGAGCGGAGGAGGAGCATGGCGTGCAGAGGAGGAGGTGATTGGTGGCGGACGGATTGTGCCTCGAGACGGTGCCATTGCGGTGGACCGGACTACGGGGTAGGGAGGGTGGACAGGTGTGGGAGATCTTGGTGAAGTCCTGCGTGGGGGTGGTGCAGGCGTCCAGCGTGGGTGGAGATGAGGGGGCTCGTGGTGTAGCTTGGGTGGAGCGGCGGGCTCGCAGTTTGGTGCACGGATGATGATGGCGGGGCAGGTGGAAGTGGGGAGGTGGGACTCCATGATGGTTGTGGAGCGGAAGCGCAGGGAAGATGGTGGTGGTGCGCGGATGGCAGGTGGTGCTTGCAGAGGAGAGGGGCCGAACTCCGTAGCTGGTGAGGCTGTTGAGGGGAGCGGATGAGGATGGGGAAGGAGATGAAGGATAAAGAGCTCTTCCTCACTGCTTTTCAAGATCTTGAGCTCCATGCTGTGGAGATCTGGGTTCTGTTTTGAGACCGGAAAGAAAGATCAGCAGCCGAGCCGGATCGAAGGGCTGGTGAGAGGGGGAGACTCCGAAGAGAAGACCTCTTATGCTCCTAGTACCCTACAGAAAGGGACAAGAAAAGAAACGAGAGCTACTTGCCTGATGCTCGAGCGGTTGGGCGACAGACGCGAAACGCAGCACGAGGGAAAGGGAAGGAGAGCTCGAAAGGCCGTCGGTTTGAGGTGCCGGCGGATGAGGGTCGCAAGTGCGCTGTAGACGAGGTGAAGCCTCGGAAACGGCGCTGGAGTGTAGGTGGTGTGAATATCAAGAGCTGAAGAGCAAGCTACACAGAATCCTCCCTCTTCCCGACCCCAACCGCCCAACACCGAGAGAACAAAGGGAACTCTAACTCAGACGTCCCTGAAGGGGCTGGCCGCCTCGCTCGTGCTCGCGCCGGGTGCGCTAGCCATCGAGAGATGTAGGGCATCGCATCCTGAAGCGCGGAGCTTGCTAGCGAGGGGCAGAGTGGCGCCGAAGGTGAACGCCGAGACTCTGAGTTGTGAGAGCGGAAAGGGGAGAGCCGAGGGGGAAGGCTCTCTGTAGGAAAGTAGAAAAGGGAGAAACAGTAACTTGGGAAGAAGGTGCATAGCAGTAGGCAGCTTCCCGAGCAAGGGAGAAGGGAGAGGGTAGGCGCCGAGCGCCGAGCCCCTCACAGCTGGCACCTTTTCCAGGCACAAAGTCCTCTGCACGCACCTCCATAGCCTTGGTCTGCACCAAAGTAGGCTTCTGTACCCTTCCCTGCCACTTGATGGGTGGTGGAGGAGGTCTGCGTAGTGGTGCACGGAGCTCAAATGCAGAGAGATCCTGTAGGCCTCTGGGGCATCTCCTACTCAAGTGGTTGACTACAGAGGGGCAGTCTGCACTGTGATAGTCCTGACCCGACCGTGCGTGCTTGTAGTAGTAAGCTTCGGTGGAAGTGACGACCTTGGATTGCCGCATAGGAGATGCGGTGTTGATGGTTGCCGTATGAGAGGAAGCAGGATGAGTGAAGAAGTGACAAGAAGGAAGGCAAGAGGCAACGGGCTTGGCTCGAAGCTAGTTTGCTTGAGCTTGGACCGCAAGGACTTTTGCTACTGGGCCTGGAGAGAAGTGCGGGGCTGGGACTTTCCTTGTTGGCCATTTCGTCTCTTCCTCTTTTTCACTCTGTGCTGGGCTTGCACGTACAGCACTACATCATCATGGAGCTTTCTGCTCAGATTTGGCGGCAGTTGTCCGCCACTGCTTGCAAAGGTTTGTTCCAACCGCCAAAGCCGGCCTTTGGTGTTCACTGCCCAAGATTCCCACTGTTGAGGCCCGGCAAGCAAAGATCTGTAGTATGATGCAAGTCAGAGCTGCAAGGTGTGGTACACACAACCAGAATCTGCTTCAAAGCAGCAGAAACCATAAGTCTAGCTTATTAGGTCAATTAAACTAATTCCAATCAATTACGGTAAGCCAACTGAGGGATTCTGTGGGGCAGGGGACATGCTGCAGTGCATGACTGATCAGTGGTGTGACCACTGTGGCATGGATTTTCAGTAGCAGCAAAGTGAGCCTTGGAAAGGGACGGTCAGGACCCAGCTACTGTAGCCCAAGCTGCCCAACCGAACTAGGTCAAGGTCTGTGGACCTTGAGAAGGGGTGAGTGTTGAAGCTGGCTGGAGTCAAAGGGTGAGAGCAGAGCCGGAGAAGGTGAAAAATGAGGAAGTTGAGTGAGAGGTTAACACGGGGAAAGTTCGGTGGAGGCGAAGGGTTGATGGCAATGGAAGAAGGGTTGACAGCTATGGCAATGGCAGTGGCAACGGTGTTGATTGAGTTGGAGGAGAGATGTGGGTGAAAGGCTTGAGACTGAGGAAGCACTGAGGGAGGAAAATGGGGACCGAATCAGCGGCACTGAGTCCTTTGAACAGGTGCGGCTAACCCGCTGAGTCAGCGCGTGTACTAGAGAGATGAGCAAGAGAAGAGGGACTCAACTAGAGGACCTATAGGGAAGCAAGTGGGAGGGAAGTGAAGGTTCCTTGCCGGCCGGCTCGGTCTCCCCTTTGATGGACTCGGGAGAGATGGATAGGACCAACCGTACAGTTCGAAGGCATTGGGGGATGAGGAGAGATGAGTGGAGAGGATTGTGAGGTAGAAGAGTTGGTTTGGGAGGTGGGAGCAGCTACTTGCGTCCGTTGGCTTCAGAGTTTGCACGAGCTCTGAGCGACAGCTGAGCTAGGGTAGCAGTCTTTGCATAGTACAGACTTCTCATATACACTGATCCACTGCCCAACTCGAGAGCACGCTCTGTTGATTTGAGGTGCGGGGGGGCTGAGCTCGGAGGCTCGGAGAGTCGGAGCTCCTGCACTTTCCTAAGCCAACCCCAGTGCACAGAGAGGCGGAGCCTGGTGAGCTTGCACAGATCTGCTGTGCGTCAGAGCTTCACACAGCAGCCTTCCAGTCCTCGTAGCTTCGAAGCGGGCAGATGCACTTTCAAGGTCCAACGCTCCGCCGAAGCCTCTCAACCTCTCGGGGGCAAGTAGGGTGCAGAGCTTGCATAGCAGCTATCCCAAGCACTATGTCCTTTTCTACTCCTGCTTGGTGAACGCGAAGCCAACGTAGAGCGCTGCAGGATAGAGAAGAGAAAGTCAGCTCGGCGCTCGGCACTCCTCCTCTTCCGCCCTCTTCCACGCCTCTCTCTCTCCCACGCTGCCCATCCCCTCCCACCCCTCACGCATCAAAAGAAGCAAGCAGCAACTCACTAGCCGCCTCCCACTGATCCATCGTCATCTCCGTCTCTCCCTGCCGATCAACAACTTTCATCCTCGTCAACAGGTCCGCAAACTGGGGGTCCTGCCGCTCCTCCACAAAGATGCGTTGGAAATCCTCGTGGAAGGTTAGGTGCAGGCCGTACTCTGCTGCGAGTCTGCGTTCCGGACGGGCGAGGGGGCGTCAGCTCGGGAGGGAGGGAGGGAGGGAGAAGGAGAGGAGGAGGAGGGGAAGGAGAAGAGAGAAGGAACGCACGCAACGAACCCCTCCCAATAGACCACATACTCGGGCACCTCCTCCACCGCATCCTGGAGGAAGAAGGTATATCGATGGCCGAACAGGCTTGGCTGTCCCGTCGTCTCGTCGAGGGGAGGATGGCGCGAGTCGAACTTGATGCCGTAGACCGAGTTGCCGAAAGTTAGGTCCTCTTCTTCTCCGGGAGGTGGCGGTGGTGGCGGGGTGCTGCTGCCGGAGGGGTCGAGGGAGGCGGGGGGAGAGGGCAGGGGGATGGCGTCGAGGCGGGAGCTGCAACGTCTCGTTCGTCAGCTCAGCTCGGTTCGAAAGGAGAGAAGAGACATACAGCAGATTTGCGCTATCCGGAATCGTCCCAATGAGCACACCTCCCGGTCGGAGGAACCTCGTGACATTAGCGAGCATCATGCGCGCCTTGTGCTCCGATTCGAAGGCGTAGTGCAGGCAGAATTGCATCGAGACGATGTCGAAGAGTTGGATGCGTTGGATGAGGGAGGGCGGGAGGGTGTGCTCGATTGGGGACTGAGGGTTAAATGGGGCGGACGGGGGAAGAGGCGAGGGAGGAGAGAGCAGGAAGGAAGGGAGGGGGGGGGGGGGGGGGGGGGGGGGGGGGGGGGGGGGGGGGGGGGGGGGGGGGGGGGGGGGGGGGGGGGGGGGGGGGGGGGGGGGGGGGGGAGGTCGAGGAGAGGTAGAGTGAACGGAGAGCGGTGATTGTGGTGAGGGTGGGCGTAGGACAAGAGGAAGAGGGAGGTATGCGTCAGCGCCGAGCTCTCTCCCATCGCCGAGCCGAGCCGAGCCGAGCCACTTCCTCGCTTCCAACTCACCTCGAAGCAATCGCTCGCAAAGAACTCGGCCTTGAACCTCGCGCCTCGAAGTCCATCCCACCTCGAGCGAGCCTGCTCCACCGAAACAGCCGCGAGGTCTACCAATCTCGGATCGGGGTCAGCTCTCGCTCGGCTCGGGCGCACCTCTCCCGCTTCTCCAGAAACTCACCCAACCCCACATACTCCTCCGTCCCCGCCTTACTCCACTTCTGCAAGTCTCCTCCTTTCCCACACCCCAAATCCAACACCTTCAACCTCGGTCCCTCGCTCCCCTCCCTCCTCCCAAACTTGGCGATCAAGACCGACTTTGTCCAATTGTTGAAGTTCTTGAGGCCGATGATGGGCGAGTTGGTGCGCGTGTTGCGGTCAATGTTGGGACGGGCGTTGTCTGTTGCACAGTACGAGGTCAGCGAGAGAGAAGGGGAGGGGGGGAGAGAGCAGGACGAACAGTGGGAAGCGACGACCGAGACGTCTTCGTGTTGAAGCTGTTGGCGAGGTCGTTTGTTGTAGTCGTCTCGTCCACCATTGGCTGCTCCCTCATAGGTCCTCTTGTTGCCTCCATTGCTGTAGCTCCCCTCTGGTTTCTGAGGCAATCCCGCAACTCCTGCTGGGCTGGCTGTTCTGGATGTAGCAGCTGAAGTAGCAGTAGCGGGTAGAAGAGGAGGAGGTTGTACTGCTCTGCGGAGCGGGTTTTGTGATCCTTGGCATTGAACGAGTTCTACGCGGGAGATTGGGAGGAGGATCGAGTAGGCGGGAGTGAGGCGGATGGGATCGTAGGGAGTCGATTGAGGGCGATGAGGGGAAGAGCCAGAGTCGTCCAATAAGTGATTGAACGAGGGCATTTGTGGATGAGGTGCAGAAACGAGGAGAGCGTAAGAGAGCGTAAGAGGGAGACCTGTGACCTTTCGCGACTTTCAACTCTTGAGCTCGAACCACTCGTTCTCTGTTCTGCACCTCATCAATCATGTCGGACTCTGAAGACAGCGACACAGCCATCGTAGCGCGTAACCGTCGTACCAACCTCTTTCGCGCTCCCTCCTCTTCTCCCGTCAAAGCACCAGCAGCAGCAGCAGCAGCTCCCGCTCGACGCGCTCTTCCTCGTTTCTTGGGCGACGGCGATTCGCCTACAAAGGACAATGACCTCGACGACCTCTTCTCCGGCCTCGACGACATTCCCAACGCTCCCTCCGCCATCCCAAAACGTCTCAACGCCAATCGCTTGGACGCGCTGCTCAACGCGTCGGGGGGCTCGGGCTCGGGCTCGGGAGCTTCGAATGCAGGAGGAGGGGATGCGGGCACGAATGTATGGGACGACGCAGGGGTAGTGGAAGATGGGGTGGTGCAGAAGAAGCGGAGGGTCGTCGCCAAGATGGATGAGGCGCGGTTGCTAGGCGATAGTGGATTCCCGAGACTGTTGCAGGATGTGACCAAGTTCAAGCTCAAGGGCAAGGGTCATGAGGTGTGTCTTCCTACTCTCTCGCGCTCTCTCAGACGCGTAGAAGCTGATTCTCTATCGCCTTCTCTCTCTCCCTTCGCCGAACCCGACCCGCCGAACAGGCTCAAGACCTCAAACGCCTCATGTCCATGTACCAACTCTGGGCGCACCAAATGTACCCCAAGACCAACCTCCGCGACACGCTCAAGACGGTCGAGAAGCTCTGTCATAAGCGGTCGGTCCAGGTGAGTTGGTCGGCTTCGGCGATGGGTCTTCTCCCCCTCCCGCGCCCTGTTGCTTCATCGCCTTTTACATCATCGAAAAAAAGCTCTCCTCTCGCTTTACATGTCTCCGCCTTTCTAACGTCATGTTCCCGTCTCCTGGCCCACTCGCTGACCCACCTTTCTTTCTCTGCTCCCCTCCTCGCTCCTGGATAGCGCTCCCTCCGGCAATACCGCGACGACTTCAAGCACGGCTCATCCGCCAAACCCTCCACCTCATCCCACACCAACGACCTCTCCCTCTCGGACGAGAACGAGCCCCAACTCCGTCCTTACGGCGCTCCTTCCTCCTCCTCCTCTCGCCCTCCCGCCTCAAAGCCCACAGAAGCGAGGCCCAACATCGTCCTCGGCGACGAGGATTTCGATGACATGTTCGCCGACGAGGACGACATCTTGGCCGCTCTCGACATGGAAGCAGCAAGCGGTGGAGGAAGTTCGGCGCCGGCGCCTCGTGCGGCTGCGCGAAGGGAGCAGGAGGATGCGGACGAGGACGAGGACGAGGCGATGCTTGCTCTTGCGGAGGCTGAGGCGGGAGGAGCAGGCGGGTGGGATGAGGATGAGGAGGCCGAGAGGGCTATGAGGGAGATGGAGGGCATGTGAGCGCAGTTCGGCGCTGAGGGGCAGAGGAGGGAGAAGCTCGCGAGTGAGGCAGGGGAGAGTTGGTGTAGCGTGGTGTAGCGGTGTATGTACGATTTTTGCGTGTTCTTCAGTGCTCTGCAAACATTCTATGCAACCCACCTCGCGCAGCTCGGTCTGGTCTGGCCGCGCTCGCGCCGAGCGAGCGAGAACCCAAGTGCCCGTCAATACAAGCTTGCTAAAGCTCCTCGAACCCCAACATCCTCCTCATCTCCCCCACCCCAACCACACCTCTCACGCTCTCCCTCTCCACCGCAAGACAAACCGCTTCTGCCACGGCGTCCACATGAATCGGCGGGATGGAGAGTAGGGCTGCCAGGCTCGCTAAGGCTGGTGGGAGGTCGGTGGGCTTGGAGAGGTCGGTGAAAGGGGTCGAGGTTAGTGGGGAAGGTGCGGGAGTGATGTAGGTGGAGAGGCGGAGGGAGGGGGGGATGCGGGCGTGTAGCCGAGAGGAGGCTTCCAAGAGGGTGGCGGGCAGGGTGGTGGAGGGCGTTAGGTGGGGGTGGTAGATTAGGCCTGTAACGAATGAGAGATTGGTCAGCTCCCAGGTCCAGCATACGGCGTTCCTAGCCCGAGCGCAAGTCCAAGAGAGGGAGAAGAGAAGAGCGAGAAGGGCGAAACTCACTCGGCCTGACAAACACGGGCCTCACACTCCTTCCTTCCTCCTCGCTGCTCGCCTCCAATGACCCAGCCTCGATCAACCGTTCTGCCTCCCTCTTGGTGGAGATGTAGCGCGAGGGGATGAACGGGCGAAAGACGTCCTCGGCGGAGATGTAGATGAAAGGTGAGGGTGTGCTGGGTGCGGAGGAGGAGGCGGAATAAGGGGAGGGGGAGGAGCGGAAGGCGTTGAAGAGGGTGAGAGCTTTTCCAGTGGAAAGCGGGGAGCGCGGATAGGCAGAGAGAGTGGGAGGTTAGCCCATCGCCGAGCCCCGAGAGAGAACGACCTCAACGCACCAGCGTCCCTATTCATCCTCTCATAGCTTCTCTTCTCCTCTCCCTTTCCATCTCCCAAAGGGTTCCCCCGATCCCCTGTAAAGCCCTTGACCATCCCCTTCAACACGCCGAGCGGGGAGGCCTGACCTCCTCGCTTGTAGTCCCCTTCGAGGAGGATGCCGAGGGTGGAGACGACGGCGGTACAGCTGGGGAGAAGGGAGGTGTAAGAGGAGGGTTGGAAGGCCGAGGCGGAGCGCCATTCGACCTGTGAGGCGAGGGAAGGGGGTCGATGAGGAGGGGCGGTGGGAGGTCAGCGAGAGTGAGCTGTAAAGCTATAAGGGCAAGCAGAGCAGGAGCTTACCTTATTTGCCCATGCTGGGATATGGCCTGCAGGAGTTCTGTAAGGCGTTCCACTGCGCGAGAGGGACACCACTTCCCACCCTCTAGCGATCGCCTTCTTTGCTACAGAGGATCCGACGAGGCCCGAGCCGCCGAGGACGAGTAGCCGCTGTGTAGGTGCCATGTCCGAGCTGTAGGCTTGTAGGAAGGTAGAAGCGAGAACGGAAGGAAGGACAAGAGACGCGACGAGTGAATCCGCTCTTGAACTGAACCTCGTCGGCGAGCGCTCGTATCGACCTACAGCACAGCGATGAAGCTTGAACATCGAGGTGGAGTCGCAGGAGGGGACGCTTCCCTCAATCGTTCGTACAAAGGCTCACTCTAGTACAGCTCCTCCATCACTGACGCACCGCTCTCCCACTCCGCTCCTGCTGTCGCTCTTCTCCTGTACCTCATCTCGCTCTACCAACGCCCATTCTGCACCTTACTAGCTACACATACCACCTACGCCTCCATCCCCCCTTCCTCCACCTACCGCGGTTCATTCTTTGCCTTCCATTCTCCCTGCGCTCCAGCTCACTCTCTGCACCACTACAGGCCCCAAAGTAGCAGGAACCTACACCGGCTTCGTCGGCGTCTTTGTCGGCGCCGGCATCTTCACCCTCATCCTCCTCTCCCTCTTCATCTTCCTCCGGTTCCGTCATCTACGCCGAACCAACGCCGCCGCCTCATTCTCAACCCGAGGGGGAGAGAGCGATTTCCATCGAGGAAGGGAGGAGCATGAGGAAGCGTTCGAGATGCCCCGTTCATGGCGGGGACAAGGAGGAGGAGCAGGGGATATGGCCAACGAGAGCACCGCGTCGTTTGATCCGGCCGAGTTTCGAGGGGGGGCTGATGATGGAGGGGATGAGGGCAGGGAGGAGGGAGGGCCGTTCTATAGCAATTTGGCGGAGAGTAGGAGTAGAGAGGTCTTCCTTGATGCGCAGAGCGGGGCGGGCGCAGAGGAGACGAGGTATGATGATCCGTTTGACAGGAAGGAGGGCGCGGGCGCGGGCGCCGAGCGGAGAAGTTGAGCGTCGAGCTCTCTTGGGTTCGTTTCGCAGTAGCAGGCGGCAAGAAGGATGGAGGAGGGGGTGTAAAACACAATCAATTTGTTCATATCATATCGCAGCCGTCAATCGCACTACAACTCCAACTTTGGATAAACGCCCTTCCCTCCCGGCGTGCTCAACTCGCCGACTCCCCCCTGCCCAGTCCATTGCCAGCCCCTCAATTCCTCACCCATCACTTCGACCGCCTTGGTCCGGACGTTCGAGTTGCCCTCGACGACCTTCTCGACTTGGGACCAGAGACGTTGGCGGCGCGAGGGAGAGTGCTCGGATTGGAGGATGAAGTCTCGGAGGTGGGATTGGGCGAGGTGCGGGACGGGACAGAGTGCCGGGTCGAGGTGGTGGAGATGGTCCTGTGTCGACATTGAAATGCGAGTTAGCGAGCCGTGCTCCCTCGTCTCCTCCTCTCCGCCGAGCCCCGAGCGATCAAGCCAATGCCCAACTCACCTGCTTCCTCAACTCCCCCAACACCCTCCCCACCAACTCCCTAACCTTCTCCTTCTCAACCTTCCTCTGCCCCAACTTCCACTTGCCATACAACGCGCCCAACAGGAGCGCGAGCACCGAGGAGAGGCTCGTCTTATTCTCCTTGGCGTGGCGGATGGCGGAGAGACGAGCACGGCAGGTGAGGGGGATGCGGAAGGTGGAGGTCGAGTAGTAGATGGTGGTTCTGCGTGCGAGTTGCGGCGAGAGGACGAGGGGTCAGGTCATCGTCGCCGCAGCCGACTCGTTTGCAGCTGCCCTCCGCGACGGCAGCAACAGCCGCCCGCCGTCGCGAGAGCAGCAAGCTGAGAGCGAGTGAACAGCGGATAAACTCACCCCTCTTCCTCCCTCGTCACCTCGCCATGCTTCTCCAAATCCCTGAGCGCCAATCGAGTGATCTCATCGAGGAACGAGTCCTTGTAGGGGTGCGAGGATTGCTGTTGGGTGCAGAGTAAATCGAGCGAGAGGGTGGAGAGGGAGAAGAGGCGTCGGATGCGAGTGAGTGGAGAGGCGAGGGAAAGGAACGGGCGATGAAGGAGAGATGGGTCAGCATTGGCGTTCCGACTCGGCGCTGGCCGCTCGCCCGTGGTGTGGGGGCGGCGTTTGAAGTGAGAGGAAGACTCACCAGATTGACCGCCCTCATAGCACTCCACAGCTCCTCATCCTTCATTCCATACTTCCTCCCTCCCTCCCCCTCACCCCTCAAATTCCCGCACATGACATCCCCCCTCCTCTCCTCCAACACCCTCTTGACCCCCGCCGCCCACCCCGCCACAATCATCAATTTCTCCGTATCGGGTTCACACCTGGGGGGCAAGGGGAGCAACCCTCCCAATCGAAGAGGATGCGGGCGCGGCGCGAAATCCGGGTCGCAGGCGACTAGTTGACCTTGGGCGCAGCGGGCGTGAGGCGGGCAGGGGGTGCAGGTGGGGAGGAGGGAGAGGGAGGAGAGTGTGGTGGTAAGGGATGTGGGGAGGTAGGGCGCGAGGGTGAGAGAGCCCGCGCCGCGGGCGAGTTGGAGCGAGTTGGTCGAGGGGATGGAGGAGGAGGACGTGTCGCAGAACCCGAGGGCGAGCTTCTCTTCGCGGTAGTAGAGGGCGAAGAGGATGAGGGAGAGGAGGAGGAAGGGAGCGGAGAGGCGCGTGGTCGTTTGAGCGGCGGAGGTGAGGGTGCTGCTGAGGGAGGTGGAGGGGCGGATAGTGATGGTCCCGCTGTCGCTCTTGCGCGGGGTGAACTTGCGAGGTGTGAGAGATGAGGAAGGGGCGGCGAGTCGCTTGAGAGGAGTGCCGGGCTGGTCGTGCTTGAGTGCCGCTGTGTAGGTCGCCGATTTCCTCGCCGCCGACGACGGGGCAGGAGGGGGAGGCATCTGCTGCAGCGCGAGCTCATCCTCGCCGCTCTCCTCCCCAAAATCCACCGGTTGCTCATACTCCTCCTCCTGCTCCACCACAATCACCTCATCCTCCTCCTCCTCCTCCTCCTGCTCGGCGGCAGGCTCCACATCCCTCACCTCAAACCGACTCAACCTTCTCTTCAACTCCCTCGCCTCCTCCGGCGTCTTCTTCACCTGCTCGATGGGGATCATGTACCTCTCTCCGACTTTGGGCGTTCCCGAGCTGGCACCGCCGAGGGAGAGTCGAGAAGGGGTGGGAGCGGCGACTGGGGCAGGACGGCCAGTGAGGTGCGACTGAACGGCAGGGGAAGACGCGGCCTGCTGTCCATCATCGAGGTCCATCGAGTCGTCTCTCCATGCTCCAACTCCACGAGAGGAGAGCGAAGCAGGCATACTCTTCCTCGCCTTCTTCCTCTCCGTCTTCTCCTCCCCTTCCTCTCCACCAAGAGTCGAGCGCCTATTAGGCCCCATCGACGACTTGCGACGCTTGAGCTTGCGTTCGGGAGTGTCTTCGGCGCCGGATTGGAAGGGGTTGTAGTCGCTGAAGCCGGATTCGGGGCCCGACGAGTAGGCGAGGGATTGGCGGGCCTGTTCGACAAGTTGGGTCAGTGGCTGAGCGAGATGAGTCAGAGAAGCAAGAGCGAACGCACCTTCTCGGCGCTGGAGCCAGCGATGGCAGAGGCAGTCGACTTGCGCTTCTTGGGCGACGAAGCCGAACCTCGGGCTTGCTCCTCCTCGTTTTCGGAGGAAGGTTCGAGGACGGTGGATGCGACGGAGAGGGTTGATTTGCGGGGCTTGGAGGCGGTGGACTTGGATTTGGGCTTGGGGGGCTCGGGCTGCGATGGGAGAGAGGAAAGAAGTCAGCGACGCTGGGCTAGTGGCCAGTGAGAGCGGCGACATACCTCGTCAACCTCCATCTGATCCTCATCCGACTCTGACTCCTCACTCTCACTCGAGTTACTGCTCTCCTGGACCACCTTCTTCCCCTTCCTCCCCTTCGCTACCGCCTTTCCCTTCCCCTTGCTCTTCTCCTCCTCCACCTCCTTCTTCTTCTTACTCAGCACCTTCTTCCCCTTCCCCTTCTTCTGCTCCTTAGCATTAGCAGCCCTCTCCCTCTCCCTCTCATCCTCGGCGCTCTCGCTGCCCGTATCCAACTCGACCAACGAGCCATCCTGACTCTCTCCGTCGAGGATCCCAGCGGTGGAAGGTTGTACTCGAGCTAAAGTGGCGAGCAGGCGCTGTAGACGAGGAGGGCTTAGCAGGGGAAGGGAGAAGAGCGGGACAGGCCAGACGAACGGGAGCGACGGGACGGATGTGCTGCTCGTACAGGGCGACGAGTTTGGCTTTGTTGGCGTTGGCGGGATAAGGGATCTGTGATGTAGTAAAGTGTAGCAGAGCAGCGGAAGAGGTGCCGAGAGACGAGGAAGAGCGAGAGAGTTGGATGTTTGTTGAGCGAAAGGCAAGCGAGCGAACGAGGTCAGCTCTGGGGTTGGGCTGTAGGACAGCAGAGTGAGGGCAACAACGTACACTGTGTTCGAGTAGTACGCCTCGTAGTTGGGCTACCTTGTACTTTGTAGGGTCGAAATTGGCAAGCAAATGCTCGGGAGGGGTGGTCGTCATCTTGTGCGAGTTGTGCCCTGAGTGTATCTGCTGTAGAGGTTGATGTGTTACAGAAGTTGCGGTAGGTGAGGTGAGTGGCGATTCTCCTCAGACGAGTGAATGGACAGAGAACAAGCCAAGAAGTGAAGTCATTCACGCTTTCACTCCCTCCTCATTGAACCGACACCAAGATGAAACCTTGTAGGACATTACAATCAGCCACACGAGCAGCAGTACTACGACGACGTACTCGCTCTCCTCCTCCTCTTAGTAGCCTACAAGTCGACTTGATCGGTCCACCTTGTCCTCTATCCAACCTGCGCCCAGTCTACTACACACCTTTCTTCCCTTCTTTACATTCCCCTCCTTCAATCTCTAAAAATCAACACCCTTACTCCCCTCAAGAATTCGCTTCCTCTTCCTCTTCTTCAGCCTCTTCCTCTTCAACAACACACTCCGCCAGGCAACAACGTCTTCAACAACTCAAGCGCACCCTCCACTCCAAAGACCTCGAATGGCGTTTAACCCGCTACCGCTTTGATCAATTCAACCAACATTTCTGGAGCGAGACCAACACGTCCTTCCTCCTCGCTCGCGACGCCTACCTCTCCCGCCTTTCCCCTTCCCCTTCTTCTTCCACTGGGGCCACCATTGCCGACGTCGATCTCGCGCCGTTCTATGCTCAGCATTTAAAGGAAACCAAAAAGGTGTATGCAGAGTATAATGCTCTGTTGTGGAAGGCCCAGGCAGGGTTGCTCTGGCCCGCGTTGAAGGCGGTTGCGAGGGGTTGGAAATGGAGGTGGGAGTGCTGGAAGGCGGGTGGGGAGAAGTAATGGGAAGGTGCTCAGAGGGGAGGAGAATGTTGGGATGTGGGAGAACCCTCGGCGCCGGCAGGGAGGGCGGGGTGGAGGCTTCTCGAGGCAGGAAAGGGAACGCCGAGGTGCGTCGCTAGTTCTTTCCCCTCTTCCGAAACAACGCCGACCTCGTTCGCGTCTGCAGTAAACCACCCACCCACTACACCCTCCTTCTGCTCCCTCCTCCGCCACTAAACGCCCTACCAGTCGAGAAGAACATCGAAAAGAAGCGATCCGCCGAGGTTCCGCTCGGGCAGTCGGAGGGGAAAGGAGAAGGCGAGGCAGGGCAGCCGATGGGTGACGACGCGTTGTTAAAGCGGAGGATAGGAGGGAGAAGTAGGAGCAGGTGGAGTCGGCTCTTTAGAAGCAAGTGAGTCGCTCGAGGCCGCTTGCTGATCCTCTCGGCGCCTCAGCTAATCTCGGGACCTTCCTTCAGGTTATCCTCTGCATGACTCCTCTCTACTTCCCCATCCTTATCCCCGTCTCGGCTATCATACGAGAACTCGAACAACGAAGCAAGCAGCGGAGGAAGCGGACGAGGCTTCGCCCGAGCAGCTTAGGCGAAGTGCGGGGAGGCGCTCTCCGGTCTTCGCTCGTGTATGAGCATACAGAGCTGCAACGCCGTCTGACCCTCTGCCTTGCTTGCTACACTGGACGATTTGCGTGCGAGTTCTTCTCGTTCCCTCGCTTCAAGGCTTTTCTACGAGCTCTATTTCTAACAATTCAGGAGCTTGCCGCTGCGACGGCCGCCGCCCTTTCGGCATCGGCCTGCACCTTTGCTCTGGCCTGCACCATCGCCCTCTCGTGCACCTCCATCATTGCCTGAGGCCCTCCCCAGCGCTCAAAGCCGAACTCCTCGAACACCTTTAAGCCCCAATGTGCATCGACCAGACGCGCTTTCTTCAGCCTAGCCTTCAGATTATCGTCCATGGGTATACTGGACGACCACTTGAACTCGTGCGCCCACTTGCCAGGGATCGCAGGGACGTAGAAGTGGTGCACCGAGAAGTGACCGTCTTCGGGACGGTTCTTCTTCTCGGTGCGGGCGATCATGCCGTCGATGATCACAAACGCGACGCAGTGAGGGTCGGCATCCTTGAGGGAGCCTTCCTTTCCGTGTGACTTGTGCGCGTGGGCAATCTCGCTGAGGAGGGGGCAGGAAGCTGGGGTCAACGCCGAGATCAAGGAAGCCCACGCGGTCGCCTCACGTAATGAGGATTTTGATCTGACGACCGTCCTTTGCCATCAAGCCCATCTCTTCCCCTTGAATCTCGACGTTGACGGCCATCTCGCGCAACTTGGTATTGCGCACTTGACCGCGGTTCATGAGACGCTCGGGCTCATGCCAGGCTTTGAAGAGCTTCTCAGGCGGGTCGGTGTGGTGGAAGTACTGTACGCCGACTTTCACCAGTGAGAGGGCGAGTCAGCCCCCGTTTGAGCGAGGACTCGGTGAAGGAAAGACGAACTGGTCATCGGCCGATGAGCCGGCCTGAACGCCGAGGCTGAGCCATGCTGGGCGCCCGATAGAAGCTGCTGGGTGGTAGGACGAGCGCTAGACTGCACTGTTGTGCGTATTTGAGGCTGAGCGAGGATATGGGCGCGCCCGACGGCACCTGCGAGCCGCTTCGGGATGGCATGCTCGATTCGGCTCCGGCATGAGGATAAGGGTGGAGTCAGCAAGGTGCAGGTGTAGACTACGCAGAGGGAGCGAGCTCACGTATCGTGCAGGCCTCTGTCGACTGGGAAGAAGACATTGACGCCTTCGGGACCCGAAGAGTGGTCGGAGCTGTTGGCGCCGAGCGGTCAGCTATAGCTTCGTCTGCATCTCTGTAGCTGCCAGTCTTCGAAACTCACTTCTGGCGCATGATTGACCGCTGTTCAGCAGCTTGAGACGGAGGCAGCCGAAAGAGGGAAAGAGAAAGAGACAGGAAAACGAGCAGAAAGAGACGGACGTTGACGGCTGGCTCGAGCGCCGAGAGGAGAACGCCGAGGAGCAAAGTCCCGGAGCCCGTCGTGTCTGCTTCTTCTTCTCCTTCCCTTCTTCGCATTGCTATCTATCGTCGTCCTCGATGTTCAATAATACGGACTCGCCAACTCTCAGCAAATCCCAACTCAAGCGTCAAGCCGAGCGAGCTCGAGCGGCCGAACGGACAGCAGACGAGCAAGAGGCGCGCTCTAAAAGCCGAGCTGATGAGAGGGTGAAGTGGGAGCTTTCAGGGATGATGCGAGCTGGTGAGTGAAGTAGTGATGACAGCATCTTCAGCGAGACAGAGAGAGCTGACCCGACCCCTTTGCGCGAAACGCCCGAGCAGCGATACACGATATGATCGTCTCGCTTGCTCCAGGCCTCACCGAGAGAGAAGTAGATCTCATGAAAAGGGGCGCTCATCGTAAGCTTTCTTCTCCCTCGAAGAGGTCTCGACAGCGGAACCGTAGAGCCGAGTCCAAGAAGATCGTTAACAAAGCGCTTCTGCCACAGCCCCGATGTACGACTTTGACGAGCTGTACCGATACGAATCCCTCAAGAAAGTGACTACACACACCGCTCTCGCCGCTACAGGCATCCCCTCCCTCGCCGACACCTACGCTCGGTTCTACGCCTTCCTCTCCTCGCCGAAAGGGAGAGCTCTAATAGCCCTCTTCCAGGGTATCCCCAGTCGACTATCTTGGCACCCTCCCAGCGTATGGGATTCACACCGCCGACTGCCGAGGTATGATGAGTTTGAGGAGACGTGGAGGGACGTGATTGCCAGTCTTGGCTGGAATGAGGAGCGACGGAGGATTTGGGAGGAGGGGGGGTGGGATGCGAGCGAGTTGTGGGGGATGGTCGAGAGGACCGAGGTTGTGATACAGGGTACGGGGTTGAGGTGGAGGGCGGTCGATGTGAAGAGGCAGGAGGAGGAGGGAGCGCCGAAGTTGAACGGCGAGGCTCAGCTGTAACAAGTTCGGGTTTCTGACGTCGCTTCTCTTCAGCCTGATGGGGTCACAACTGCAAGATCTCATGTCGAGCTGCTTTCCGACGTCACTCAAACCTCGCTCCCATCCTCCTACTGCTTCGCCTCGGCGATGCCTTCTCGCCCGAAGCCGAACCTCGACTTCGAGCCAATCTCTTCGGCGAAAGAGTCCCAGCCACATCTCTACTGCTGACATGATGCCAGGGCCTCAGAGTTGTGACTGCGAAAGCTGGGTCGAGACAGAGAGGAACGCTGGTTAGCTGGCTCGAGCGCCGACAGGAGAACGCCGAGGAGCAAAGTCCCGGAGCCCGTCGTGTCTGCTTCTTCTTCTCCTTCCCTTCTTCGCATTGCTATCTATCGTCGTCCTCGATGTCCAACAATACGGTCCCGCTGACTCTCAGCAAAACCCAACTCGAGCGTCGCGCCGACCGAGCGCGTGCAGCTGAACGCACGGCAGACGAGCAAGAGGCGCTGTCTAAAAGCCGAGCTGATGGGAGGGTCAGGTGGGAGCTAGTAGGAATGATGAGGTCTGGTGAGCAGCTGGCTTGATGCCTTGATGCAAGCGTAGCGAAACGGCTGACCCCCTTGCCGAACCGCCGAGCAGCGATTCATTACACGATCGTCTCGCTCGCTCCCGGCCTTACAGAGCGAGAAGCAGACTTCTTGAAAAGAGGTGCTCATCGTAAGCCGCTCTCCACTCGGTCAAGAGCGTCTCGACAGCGGGAACGCCAAGTCCGAAAGCTGGCTGACCACCGCTCCTCCACAGCGCCTATGTACCACTTTGACGAACAGCGCCGATACAATTCCCTCAAAACCATTACCACACACCCCGCCCTAGCCGCCACCGGCATCCCGTCCCTATCCGAGACCTACACTCGGTTTTACGCCTTCCTCGACTCGCCGAAAGGCAAGGCTCTCATCGTCCTCATCCGCGCTATCAACTCCCTGCCCTGCCCTCGACGCCCTCCTACTGTCTGGCCTTCGCATCGCCGGCTTCCTAGGTATGAGGAGTTCAAGAGCCTGTGGAGGGAGGTGATGGAAAGTTTGAGCCTCGTCGGTGAATGGAGGCTGATGTGGGAGGAGGGAGGTTGGGAGGGGGAGATGATTTGGAAGATGATAGAGGATACGGAGGTCAAGATACAGGGCACGGGGGTGAGGTGGAGGGCGGTGGATATGAGGAGGGAGCCGGAGGAGGGAGCGCCGAAGTTGGAGGAGGGTCAGCTGTAACGAGTTCTGGTTTTCGAGGTCGACTGTCTTCGGTGTGCTTCCTTCACCAGCCATTGTGCTAGCACCTCCCGAGCTTCACTGCAAAAGCTGGGTCGGTTTGCGATAGTTCTCGGTCCTCTCGGCGACGAAGAGATCGACGAGCGAATAAGAATGGAGTGCACCGGAGCTACGCAATCGCCTGCCACGCCGTCCGATCCTCCGCACCCTCAACAAACTCAACCCCCTTCTCCCTGCACGCCTCCCTCATCATCTTCTGATTCTTGTTCTCCGACCCCCGTCTCGCTTCGCCCAACGGTAAGCCAATCTTGTCCGCTCGCTTCTCGGCCGGTTGCGAGATGTAGGTAATGACATCGGCGGGAAGGGCGGTCGATTGTTCGAGGCTGAGGAGGGTGAGAGTTGGGGGAAGGAGGAGGAAGGTCGAGCTGAGGAGACGGGTGTTGCGCTCGATGAGGTGGAGGGTGTGGAGCGAGGGTTGGGTGGCGAGGAAGGCGAAGAGAGCGGGAGGAGGGGCAGGAGGACGACGAGGACGGACGTCGCCGAAGCCAAGGCTGAGGGTCTCGAGACCGGTAATGTGAGAGAGGTCGTCGAGTAGATACTCCTCGTACTCGATGTGCAGGTGGCGGAGCGAGGCGCCGGAGTTCTTGGTGATGGCGGCGAGGAAGTTGGGCGGGGCGGCCTCCTCGGAGCAAAGGCCGAGCACCTCGAGTGAGAAGGGGAAGGAGTAGCGATCCAGAGCATTTCTCGTCCTCCTCGCCGACGTAGTTCTCGAGGTTGAGGACCATTCGGCGCAGATGAGGGAGCTTGTCGAGCAGCTCGAGCAGGCCTGTTCCGGACATCGGGGCGGAGAGGTTGACCAGCTGTGTCCCGAGACCCGCTTTGGCAAGCTTGGAGGCGGCTAGGTCGAGGCCAACGTCGCTCTTCGAGCAATGCAGGACGAGGCTGTTGGCTTCCGTGCAGTTGGTGAAGAGGTCGACGAGGCCTTGAGCGGCGTGATCCATCAGCGCCTCATGGAGCTCCTGACCTTGGATGTGGAGGATGACTCGGCGGACGAGGGTGGCGACGTGAGGCGACTCGCGAAGGGTCCGCAGAAGCTGGTCGTTGATGGTGCTGGCCTCCTCGTCCTCCTCCCCACTGCTCTCGTCCTCGTAGCCGCCAAACGTGACCACCTCGCCTCCGATCTGCCACTTCTCGTGTCCGACCAGCTGCCGATACTTCAGAACGACGAGCGAGTAGATCTCGTCGCGGGCGAAGGGGAGGAAGGACTTGTCGACGAGACAGAGCTTGCTGAGGGTAGCCCAGTTGCGCTGAGTAGCATCGCCTCCAGCCGTCTTGACGATCTGGGAGACCAGCTCGGTGGGGAGGGTGGGCGCCATGTCGCGGAGGAGGGAGGTTCGGCGATGGCTGTGAACGGCGCGCGAGGTCAGCCGATACGTTTTGGAAGTACCGCAGCTCGCCGTACATACGAGGTCGAAGTTCTGCGACTGTATCGGCGAGCGAAGAGACCTGATATGGTGCAGGAGACGAAGACGGCGCTGCGAAGGAGCGAAGGAAGCGTCAGCGCTAGTTCTGGAGTCGTGAGACAGGTCTGTAGCGTGGCGATACGATGTGCTACATCGTGTGCTCTCTGCCTTAGCTGGGTCGCCATCTTTCGCGCGCCGAACTTGAAGCAGTCGCACTCCCTCCAGCAGCTTGTTCGCTTCGTGTAGCGGCATCTGCGCTCGGCGAGCAAAATGCATAGACTCACGATTTTGCTGAATGAGAGGCTAGCAACGAAGTAGCCTGGATGTGCTAGGCAGAGCAGCTGGCGAGAACGGCGGGATGTGATAGAGTCGCGTCGGTGTAGGAGCGTCGAGGCCGTGTAGCAGAGTGAGAGAGTTGTAGCTAATGTAGATGTCCTGTACGTAGCTGTCGAAGGTGAGAGAGCGAGATGAGACGAGGAATAGCGTAAAAGGGAGACCTTGACTTGGACGAGCCCGAGCATGCCCAGCTCGAGGCGGCTCAGCTTCCTTCCAACTTCACCTTGCTCGTCTCTTTCTCTCGACTTCGACTTCAGGAAGCTGCGACATCTCAGCTCCAGCTCCAGCCTACGCCCCACCCCTACAACTCGCTCAGCTACAGCAGCACCAGCTTCCCCCACTCTCGAGCTCGAACCGCGCTCAGGACCACTCGAGGCTTGCTCAGGACGTGCTGCTCGCCTAGGCATTCGCCTGAAAGCTACAGGTGAGTCGACTGTCTACTGCGGTGCTGCTGCTGGTGGAGAGGCGCGGGTTGGAAGAGCGACAGCGGTGCAGAACACGCGCCTCGAGGGTCGAGCGGGCGGACGGCGAGGGGAAGAGGACTGGGAGCGAAGCAGGGCTACAGAAGAAGCTGGGTAGAGCTGCAGCTGACCTACATCTGCCCACTGCTCGCAGAAGACCTCGCTTGCTCGACGACGCTCGGCTGGGCTCGCTCAGCTCTCTTTCGCGCTCCTCGACTCGACTGAAGGTGATTAGCTCGCTGCAAGCTTCTCCAGAATCTAGTTTACCCTATTTTACAACTCCACAGCTAGCACTCACCCTGCTCCCACCGTCCCTCGCCCAAAATGACTTCCGCCGAGCTCCCCTCCTCTCTCGCTTCACTTCCCTCCTCGCCTAGCCTCCCCGTCGAGCTACTCGCCCAAATCGTTGACGAAGCTGCTGGAGACCGCGACCACTTGGACTACAGCACACTCCGTCACCTCTGCCTTACGTCGAGGAGTATCTTACCCTTCGCTCGCTCGGCGCTCTACCGCGAGATCTCGGTGGGCTTCAGAGCAAAAAAGACGACAGCTCGAGCTTACTCCCAGGAAGGTCACTCGTCGAGGAACGCCGACAACGAGGAGGAAGAGGCGGAGCGCAGAGTTGTCGTCAGCGATGGACGGGCGCTCGAGGGAACGCTGAGTGCAAGTCCTCACCTCGCGCT
The DNA here is from genome assembly GCA_001600635.1 of Leucosporidium creatinivorum. Lineage (NCBI taxonomy): Eukaryota > Fungi > Basidiomycota > Microbotryomycetes > Leucosporidiales > Leucosporidiaceae > Leucosporidium > Leucosporidium creatinivorum. The sequence goes on along the minus strand of BCKL01000001.1, from coordinate 373,071 downwards.
TCTGCCCAAAGGCATCGCCCTCCAGCTTCGGTCGCCTGAAGCCGCAACCCACGTACCTCCACAAGTCTTGAGACGTCTCCTGCAGGCCTGCCCAGGTATCACCCAGTTTCGCTTGTTCCACGCTTACGTTGAGGAAGCGGAAGCGATCATCGCCGAGTTGCTGAGGACGAGGCCAGGTCTGACGGAGCTCGATATACACGTGACGGACAACCTTCCCCTTCTTTTGGCTCGCCTGCCGTCTCTTCAACACCTCCGTCTTCGCAGCGGCGCCGAGGAGCTCCACCTCGACCTGCCAGCCTTCCCCTTCAAGCTGGTCTCCTTTCGCGTCGACGCGGGAGAGGGCCCGACACCTCTTGCCCTGATTAAAGAGCTTCTTCGCTGCTCCAACAGCTCGCTGCGTCGCCTCGATGCCGCCGCCTCCATCGCCGCTGAGGCTTCGTCTCGCATCGCCCAACTCAACGCCCTCTCTCACCTACGTCTGTACTTTGGCTGGACTCGCGATGACTACGTTATTCCCGCACACTTCGCTGAGGTCTTGTTCAAGTGCGCAAAATTGCAATCTCTCGAGCTCGTCGGCGCGACCTTGCCCTCTTCGGAATTCGCTCGCCTCCCGCCTCAATCATCAGCCCTGTACTTCGAGCGTGTGGTCGAGAAGGCGCTACTCTCCGATGATTCGCGGGGAACGCTTCGACACGTAGCGGTGGGCATGAGCGAAGAGGAGGAGTGGGAGGACCTCGGCGCCGACCATGGCTGGTCGGTCGAGCGCTACGGGAAGAAGGTCTTTTTCGTGAGATAGGAGTGAAGAGATGAATGCTTGCTTCGCTTCGCTGTAAAAACACTTTGACGCGCTGAGATGTCTGCTGTCGCCTCAAAGCGAAAGAGAGAGGGCGAGCTTGGCGTTGGGTCGCTAGCCTGAGCGCCCAACTCGCCTGGCCTGGCTAGAGCTTACAGAGTGCGAGCTGACCGAGCAGCTATGAATTAGTATGCTCCAGAGTAGCTGCTGCTCGACAGCTATCCTCGAGGCCTACAACGAGATTTCGAAAGCGAAAGAGCCGAAGGCGAGGGAGCGCCGAGCTGGCCTCAAGGGTCAGTAACGGCTGTCTCGAAGCATGCAGCTGTTCCCCAACTGGTCGAGTGATCGTGCAGGCTTCACTCAGCCCTCCTGCACTTCAGCTCGACCCGACCTCGCTCGACCCTTCCTCTTCTCAGCCGTCCGCCGACTCGCCTCAAGTCGGCTCGCGCTTCGACCCTGTTTTTGCTCTTCTCCCTCTCGCCTCGAATCTCGCTCGCTTCTCGCCAGCTACTCGTCTCTACTAGTCAAAGCACCTACCAGCAATCTACGAGATGGAAGCTCTACTACTCGACAAGCTCAGCCTCGACGACCAGGAGGGGAAGCAGGAGCAGTCGACGAGCAGCAGCAAGACGAAGAGCAAGAGGTCGGGCGCGGCTAGGAGAAAGCTCAAGAATGAGAGGAGGAAGAGGCTGCCCAAGCTACCTCAAGAGCTCATCGGCCACATCCTTTGTCTCGCCTACCCTCGACCGGCGCTCCCGACGTTGTCTACAGAGGAGGCTAGGACTCGCCTGAGCCACCTTGCGCGGGCAGCGCTCGTTTCTCGTCAGTGGAGGGAAGAAGCACAATTCATCCTCTGGGAGGATGTCTTGCTTCGCAGCGATGAGGCGATTGCATCGTTTCTTTTCGGCGCCGAACGCATGAGGCAGACGAGGCTTCTTTATCTCGAGCCGAAGCGGGGGAGTGCTGTCGGGCTAGACGGGGAGCTTACTGGAGCGGTTTAGAGGGGTTTGACGGGCGTGCGCATGCTGGGTCTGACACAGGTCGGCACCCACGCAGCTCCGCTTCGCCTCAGCGTGCTGTCGTCGCCGTCGCTCTCCGGTGAGTTTCCAGTGCGCCAGCTTCAAACATCCGTACCGTTTACTAATGCTCAGTGTGGCAGAACTCGTCCACTTGGATCTTTATGAGTGTGTCTACAGTATGGAGAGCTCGGCGCTTCTGCCGCTGCCATTCACTCTCCAGCTCTTGGGATTCGAAGGAGGAGTTCGGGATTCCAGCAACTCGACCACCGCTATACTTTTGCATGCCCTCAGCTCTTCGCCCCAAACGGCTCTCGTCGGCCTCCGCACTTGCCGTTCCTCCCCCTCCCATCCTTCCTTGCCGAGAAGCTCAGCACTTCCATCATGCCCCTCGATCGTTTCCCTGACTCTTCACTTCCATCAAACGTCCGCCTACGCGGATCTCCTCGAGCTCCTGAAGAGGTGTATCTTGTTGCGCTACCTTGCTGTCGACCTGCTGGATGAGGAGCTTCTCGAAGCCGTCCCGCCGAGCGTTCAAGAGCTTGAAGTCCACCGATCGACTGGACAAGATTGGCGCACCACCATTATGTACGCTTGGGTGATCCTCGTGGCTTGGAGTGCACCGACTCCCAGTACCCCGCCGCCGCCGCCGTCTCTTCGACTTCTTACGCTGCCGGCGCTGCCTCCCTCAAGCCCTGGTTTCAATGCTCAGGGTATAGAGCGCGGTGTCCGCGAAGGATGCTCTCGCTACAATATACAGCTTACCTGGAAGGCGTGGGGGGAGCTCTGTGAGTCATCGGTGAGCTCAGCATGCAACCGCGAGGCTAACTCCCCTTTCCTTTTCAGAGCTGGGCCATGTAGAGGGGGGTAGAGCTGGTCGTGGCAAGCAGCTCGGAAGCCTGCTGGAGTGATGACTCTTTCACCATTCTGTCTCTGGTCGAGCAAGCGAGCAATCCTCGAGAGCGCGGGAGCCGAGAACCGAGCTCGGCGCTTCGCCCTTCCTCTCCCTCGCTCTCCTCAAGCTTTACATTGTGATCAGCTTGCCATCGGCACGAGGATCGTCAATGGTCCGAACCAGCGCCAAGAGTAGCCCAGGCGAGTCGAGATGAGGGGCAGCCCTCGGCGATGAATGTGCTGCCGAAAGCAGTGCTCACCACGAGGTCGTGATGCGGCAGTCGAGCGTGAAAGACGGCAGGGAGGGGCTTCGAGCGTAGCCAGCTTGCGAAAAGAGCGAATCGAGCGGCGAGGCGAGCGAGGAAGCAGAGGAAGGAGGGGGCGAGATAACTCGTTCGATTCGGCGATCCTTCGCGCGAGGTCGACCGAAGTTGGCTCTCTCCACGAGCTAGTGATGTAAGGTGCACGTGATCAATGCTTTTTCAACGTCGGAACGATGTACTGCTACTGCTAGTCAACTCGCTCGCCTAATTCCTGCTCCTCCAATCTCCTCCCCCTCCTCCACCAGCATGTCCGCCGAACCCGCCGCCTTGGCCGCCATGGTGGAAGCCTCCACCGCCTCCGCTGTGGTGTCCTCCGAAACCTCCTCCTCCTGCATGATGTCCCTGGTGTCCTCCTGGTCCACCGAAGCCGCCAGTCGAAGGTCCTTGCGAAGAGCCGGGACGGGAGTTGTAAGGCGTGTCGCGGGGGGTGCCGATACGGGTGCCGGGCAGGGAGGCGAAGTTGCGGAGGGGGCCAGGAGCCGAGGCGAGGGGAGTCTCGGGGCGGGAGTTGGCGCGAGAGGCGGAGGCGCCGCGAGCGTCGGCGAAGCTGTTGCGAGAGAGAGGCGAGGTCAGCGAGGATTTGAGACGGAGGGAAAGGGAGCTGACGTACTAGTTGAGCACCTTGACGACGCCTGAGGTGAGCCTATCGAGGTCGGCGACCTCGTTGGTCGACAACGTCGGATCGCTCAAATCCATAGCCTCCTGATCGGCCTCTCCCTCTCCCTCTTCATCATCATGGTTCTTGCTGGGCCTGATCGCCTGCTGATGCCTTCCCCGCGAGATGGCGACTCCCAATCCCTCAAACACGCGAAGGAGCGAAAGGTCGAGAACGTCCTTGAGGCGCTCGACGTCGTCGAGGGCCGAGACGTTGCCGACGATGGGGAGCCAGTTGTCGCATTCGAGACCGTTCTCGGTGACGCGGAGGTTGAAAGCGCCGAAGAGCATGTAGCCGAGGGGGTCGAGCTGTTGTGACGAGGGGAGAGAAGCGTCAGTTCGGCGGGGATAGAGAGGACGAGAAAGAGGACGCACCATGGTAGTCGAACGAAGGAACATCTGTCCATCGCCCTTGCCTCCTACTCCTCCCGTCTTGGACTTCTCGCCGAACGCGTAGAGCTGCTTGCTCGAGGTGATGGGCAGGTCGGCCGCCTTCTCGTTCTTGCGCGAGTTGACCGACGAGGGGTGGATGGCGCAGGTCTGTTCGAAATGGGCGACGCGGGGTCAGTACTAGCAGCAAGAAGAAGCGAGAAAGCAGAGCCCCACCTTGTCCTGCGAAGTCCTCAACGACTTCTCGCTCGTCCTGATGGCAAAGTTGGGCGCGACGGCGGCGGCGATGAGGGCCGAAAGGAGCGGCAGGCTATTGCCATTGATGTTGAGGCTCTCGGGGATGAGGGCCGTTCCACCTCGCCTAAAGTTGCCGGGTCGTCCACTCATGACGTCCCCTCCGCCCGAGATGCGGAGCACGCCCGCCTTGTCGAGGGATTGAAGAATGTGCTCCTTGATCTTTTGAATCATGAGCAGCGTGGGCTTGGAGAGGAAGTTCTCGCGAGCGAAGTTGTTGGCGGCCTGTTTCGAGCGTGAGGGAGAGAGGTCAGCTTCGGCGAGGAAGACGGGCGAGCAAGGCGAAAACTCACAACGTAGTCTCCGCGACTCTGCATCGCCCACCAAGCGTTGAACGCCGAGAGGACGGCGAATGGATCCGAGCGGAAATCGACGGGCGTCCACGAGTTCTTGATCCGATCCGCCTCGACCTTCATCGTCGGCGGCGAGAGGAAGGGGTCGCGGTTGGTGAGAATCGCAGCGAGGGTGAGAGTCTGCTCCAGGCATCGGAAGAAGGAGCCGAGGAGGCAGAGCTTGCCAATGGCGGCTTCGACGGGCAGTTGGAGGAGCACGCGACCGAGCGAAGTGAGCTTCTCCTCCCGGTCGATAGCGCCGACCATCTTGAGGCTCGTCATGGCGGCGTGGACGCGAGCGCGCTCGGGGGGTTGGATCGTAGCGGAGAGGACGTCCTCGACCGAGAGGTTGGGGAGCTGGAGACCGGTGATGTGCATGCACGTGTTGGCGAGATCGGTCCTCAACATCTCGACCGTCTGATGAATGTCCATGGCGGCGAATCGAGCTTGCGAGACGATGCCGTAGTACTCTCCTGCGCGATGACGACCTGCGCGACCGGCCCTCTGGAGGACGTTGGAAGTGCCCGTCCACGCCGAGACGAGTTGCGAAAGACGGCGCTCGGGGTCGTAGCGCTTCTCCTTGCACTTGGCCGAATCAACGACGTAGACGACATCGGGGATGGTGACTGAAGTCTCGGCGATGTTGGTCGAGAGGACGATGCGGCGAATGCCGGGAGCGGGGGGTTCGAAGACGGCGTTCTGCTCGGCGATGGGGATGGTCGAGTGGAGGAGATGGATCTCAATGTCGCGGTCGTTGAAGTTGATGCCGAGGAGAGGGTAGCGGGACGGGTCGATGAGCATGTTGCGGACGGATTGGATCTCGTCCCATCCGGGGAGGAAGACGAGGACGTGACCCTCGTCCGACTTCTTGATGACCGAGGCGATGATGAGGGCGATGAGAGGGTAGGGCATGTCGAGGTCGTCGATGTCGCCGATGGGGCGTCCCGTACGGGGATCCATGTCGATGCGTTGGACCAGCTCGCGTTGAAGGTAGGCAACGACCGACTTTTCGGACCAGACCCAGCCGCCTTGGTTGGGAGGGAGGCGGAGGGACTTGAGCTCGTCGACCGTCTCGTCGAGCCAGTGCTTGTCGACGGGGAAGGAGCGTCCTGTTCGGTGTATAAAGGCAGAGGTCAGTGCGAGCTTTATGCCGAGAACGAAGTGAGAGAGGAGAACGAACCGGGCACTTCGACGACGGGAGCGAGTCGCTTGGTGTCGGGGTCGGCAAAGTAGGTAGTGAAGAGGATGGGGTCGATCGTCGCGGACCTGTAGTAGTTGCTCCATCTCGTCAGCTTTGCTCCTCAACTCGAGCGGAAGCCTCGAAAAACTCACATGAGGATCACTCGAATCTCGGCCTTGCCCTGGCGCCTCCTCTGGTGCAGCAGCATGCGGAGGACAAACAGCAACAAATCGGTATCGACGTCCCGCTCGTGGACCTCATCGACCGCGACGTGGGTAACTCCATCGAGGAAGCCCTCCCTTCCCTCGTTGTTCAAATCGCTCTGCAGCCTCCTCAAGAACAGCCCTGTCGTACAGAAGAGGATCGACCCATCCTGCTTCGGCGGCTTGCTTTCAAACCTGACCTGATATCCCACGCTATCCCCAATCGCCTCTCCACGCTCCTTGGCCACTCGTTCAGCGACCGAGATAGCAGCGATTCGGCGCGGCTGGGTGCAGACAATGTTGCACTTGCCTCCTTCTCCACGCATGATCCAGTCGTCGAGGATGAGTTGAGGAACTTGGGTCGTCTTTCCTGATCCTGTGGCAGCTAGGACGACGACGACGGAGGAGGTGGCGATCTTTGCAAGGACAGAGGAGGCGTGCGAGGCGACGGGGAGGGAGGCGCGTTGGGTCCGCAGCTTCTCGACGCGAGGGTCGGTTTGGTAGTTCTGGAGCCGGGCGAGGAGGTCCTCGCTCTTGCGGGCGATGAGGGGCGCTCGGAGGTCGGCTCGGCGGGCGGCCTGGCCTGCGGCGGCGGCGGCGGAAGCAGCGGCGGCGGGATCGTCCGAGGTGTCCATCCTGTGGCGTAGGCGATCTCGTTCTTGTTCCGCCTTCTCCTGCTCCCGCGCGAGCATCGCCTTGGCCCTCTTGTACAGCGCGCTATCCCTCGACTCCCAGACCGTCTCCCTCAACTCCTCATCCGTCCTCGGGTCAATATCAAACACCACATGCGCCGGCATCCCTCCCTTGAGAATCAAGTTGCTCTTCTTCTTCTCGCTCCAAATGCCCCACAGGTCCGCATCGCACGATTCGAGGTACTGGGCCGTGTCGAGGTAGGCGCGGTTCATCGCTTCTTTCTTGTTGCGCGCTTCGCCCATGCCGATCCGACGGCCGTTGACGAGGAGGGTGGCGCGCCAGGAGCCGCCGCCGTTTTGCTGTTGGCGACCGTAGCGACCGCCTTGGGGTTGGACCGTTTGGTATTGGAGGTCGGGGCGGCCAAAGTTGAAGCGTTGGCCTGTTTGCACGCCGATGGAGAGGTCAGCTCGGTTCTGGAGTGTGTGTGAGAGAGAGAGATGAAAAGGAAACGCACAGTAGAAATCCATAAACCCCCTCGCCTCCTCCAACCCAATCCTCTGCCCTCCACTCAACCCGACCGTCTTGCCATCGTTCGGCGCTGACGCTCCTTGAGCGGTCGGCGCATACTGCGCGTACTGCTGCGCTCCTCCTCCTCCTCCTCCACCCTTCTGGGTCATCGCACTAGCCTCATGCAAAGGCGTGACCATCCCCTTAGTCCGAATCGGCAAGTTGGACTCGGTGAAGAGGCCGCGAGCGGCGAGTTGAAGACAGCCGTGCAGGGCGGCGAGCTTCTCGGCATCTTTGACGGTGGGACCGTCGCCGGTGCCGATGATGGGGAGGGTCATTTGAGGGAGGGAGGGGGCGCCGTAGGCTTGTTGAGGAGGGGGAGGGGAGGGGTCCGCGACGATGGTGACCCTGTTGGTTTGTGAGCGAGGGGAGGTTAGCCCCTGTACTCACGAGTAGTCGGTGATACGCTCGAGCTCATACAGCAGCAGCGAAGTAGCCAGAAAGCTACGTCGATGCTCGTCGAGCTGCTCGGTCGTTTCAGCCCTCGGCTCGGCGGTGCCCAGATTCGTGCAGAGCTCCACCGAGCAGGTACATCATGTCGAAGCATCGATCGTGACGTCCACGACAACTCCCACCGCCCACGACTGCTCGTCGAGAGGGATCAAGAGTTGTTGAAAAGACGCGCTCAACGTCGTTGCGAGTCGGCGATGGCCAAGATGGGGCGTGTACTAGAGCAGGAGCTGTAGTTCACAGCCTTCATCTGCCATCTCGATGTGGCTCTGACACCTCCCCCTCCCTCCAAGCCCTCCCAAACGCTGTAGAAACTCACCTAAAGCCCTCTACGCCATTGACACTAGCCCTGCCACCCTGATACCTCGCCTGCTCGCCCAAGGCGGTAATATAATTAGCGAGAACTCCCTTGGGGTTCTCCAAATGCTTGTTGTTGGGGTTGCCTCTGCCGCCCATGGATTTCCAAGTGGAGAGGACGTATTGATGGTCATGCAGGGGAGGGGAGACGATGGGAGCGGGTGCTGAGGGACGCGCCCGTTTGGCTTGGTGGTTCGAGTTGGCGTTGCGTGCTGAACCGCCGCGGGAGCGGTTGTACGAGGGGGCCATTGACGAGTGGTGGTGTTGAGGAGGGAGAGGTTGGCGAAAGTGTTCGGTTGGCTGAGAGGGAGGAGGTTGTGTAGGTTGATATGTCTTGTGTTGAGGGTAATTATTCGAATCTAGGAAATCGTCGTAATAGGTCCGCTTCATGCAGTAGAGCAGAGACGAGAGACGATGAGCCGCAGAGGGCGAGAAGGGAGAGGAGGGAGATGGCTGTTTGTGGGAGAGTCAGCTGAGGGAGCTGCAAGGCTACAGAGTAGAATGAGCTCACCCTTGAGAGCGCTCTCTGTACCGTGTTGCTGTAGCTGTAGAGGCGACAGAGGGACGATCCAGGCGATACGAGCTCGGAAACGGTCAAAGGGAGAGAGATGTGAGCGACTCGCTTCTGTTCTTACCTTCTCGCCTGTCGCTGCTCAGTTCTCGCTTCTGCTTGTACCTCTTTACTTCCCAGTCAAACCAGTGAGTACCCTGCTGCACCTCTACAGCCTCCCCTCCTTCTCACCTCCACCAACAAACAAACGAGCCGAGCGCCCGCGCCAAACACCCCCTCCACCGCTTCTCATCGCCGAAGCTGTGCACCTCGGCGCAAAAGCCTAACGGGCTCAATATCGCTTTGAGCATCATCCTGCGCTGCTGTACATCGGCTACAGCACATCAGGTTCAGCAGCGCCTCACCCTCCCTCCCTGCCTCGCGCCTGAGCTAATCCCGTCCCTCTCTCGCTGCCCTTCCTCCTCGTCCTTCTCTCTCTTCTGCTCGCCTGAACGAAACACAGCACACCGAAACAGGATGGCAGCAAAGGTGAGCTCTTCTGCTACCATTTTCTACTCAGCTACACGAGCTAACTCGCCTTCCTACGCTTGCTGCGCTCCCTCCACTCCGTTCGTTCGTCTCTCGTCGCTGAAAGGATTACTACGGAGGCGGATCGCAACAGGGTGGTGGATTTCCTCAACAGCAGCAGCAGCAGTATCAGCAGCAGGGCGGCGGCTACCCTCAGCAGTACGGGCAGCAGCAGCAGGGCTTCGGAGGAGGAGGATATCAGCAAGGTCCCCCTCAAGGCGTGAGTCCCACCGCTTTGCACCACTTTGATCACACACCTACGGCCTTTTACCATGCACCGCACCACCCTCGCCCTGCCTCCTCGTCCACACAGCCGGTCCCGAGCGCTAACCCTCCCTTCTTTTCCATCAGCAATACTACCAACAACCTCAGCAACCTCAGCAGGCCTACGGAGGTGGATATCAACAACAGCCGTACGGTCAGCAGCCTCAGATGCAACCTCAGCAGGTCTATGTGGCCCCGAATAAGAAAGCGAGCGGCGGAGGAGGAGCGGCGACGGGATGTTGTGCTTGCTTGGTGAGTTGTCGTTCGCTTCGCTCTACGTTTCAGAACGAGGAGGGCGTGCCAGTCGGAGCCCTGTCGGCGTGTCGGGAGGCTGCACCTCGTCTATGAGGCGAGGAAGTGAAGCCCGGCTCGGCGCTGAGGCGGGCGACTCGTGCAAGTTAGAAGACGTTACTGACCGCTCTCGCGTTTCTCACACAGGCTGGAGCATGCTTGTGGTGAGTACCGCGGTCCTTCGAGCTCTCTGGACTGTTGAGTGGGAGGAAAGAGCGGCTTCGGCGCTCCCCGCCGAGCTGAGTCGAGTTGAGCGAGGCGAGCATGGAGACTGACCCTGCTTCTCTTCTCTCCTCTTCTCACCATTCCCTTCGATCACTCGCAATACTATCGTACAGCTGCTGCGCCGAGGAGGTATGCACTCCTCTCCCATCCTTCTCCCCTCCGCGCTCCGCGCGCCGAACCCAACTCTCGCTGACTCGCCTCTCGCTCCCCTATCCGAAACAGATGTGCTGCGACATGCTCATGTAACCCGACTCGACACTACCTACTACCCCGACTATCCTATCCCCCTAACGACTTCGACGACAAGCTGAGATGAGAGGCGCCGTGGGAGGCAGAACCTAATACGAGAATGAGGAGGGAGTGGTGTTACGTTCTCTGTAGGGGACGTCGAGTGGACTTTTACACATGCTTTTGTACGCTTTGAGCTCGGGCTTCGTGGGTGAGGGAGGGGCGAGGCGAGAGGGAGAGGAAAGATGCTGCTCCTACAGGCGATGCTCCTCGTTGGAGATCTGGCCGAGTCCCTCACCTGCTCTCCGTTCTCTTCTCCTCCCAGCAGCGCGAGCGGACACAGGCCCCCTCGAGTGTGCAGTCGGCTTTGATTGCGCTCGGCGAGGGCGTACGCCGAGCTGAGATGCACATTGCAGTTTGCTGAGCGGCTTGCAGAGAATCGGTACGGGCAAAGAAGGTACCTCGAAGTATCGAAACCGACATCCTCTGTACCTTATCGCTCCCCTACACCCCTCCAAACCACCCCTCGGCGCACCCCACCCCTACTCGGCGGAGCCTCCAGTACTCGTTCTCATACCGCGTGCGCCAACTCTCTCCGCTGTTGCCTTTACCGACTCGCTCATTCTCCCTCCGCATGACACCCGCCCGACCTGCAAAGTTTTCGCGCTGTAGGAGAACTGCCTTTAGAGGCATGAGCAGGTGCGGTGTGGGTCGGAGCTGCTCTAGTAGGGGATGGAGTGAGGTTTGAGGGAGGGGGAAGGGATGGGACGGGGCTGTAGCTTCATAGAGCTGGTCGGTGCTTGGAAAGAGCGGGAAAGCTGCCAGAGCGCCAGTTAACGAGCTGGAACGGAAGGAGGAGGGGCTAAACACGAGCCCGCCGTCGGGGGCGCTGGGTCTCCTTCCTACCACATCTTGCTCGTTTTCGCACCTCACCTCGTATCAACTCACCTACAATGTTCGCCCTCCGCTCCGCCGCCGCCCCTCTCGCCCGCTCCTTCACCCGCCAGGCTACCCAGGCTCCCCGCTTCGTCGCCCCCTCCTTTGCTCGTACTATCGTCAGTGCGTTACTCCCTTGATGCACTACACGCCGATCCAGCGCTCCCCTCAGCTTTGTCTCCGGATTGCTGACCCTCTGCTCCTGCTACGCAGCCAAGCGATTCTCCCAAGACCACGAATGGCTCTCCTTCGACTCTGACACGGGCGTCGGAGCCATCGGCATCACCGACTACGCCCAGAGGCAGTTGGGGGATGTAGTCTTCATTGAGCTGCCGGGGGTCGGGACCGAGATTGCGGCTGGTGGTGAGTTTGGGTCGCCTCTTCTAAAGGCAAGGGATGCGTGTGGGGAGGGAGTGGAGAGCTAACGGTGTGGACTGGACGAGCAGATGCCATCGGAACGATTGAGAGTGTTAAGGCCGTTTCCGAGATCTATGCCCCCGTTGCCGGAAGGGTGGAGGAGATCAACAGCGAGTTGGAGTCGACGCCCGAGGTCCTCAACTCGGATCCCGAGAACGAGGGTGAGTCTTCCTCTCTCTCTCTCTCCTTCGCATGTAGAGCTGATGTGTGGGTGTGATGTGGTCAAACAGGCTGGCTCGCCAAGATCAAGCTTTCCAACCCTGGCGAGTTTGATCAGCTCCTCTCGGCCGAGGCTTACAAGGCGTTCTGCGAGGGTGCCGACCAGTAATGAGATCGACGGAACGACCAAGAAGGAAAGAAGAATACCGAATGAGATGAGGATGGACTATGTAGAGGCTGTCGAATGCGGTAACGATTCAACTCTGTGCGATCTCGGAGTTCGGTGCTGAGGCGAGCGAGAGGAAATGGCTGTGGGTAGAGAGGTGGCGAGGGAGCTGAGGAGATGAACAGGATGACTCAAGGCGCCTCCCGCGCCGGGGCCATCACAAGTGATCCCAGAGCTGGCTCGGCGACCACTCGGCGCAACTGCTTCGGGTGAGCTTTCCGGAAGGGTACAAAAGCTTAGCGGCGAGTTCAGGAGAGCCCGAGAGACCTATCGGCGTGCGATGTGATGCTCTAAATCTACGTGAGAAGAGCTTCGGAGCTGCCTCGGCGACGACGATGTCGATGCGACTCGCCTGCTTCGTGACGCTCGTGCGGATGACACAAGACTTGCGGTAGCGCAGCGGCCAGAATAATGTGCTGAGAAGAGAGGTGCACATTTCGTACGCTCAATCGTTAACTGAAATGCCCTCGGAGGAGCACTCGGTGCAGTCGCTGCTCGGCGCTGCCTTCTCGGCTCAGCCCAAGGCCGCGTGCTCACAAAACGGAAAATACAATACCAAGTTTGTCAGATTGCTGCAGGTCGCAAGAAGGTCTGGCCGTTCCGACTGAGTCTCTCTGGCTTCCGTCATTGACAGCTGGAGGCGCGCCGAGCAGCGCGACTGACGCCTAGACCAGGCTTGACTCGGAGACACAGGGAGCGCTTCTCCCAATTGCTATGAAGGCTTTATCTGACATTCTCGTACCTCGTGGGTCTCCAGCGGCCCTGCCAGACCTGGACCTCACCCGTCGGGGATCTGCTCGGCGTTGGCAACACCCTCCCCCTTTCGCCAAGCTCGGCGGAACTCGCGCCGACCAAGCGATTCTCCCGTCATCCTGGACTTCACAGCTGCTCGACGACCCCAATTCTTCATGGTTCGACCCAAGAGTCGGGCTTCGTCCGTCGCAAAGTGAAGTGCCGGCCTGCTGCTTCGGCGAAACTTGCAAGCGAGCGCCGAGCTCTCCCTTCTCGATGACCGTCGAAGTTATCGGGAGCCTTCCCTTCATCTATCGAGCAGCTTAGGTGTTAGGGATTAGCAAGTCCAGCGCAAGTAGTGCAAGGTCTCGTGTGATTCTCCTTCCGCCTCGCCTAGATGTGACGGGAAGAAGGAGCGAAGGTGAGGAGGCGAGTTCGAGAAGGTCGACAGCCACCTTTGCCTCAGTCGAATGCACGCTAACCACTAGCTAATGCTTCCAACCTTCCGATGAGATGCGAAATGCTGGGATCGCTCGCTACAGCAGCTGCCGATTCGACTTCTCCCCTTCGGACTTGACTGACGTCCAGACGTTGACGGGAGTGCTACCGCCTTTCCACTGTTACAGATCCTGCCTGATGGGCAACATCACATGTGAAGTACATTGAGAACCTCCCGCAGATCTCGGTACATCTCGAGAGAGCGCCTCGAGCACCAAATCATCGTCGCCGAGCCCTTCGGCGGCGACCTCATCGGCAGAGAAGTCGGGAAAAGGAGGGGATAAGCGACGTTTACCCCTCGAAAAACATGGTGACATGGTTAATTGGAGCTGCGAGCACATGAAGGTACAGCGTGGGGTGTAGTTTGCCAACTGCCTCAAGGAGGAGGCTGGCGCTTTAGGTCCGCTGCCGGATGCGGAAGTCGACCTGCAGCACGAGTGGATCGTCGGGGGTCATGGTGAGCTGGAGCAGGCGAGATCACCCTAGAGCTGGGTGTCGCGGGAGCCAAGCGTGACGTGCAACATGTTAGGCTCGCCTCTTCATTTGCTCCCCCTCTTCCCCTCTCCGCCGGTGTCTCGCTCTGTGATTTTCGCACGCCCTCAAAGTCCCGGCCTTTCGAGTTTCGTCACATTGCCGCCTGCCCGCCTCTGGTCGCTCTTTGCTTCCTACCACTCCCCTCGTCTGTCGCTCGTTCGCCTTGCTGCCCTCTGCTCCACCAAACCCTTCAACCTCGGAGCTTCGGCGATGGACACGGACTCGGTGCAAGTTCTCTCGCGCCGCGTCGCCATTGGCTTCCTCTTCCTGGCGGCATGTTGCCTTCTGTCAGCACTGCTGGCGAAGCGAGCTACCCACATCAGGACCTCTACCGTGATACAGCGGCTCGGCGTAGCTGTCATTGCTTCTTGTGAGCTTTGCTCGAGGTGGGATCTACCGTGATGGAAGCTTGAGCTGAAGACTATCTTCCGCATATTTCTCGTACAGCGCTCATCCATATTGGACTCTCCTCCCTGATACTCTTCGCCTTGGGAGCAGGCATGAGTGAGGCCACTTGCTCGGCCGCCGGCATCACTGGCCTCGTCTCGTATCTTCTCGCCAAGCTGCTCGTCTTTGCCTTCCTACTGGAGCGAGGTGAGTATCTGCTCGTTGAGCTCGTTCTAGGTGCAACACACTAAATGGCTCCCATCAACAGTCTACGTCGTCTGGCATCTCCGACTCGTCCCTCGGCGCAAGTCCGCCACCTACCGCCTCGCCGCCCTTCCCTTCCTCGCCCTCTGCACCATCTTCGGCTACATCATCGCCACCCGGCATCACGAGCTCCGACCTTACTCCAGCATTGGCTCTCGGTCGCGCTTCTCCTGCCACCTCGGCGTTGACAATACCGTCGGCGCCCCTCTCCTCCTGGCCACCTCCTGCGCCTTCTCCTTCGCCCTTCTCGTCCTCTTCCTCATCCCCCTCTCCAAAGCTCAGTTTACACGCGCGAGGACGATTGCGAGGAAGAGCTGCCTCGCCAGCGCGGCGACCTTGTGCTCCGAAGCGGTGGTGCTCGGCGTACTGCTATGGAAGGGAGGTTGGGAGCGTGCCTTTGTGTGGCTCGGAACTTGCGGTGGCGATGGTGAGTCTCGGTTGTAGTTTCTGTTGAGCCCGGGTCGAGTGCCAGAGAGCCGAGATCTCATCGCCGAAGCTGCACCGAGCGCCTGGCTGACAAGCTCTCCTCACCCGCAGTCCTCCTCAATGCCATCATCGTCTACTCTATCACTTCATCCACCACTTCTAGCTCCTCATTCGACCTCGAGGCCGGCGCTCCCCCTCCAACCCCCTACCCCTCGGACTACACCTCCCCTCGCTCCCACTTCAAGACCTCCTTCGGCAGCCCACGCCCTTCCATGTCCCGAGCCCACTCTCTCGACAGATTTACCTTCGCCCAGAACGCTCCATCACCACCCAAGGTCGCCTTCCTGCTCAAGCGCCCGCTCCGAGGGGTGAGCGAGGATCTGGTTGTGGAGTTCGATGGTGAGGATGGGGACGAGGGCAAGGCTACAGGCTCTCCTACCTCCTTCGCTTTCATGGGCAACCTTCACTCCACCTACGCCTCCTCGCCGTCCACCTCTTACGGCACCTCCTCCCCTTCTCATCCTACTCAACCCGAATCGCCGAAGGGTTCGACTTTTCCCATTTGAGGGAGCTGTAGCATTCTTGTCAGTCTCCAAGCTGTTGTAGCAACCATGTGTAGCTTTACCTGTAGCCTTATTGTCGATTCTGTGTCAACTTTGGTGAGTCTGTCCCATTCCGACCTTTCTCCGAGCTCGGCGCTGACCCTTTCTCGCCCAGCAGTCCTCGTGTAGCCGTACTCCCCGCATAGAAAATCGGCGTTCAGTCGTGTCGATATATATTCACCCCTATAGCGTGCTAGTCACCCAATGCAGTCCCGTCCTAGACCTCAGAGCAGAGCAGCTCCGAGCGCCGGTGATTTGAGACCGAGAGCGCCGAGAATCGACGCAGAGCAGAGAAAGGTTAATGTTAGCGCAGATGAAGCGGATAGCACTCAGTACAAAGCTGTCCGCGACTCTGCCACTCCCGTCACTACAGAACGCCGCTCTCCAACCGAAGCTCCACTTCTGCTCGAGCATCTCTCTTGCTCCTACACTTCGCTTCGCTTCTCGTTTCACCTCTCAGCCGCGCTCGTCAAAGGATGGAGCCACCACCAGCAGTACCGGGAGCACTTCCTGCACCTCAGCAACCCGCTCCTCAGCAGCCCGCGCTCACTCCAGTTCAGGCCGCTCGCCTGGCCGCAGAGAAGAGGGCGGCCGCTCCTCCTCCTCTCCTCCACTCTGCTTCCAATGACTCGCACAAGAAGGACTTTGACCCTGCTACCTTCGATCCGTCGGCCAAGGAGAAGCTGCCGTTCCACCGCTTGCTCGA
Organism: Leucosporidium creatinivorum; assembly: GCA_001600635.1. NCBI lineage: Eukaryota > Fungi > Basidiomycota > Microbotryomycetes > Leucosporidiales > Leucosporidiaceae > Leucosporidium > Leucosporidium creatinivorum. The sequence continues at coordinate 357,012 of BCKL01000001.1, read as the reverse complement.
TTCCGAGGTGCGTTCAAGAGCCTCGACGAGGCGGAGCGACAAGCTGACTCGCTCCACCACTGCAGTTACTTCCCAAGTGCTCCAAGCCTCAAGCCGTCAAGACCCTCGAGATGCTGCTGCAGGTCACTGGGTGCGTCATTCGCGAGGGGCGTAGTTGGAGCTGAGCTGACCCTCTTCCCACGCGCTTCTCATCTGCAACAGCAACGTTCTCGATCCTCCGAACCCAGCTGCTGCTCCCAAGTACAGGCAATTGAGGCTGGCCAACTCTCAAGTCGTCAAGAACGTCGTGGAGGTGCCCGGCGCGTTTGACTACCTCATTGCCTGTGGATGGCACCGTACAGTCATCGAATACGTCGCCTGTAAGTTCTTCAATTCGGCTGCGAAGGGACCGAGCTGATAGCGCCACCTTCGCAGACCTCAACTTCTCCTCGGCGCCGTCTTCGAAGCAGCTTCACCTACTCCGCACCGGCAATTACGTGCTCAAGCAAGTCGTCCAGCGCGCTCGTGAAGCCGAGGATCGCGAGAAGAGGTACAGGGAGAGCGAGAAGGATGCCGAGAAGGCGCGCTCGGGTAGGGCGATGCTTCAGTTCGAGGAGGACAGGCGCTTGAGGAAGGAGAAGGACGAGCGAGAGAAGGTGAGCTGTCCAACGCTCTTCTCGCTATCGCTAGACATACTGAAGTACAGTATCCCAGATCGTGAGGGACTCTCGTGCAGCCGCCGCCGCCGCTGTTGCTGCTGCTCCTCCCCCAGTCGACCCTCACTCGGCCGATGCAGATCACCCTCTCTTCACCACGCAAGACGCATCGGCTGCCACCATGGACGTCGATGGGGCGCATGGTGAGCTTCCTCCGAGTTACGGAGCGTCTTTGCTGGCTGCGGGGAGTGGAGGAAGGGTGCTGGGAACGGGAGCGGTCGTCGGCGGTCCCCCTCCTGGCGTTCGCATGGTCAGCAGGCAGGATATGGAGAGCGATGAGGAGTACAGGGAGGAAGAAGAGGACGAGGAAGAGGAATGAGCTTTCGCTGTAGTGCTGTGCCCTTGTTTGTCTGTACTTGCTTCGCTCTTTTGACATTCGATTTCGCTTGACGTCCAGATTCGGCGAGAGAATCTCAGCTGGCTCGCCACGCTCTGTTCGCTTCAACACGCGAGAAGACATACGGAACACCTGTATTGCGAGATACGATTGCTGCTGCACCAGTCTAGCGGACGTAAGGGATGCCTGCGAGGAAGGAGAGTTGTCAGCGCGGAACGACCTTCGCGTCCAGCCAAGACTACTCACCGTTGGTGGAGAGCTGGAACTGATCGTAGATGATGGACCTCGGGTTCTCGAGCGCATTGTTAATGACGCTCTTCATGTACTCGGCCGCCTCGACCTCGCTCAAGTAGAGCCTGAAGCGTTCGGCGAGGCGATGCATCGTCAGGTCATCCTTGTAGGAGGGGAATCCGGCGCCCGCCATGAGTGTGGACGTCTCAACGACCGCTTGACCGTATGGGCGGCAGGCGAGGAAGGACTTGACGGTGAGCTCGGTGAATTGACGGAAGCCGGGGCTGTCGCGTCCGCCCATGAGGACGACCATCTCGTGCGTGAGCTTGAAGGAGCTGGGTTCGAATTTGACACCCTGTAGGCGGAGAGGCATGATTAGCTCAGAGCTCGGCGATGGTCTCGAAAGCGCCAGGAAGACTCACGCCGGGCCGTGGAAACGCAGACGGATAGAAGAGAAGGTAAGTACAAAGCTCTGCACGATCGAATAAGAAGGACTCATCTATATCGAAGAGGAAGCCAAAGTCTAGAAGAAGGAAACATCAGCTCTCAGCCCGAGCGAAAGGAAAAGCGCGAAGCTCACCGATATGAGTGATGCAGCCTCGACCGTCGATCATGATGTTGCCGTTGTGGCGATCCTTGATCTGGACGATGTAGCAGAGCAGCGAGTAGGCCGCCATCGACTGGATGAAATTGGTGCGGGCGCGCTGGAAGTCGACGCCTTCGGGACTGCCGTACTTGATGACGAAGAAGCTCTTCAGGTCGTTGATCTTGGCTCGTCCCATCTCATCGCGAGAGGTAGCATTGGGCACGACGTCGATGACTCCGCACTGTGGAGGTAAGTACGGTCAGCGAGTGAGCGAAACGAGGCCGAGAGGGAGGAGCAGCTTACTCCTGGACCAGTGGCCGTGACTCGGTAAGGCGTGACGAGGAGGTCAAGGCCGAGGCTAGTGAAGATGTTCTTGTGCATGGCGATGATCTGGAGGGCGAGCACGTCTTGCCTGCAGTCGTCGCCGACCTTGAAGATGGCCGCTTGCCAAGTATCGAAAGTCTTGCTCTCTCCGGCGATGTCCTCGCTCTCCAAGATGGCATCCTGCGAGTCGATGTCGACTTCTCCTCCCGTCTTGCGATCGCGCCTGACCTTGAAGGTTGCCATGAAGGGAGCCTGTGGAACGAGCATTAGCTCTCCGGTCGACTCGGCGCTGGCGAATGGAGCCGACTGACCTTGGCGTGACTCTGCAACGGCCTGCCCGACTTGCGGTCAATGTCTACGAGGACTCCGTCGGGGTTACTCGGAAGGTAGACGCCCGGGTCGACCTTGATCTTGGCCATCTCCTCGTCAATCTTGGCCTGCGAGCGAAGACGAGCGTCAGCGGCGGACATTGAGGGGATGATGGGGAGCAAACGTACCTTCTTCTCGGGCTTGGAAGCCTTGATGAAAGGCTTGAGCTTGGCCGAAATGGAAGTGACCTCGTCGAAGAAGGCGAACTCGCGTTGGAAGAAGTCCTTGGCCTCGCCCGAAAGCGCTCCGACGATCATCTTGACCATGCGGTCGAGAGTAGGCTTCATGGGATCCTCCTAGGGCAGATGAGGAAGGTCAGCGTATCTCAGACTCGACAAGCAAGCGGCTGAGCTCACCTCCTCGCCAGCATCGCCTCGGTACGCATTCGCCTTCATATTCCAGATGATCTGATGGCAGAAGAGCTGCGAGATTTGCGAAGTCTCGAAGATGAAACGCTCCGCGTAGCCTGTCGATGAGCGAGAGGTCAGTGCTGAGCTCTGACGACCGAGAGGCTGTCGACCTCACCGAGCGCATCGGTGCGAAGGGCCTGCACGACTTGAGGGATGTAGAAGAAGGTGACGCTGACGGGGTGGTGCTCGAGGACGCGCAGAGAGTACTGGAGGAGAATGGGGTCGCCGCCAAACCTGGCGAAGAGGAAACGCAGCGCCGAAATAACGGGGACGGGAGCCCAGAACAAGAGGTGCTGCAGAGAGGCGAGTCAGCTACGAGCGCTTAAAGTGTACCGAAGATGCTCACACGAAGCTGAGATCGAGTCTCGGGTCCAATGGACTCGCCGATGAAGTACTTGAGGGCGTCGGGGTTGTTCTGAACCCGGAGAGGATGGCTTCGCACCAACCGAGTGACCTCGGCGGTAGCAGCAGCATGCTTGGCTCGCTCAGGCAGCTGGACCGCAACATCGGGCCAGCTCGACCAAGCGATACGAACGAGCTGTCGCCAGGTAGCCTGTGGAGAGACGGGTCAGGTTCGGTTCCCCGACCGAAGCCGAGGCGGAACTCACCTCTGACACGACCGAGCGGGAGGGGAGGGGTCCTCGCTTGGGGTCCATCATCGGGTTGAACCAGAGCTTGATGCGATCGGCCTCGTTCTCGAGCAAAGTGAGAAGAAGGCGAGTGCGGTTCTTGTGAAGCGCGACCGCCGACGACACCGAGAGGCGTCCTATAGAAAATAACGTCAGCTCGGTAGAAGGCAGAGGATTAATCATGCGTACCGGGAAGGGAACGAGAAGAGGCGCTCGACGAGATGTAGCCGTACGAAGGGGAGTCGGACTGGATCGCCGCCTGTAGCTCCTCGACGGCTTGAAGATCGGCCTTGAGCTGTATGCGGTTGCTTCCATACGTCCATCTACATTGAGGTTGGTCAGCCAGCGAAGAATGAGAGGTGAGGGAGGTCTCGGCGCACCCTGCGGGAATGGCAAACCAGGCAAGAGCGGCATCGTAGAGGCTCGCGCGAAGGTTGAACTCGATCGTCGACTCGAGCTGACTACCCTGCAGCACGCAGAAGCCAAAAGCGAGGAGACGCATACGGAGCTCACGAGCGAGTTGGTGAGTGCTGTGAAAACAGGTCAGCTTCGCGGCGGCGAGGAGGAGAACACGAGACGGACCTCCAGGTCTCGGCGACGAGGGACGAGTTCAGAACGAGGCGGAGGCAGCTGTGCACGAGATCCGAGTCGCGGTAGCGGAACGACTGGAAGCGGCTGGCGAGGAAGGCGAGGAGTGTCGAATGAGGCTGGAGCATGCGCGAAGCGAGATGAGTCTCCTTGATCATCGCCTCCTTGTCGGTCGGAGAATACTGAGTCTCTTGGTTGAGAGGATCCTCGCGGCTGTGTGAAGGGGAGGGTCAGCAAGATGTCAGGAAGAACGAAGAGCAACACTCACTTGTGCGCCGACGAGAAGAGACCACGCCTGTCGAGAACCGTGCTCGACCACGCTTCGGCGACCTCCACCATCAGCCGAGACTCGAGTTCGGGCCTCGCGTCGGCAACCCAAGTCCAGACTTCCTGAGCGACGGTGATGGCGCCTTCGGTGAAGATATGAACGGGAAGCGTGACGACGTGGTGAAGGATGTCGACGTCGGGCTGCAGACAGGCGAAGGGGATTCAGCGACGGCTATCTCGTTTTGGCCCCAGAGGGAACCCACCTTTCCGGCCTTGACGAGATGACCCGCCGCGCGGTAAAGCAGTTGGCGTAGATCGGCGAGCTTGATCTTGAGCTGATGCTTCTCGGACTGCTCGGCGAGCTTGTCCAGCTTGTCCAGTAGCTCGGCGCGGGTCGCGTCTGTATACCAGACTGTCAGCGTACAGATACAGAAACGAGGAGCGGTCTGACGCACCCGTTTGAGCGGCCTCTCCGCTGTAGTAACCCTTGGCGGCGAAGGTGCGAGCAAAGCTGGCCGAGTCGTCGCCCTTCCAATCGCCCCAGGTCGGGAGAGCAGCTGCGAGAAAAGGCGCTAGTCAGCAGATAGGAAGCAAGATGACTTTGACAGACTCACCTGATTTGCCGTTGATCGGCGACATGCGCACGAGGTCGATGGCAACCGACTTGCCCATCTCGTCGTCGCCCAGAGCGGGCGAGTGGTGCTCGTCAACGGGACCGTCGATGTAGCCCTGCAGACGATAAGAGACGATCAGAGGCTGCGGGTACCTCATTGCAAGATGCCGACGCACCTGGAGGAGGCCTCGCATCTCCAAGGGAGCTCGGTTGAGGCCAGCCTTGAGCCATCCTCGGGCGTAGCGGTTGAGGTCGCTGAGGACTTGGTTGCGGATGGCGTAGTCGTCGGGAAGGACGATGGAGAAGTTGCTCCGTGTAGAGTGGAATGAGAAGGTCGGCGTGTACTGTGATCGGGGCCGGGTCAGCTTCAGCTCCGATCCTCGTCGCCCAAAGGCTCACCTCGTCCACGAATTCGGCGAGGCATGCCCGGCGAAGGACGGTGAGCATCTCCAACAGAACCGTAACGACCTCTTCGGCGCACAGCAACGAGGGGAAGTTGGCGAAGAGGTCGTTGGCGTAGCGGATGGCGACGCTTCGGACCTTGGCAAACTGGTGAGCCGTCTCAAGCAGGACCTCGCGCACCTCGCTGTGAATTGAAGACTCCATTGAGTGAGTGGTGACGAGATGGGTGAGGCGGTGGACGAAAGTAGCGTTGACCTGCGAACGGAGGAGCGATCAGCGCCGAACATGAGAGAGCGAGCGAGTATCACCAACCTTCTCGGCGATGGACACCAGCGTCTCGTAGATCTGTCCATGATTGTTGACGCCCTCGACGTGGAAGTAGGTGAGGACGGTCGACGGGTGGCCTGCCTCCGCTCGCAGCGATTCGAGACCAAGAACCGTTGCGAGGAAAATGACCTGCTGCACAGGCAGACCTCGAGCGTTCGTAGCTTGCTGGGGAAGGCTGGAAGCGAACTCGGCGCGAACGGCGTCCGGCGACTGCGAACGAGAGTTCAGCGGATGAGCGGCGGAGCAGGCGGCGCTCTCGACTCACCAGAGAATGCGACTGCGACTTGAGGATCGTGCTGAACTCGAGCTCGGTCTCGACAAAGTCGTTGCTCGCTCCGCGAAGCAAGCCGGGAGTACGACTGGCGATGCGAATGAGGGCGGCCCGTTGCCATTCGGCGATCCTCGCCGGCGTCGAGAGGAAGCCCGACAGCAGGCAGAGGTACCATGTACCGCGGAAGAGGGCGACGAGGGCGGGGCTGACTTCGCCGCCACGAGGGTCGAAGCTGGCCGCGGTGAGGAAGGTGTCGATGACGGGGATGAGCTCGAGGAGGCTTTCGGTGCGCTGTGAGAGGAAGAGATCAGCGAAGAGACTCAAGAGTCGGCAACCTTGGAGCTCACTGCATTACGAGTAGTCTTGCGATCAGTCTCGCCGACACCTTTGTGTAGATATAGAGCGAGAGTCTCCGTCAAGAAGTCGATGTGGAAGGCGGGGCGACTGGCCGCAGCGGTCGCGAGACGAGTCTGAGCCGTGAGGACCTGTGAGAGAGTAGTCAGCGAGCTGTACGTTTGGGTGAGACGGCAGATAGACTCACGACGCTGGTCATAGGGCTTTCTTGGACGAGCGACTTGCTGATGTCGTAGATGGACTTGACGATGTCGGCGAAGGTAGCCTTGTCAACCACGTAAGCTAGCTCGGTAAGCTCAAACATGACGGCGCCGTCGACAGCAGGGTCCGTGCCTGCGAGTCGTTGGAGGAGCATAGAAGCGACCACACGCGAGGTCTGCGGAGGAGAGTCAGCGCTTGGGTTCGGCTCTCCACTCACGTTGCGCTCACCTGCTCATCGTCATACTCGAGGGCCATCCGAGCAACGGCATGGGCGACGTTAGCCGAGACGGCTCCCTTGTGTGCGCCGGCGATGGTCCCGTGCACAGAGTTGGCGTCGGCTTCCTTCTTGGCGGGACGAGCAACGCTGTCTCGGTCTCCGGCAGAGAAGTGATTGAGCAGCGACTGGATGGCCGACATGCGCAGTTCTTTGGCGCCAGAGAGCTGAAGGAGGCATCGAGGTGAGCGGCTACGAAGGGCGACGGCGACAGAGCCGAGAAGACCTACCTCAACGAGAGAAGCATAAGCCTTGGCCGCTGTGAGCATGGCGGGGGAAGGCCCAAGTTCTCCCACTTGTTCGAAGACGGGCGACGGCGAGAGGATGAAGCGACGAAGGATACTCGAAGCTTGGGAGAAGGTGGCCGGGAAACTGAAGGCGAGCGGAAGGGTGAGTATGATGGCGCCGGACGAGGCATAGACGACACGCACGCATGGGTGAGAGCTTGTAGGCACTCGACGGCGCCGATTTGGAGCGTTTCGTCGGACACCGAGGTGGGATGGGTGAGCAAGGCTTCCAAGGCGGCGCCGAGTTGAGGGTTGCTGGCTCCCGATGCGATGGTTGATACCGTAGCCAGTTTCTGTTGAGCGGTAAAGTGAGTCACGATTGCTATGTCAGCGTCAAACGGTACTCACAAGGCTGGCGAGGAGGATGTCGAGCGAGTAAGGGTCGGCGCCGAGTTCGCTATCCACCTGCTGCAGCGAGAGGAGGGTCTGGGACCAGACGTCCAAAGCGCGAGTAGTAGCAAAATGGGCCGAATCTCCTCCCTGCAGCTTGGCGGCGTCGGAGGAGAGGAGCGTCCTCCATCCATCGCTGGCAGCGTCGGCGTGGGTGAGGGAGCTCGCCCAGTACGCTCGTTGAGTCTCGAGGTCGCAGAGGACGACCAGCCCTACCGACAGACCCTTGGACGACGTCGCGTACTGGCGTAGCGTCGCGAGAGCGAGGCGGCCGCCCTCGGTGCTGGTATCCCAGTCCTGCGAGATGGCCTCGGAGATGGCATTGAGCTGGCTGGGCGTCGGGATAGCTGCTGAGAGCGAAGCATCCGAGACGTTCCAGGTGAAGGGTGATTTGTTGATGGCGCGACGAGCTCCGTTGAGGGCAGGAAGGAGATAGCCGATGATACGATGACCTGGAGGAAGCAAGGTCAGCTCGAGCGAGTCGAGTGCAGGAGAAGCAGCGGCAGCTCACCTTCGGACCGCTCAATCTCATCTACTAGAGCCTTCTGGTAGCTAGCGACCGCGCTGAGCGCAGAGCCTCGGTCGCCGGCGCCAGCCTCCGTCAACACCAGCACGGACGAGACGAGAGCGTGCGAAAGTCGGTCGGGAGGCGCCCAGTCTTGCGAGGCTGTAGAATGCAGTGTTAAGCTCTACGGTCAAGCAATCGAAGGGCGGCTGGGAGTCTTACCTTGTAGGCCGAGGGCAGGCTCGACATCCCAAGTGGGAGCGTCACGCAGAAGCTGTAGCAGGCGGCTCTGGTGCAGAGGCGACGGCTCGGTACTGGCAGCGTAGCCGGAGAAAGCGATGATGCTCTCGACTTGCTGGATCGTCTGTAAGCGGCCTCAGGATCAGCGAGCTGCTCGTGTTTGGACCCCGAGCGAGTTGTTGCGCACGATGGGCTCTCCTGCAGGTCCCTCGGCGGTGGTAGCGCCCAAACGGGATAGAACGCCGTTCACTACGCCATTGGTGACCGGCTCAAGTGAGGAGAACGAGTCGGTGAGAAGCGAGAGGTCGTCCTGAGTGCTGCTCGAGGCGAGGTTGGCCGCAAGAGCGCCCAAGATGGACTGGTGTAAGTTGCTACAGCACAGACAAGTTAGTTTGATCACCTCAGTTGGTCCCAGCCGCTGCTCACCCGTCGAGAAAGTCCATCGCGAAATGCAGATGAAGGGTGGAAATGAGAGCCGCTCGGCGACCTTTCGCCGTCAGTGTGGCCGAGGGCATTGTCAGGCTCCAGGCTCCCGTAGGCGCTGAGGTGACTCGATCTAGTGATATCAACACTTTCCAATAAATACTGCAATGCCACGAGATGCTACTTGAGCGACATGCGCCGACCAACGGACCCCTTGGCGCCGAGCTGCCCCTTCCGCCAAAGCGGCCTAACGACGAGAGCAGCTACCGCTAGCCAAGCTCCTCCCAGAAGCATCCTCATTCCTACCGAACCCTTCGCCTTCCTGACCCTTCGACGCTTCGACCTCCCCTTAGCGATCCACTTAGTTGCTCCCCACTTCTTCTTCCTCTCGAGCACCTCTATCAAAGCTCCGCCGTGCGTGGCGAGTAGCTGCCAGTCTTGGACGAGGGGAGCATCGTCTCCGTATTGCGTTGCCCAGGAGTATTGGTCGATGCGCTGCTCCCGCAGCAGCGAGATGCCCTCTTGTCCTTGAATCACGTCGAGCCCTTCCTCGTCGGCCTCGCCGTTGAACCGACTGAGGGCCTGCGAGAGCTTCTTGTCGACGCGGAAGTGGTAGAGAGCGCCAACCGAGTGCTCGAGAGCGTTGCTGTCGGTGATGTTGGAGGTCGGCTCAGGCGTTCGAACCACGACGGTGTTTCGGCCGAGGGAGTGGAGGAGATCTTGGGCGCATTTGGCGGTGTGTGCGGCCTTCCTCAACGTTGGACTTGCTTCTGTGGCGCAGAAACCTCGTGTGAGAGCCCAATCGGCGTACCCGAGACCGGCGTAGTGGATCCCGAGCGACCACCATGCCCTGCGAAAAGGCGAAGGTCAGCGCCGAGCTCCGTCAACGCCGCTATCTACACGCTTTGACACACCAAGGATCGACGATGGCCTTGCTACGGAAGCCTTGGTCGAACCACGCTTCGCTTCTGACTGGCGAGACGAGGCTCAGGGGGATCCCTGGCCCCGGCTTTGACCAGTCGAGAGAGGGGAACGCCGATTCGAGTCGGAGGATGGAGTTCGTCGGTGGGGGAGGCTGGGCACGAGTAGGGTTACACCGTAGACAGCCGAAGGAGCTGACGAACATGAAGGACGCGGGGAGCATGCCATAGGTGGAGATGGCGACGTCAACGCCATGTTTGAGCGAGAGGTCGTAAGGCAGCGTCTCGGGCCAAGTCCAGCGTTTCTCGACGCTCCGAGCCCTGTTCGGACGGTCAGCAAGCTATAGATCTGCGGAGAGAGCGCTCGTACTTACCAGTCGGAGAAGGGAGAGCTCATAGACGAGCTCGAAGGAGGAGGCCAAATGCCATCGCCGGCGGGCTTGAGGAGGAGGAACTCGTCGTAATCGCCCGAAAACACCCACCGATGACCGTCGCGCATGGCACGGAAAGTGCAGTCCTGCTGAGCTGCACTCTGGCCGAAGTACCTGCGGGCAGCAGAACGGATCAGCTCAAAAGCTCGGCGATCGCATGAGGTTAGAGGAAGCGCGAGACTCACCACATTCTGATATCGTGCTCCCCTTCTCCCACTCCGCCCATCTCGAACTCGACATCGTCATCCAGCTCCTCGACTCCAGGGACTCTCCAGAGCGCAGGGTCGACCTGAAGGTTGCGATTCGGGCGCTGAGCATACGTCGCCGAGTACTTGAGTCCCTGGTGCAGAGCCCAGCGGATCGGCTGCACGGTAGAATCCGAGGCGGCGACCTGGCGGAACACTGCGAGCGTCTGAGGTCCAGGATCGAGGAGGTAGGAGTAGAAATGGCTGAAGCCGAGCGACGTGTAGTAGGCCACATAGTCGGCGATGAAGGCTGACGAGAAGAGCACATGTCAGCGTTACACTACAATCGAAAATACAGAGCGCTAAAGCTCACGAGCGTAGATCTCTCCGGTGAGGGGAGGGAGGCAAACGGCGGCCGAGCCGTGACCTCGGCGATGTTCGACTGGGTCAAGGACGGGAAGGGCGCTCACTGGGAGGAAGACATCCGAGGGAGGGGGCATGGAAGGAAGTGAGAGGGAGACGTAACTGCAGCGCGAACGAATGAGTCAGCAGATTGAGCTTCCCGGCGAACGCCGAACGTTTTAGCGGATGTGCAGAGCGGGCGAGACGGGCTGAGACCGGCTAGGATCACTCAAATTCACTTCCCAGTACTTACATCTCAGCGTCCTGCCAGTCGTCGCCGTCCACGGGGCAGTTGAAGACGGCCGAGACCATTTGAACTTCGTGCTCGTGCGGGTCAGGAAGGCCATTGAGGGTCGTCGTTGAGGTAACGTAGCTCCTCGACTTTCCACTTCGATCCTTCATCACGACATGGCATCGCAAGGGCTGATCCGGGAAAGCCAGACTCGGCATGGCCATGAAGGGAGCGCCGAGCAGCGAGGCGATGATGGCGATTTGAGGTTGCTCCCTGGCTCCGGAGGGGTCGCGTTGCACGAGAAGAGGACGTGTTTCGAGGTAGGAGGAGAAGACGAAGACCTGCAACGAGCAACGGGGCCTGTCAGCTGGAACCGGCGAAGCCTCCGAGTCCGTCGGCCCCAAGCTCACCTCGCGATATGGCTCAGCAGCCTGGTATTGTTGAAGATGACGGAGGCGGACCGGCGCTACGACTCCATCAGATGCCGGTCGAGTGCGTCGCTTGATTCGAGCGAAGTCGTCCCAGCGAAGTGGGGCGGTCGGCGACGACGATGTCAGTGAGGCGAGAGGTGCTGACAGCGATTCGAGGGGAAGGGAAGCGAGCAGTGTTGTTGGAAAGGGCCAAACGAAGAGGAGAAGGCCTGATAGCACTGTGAGGGCGAGAAGGACGGCAGGCGAAGGCGACAACGCCGAAGCTCGTCCGAGCGCTGGTGGGAGCTGCATGGTCCGCTCTGATGGTATGAGGCGGGTGCAGAGAGAGAGAAACAAACAGAACAAAGAGAAAGAGGAGAGAAAACGGGAGCACGGGACTTTGCGCGTGCAGGACGCCAGCAGGGTTTGAGGTGATCGCCCGAGCCGAACAGCAGGGAGCGAGCTGACAGGAGAGACAGCCTTGTGGCGCGTTCCTTGTTCACGTCCTTGAAGAAGTCACTGGGCAGCTCGGTAGCTTCTGTGGGGGTTTCTCAGCTCGGCATGAACGGGAGGGAGGGGAGTGTCTTACCGAGTCGTCTCAGAGCCCTCCTTCTCGTGTGGGTGGGTTCCCTGCCCACACCGACGTACCAGGAAAGGTAAGCTCGCTTGACCCACTATGCAGCTGTATAGACCCGCGACACCAGCAAAGCCGGCGGAATAGGGAGCAGGAAAAGAGAATCAAAGCGACGAGGAAGAAGGGAAAAGGAACCAGCCCTTGCCATTCTGGGAGGCAAGCACTCCCGAGATGACTTGCACAGACGTCGCCAAGTTTCAAGGGAAGCTGCAAGATGTACCGAGATCTAATCGGGCAATCTTGACTTCCCCAGAGACACAGCGGGAGGAAGGAAAGGGGGTATCTAGGTCCGACCAAGTCTGCCAGTACTCGGCGCAGAGCTCTCGCTGACCTCTCGTTCACTTTCACAGTCCCTCAAGGCGACGTATGGAACTACAGCGTGGGCCTAGGCGTGAGTCCCGGTGTCAGCGCTGTTACTGTATCTTGCTCTTACTGATACTTCAACTCCACAGGCCTCCTTCACCCCCACCATGCCCTACTCCATGACTCTCGCTGGTTCGCTCGTCTGAGCTCGTGAGCTGGTCAAGCATCAAGAGTCGGCCTGAGGGCATCAAGTACAGCTGAGGAGGTGGACATTGCGCTCAACGCTAGTGTTAATACTCGTAGAAGCCCTTTCCGCTCTTCTTGCCGAGCCAGCCGGCCGACACCATGCGGCCGAGCAGCACTGAAGGGCGGTATTTCGTGTCTCCCGTCTCCCTCTGGAGGACCTCCATGATACTGAGGCAGGTGTCCAGTCCAATACTGTGAGTCGAGATCAACGAGAGGTCAGCTGTAAACCTTCATGCGCCGACGATGCGAATTGCTCGTTCGGCGAAGCGCTTTGCCCGTTCAGCAGAGACTTACAAGTCGGCCAGGGCAAGAGGACCCATCGGGTGACCCATGCCAAGCTTGAGCGTAGTATCAATGTCCTCCTTTGACGCGACACCCTGCAGACACTCGAGATTAGCTAGAAGCGGCGGGAGGTCGAGGCCGAGCAGAGCAGCTCACCGTCTCGAGAGCGATGACAGCCTCGTTGATGAAGGGCATCAGCAGGCGGTTCGAGACGAATCCTTAATGGTTACAATGGGTACAAGTAGCTCAGTCAGCGCCCGAATGATGCCCGAGCGAGCAGAGAGAGGGACTAACCAGGGGTGTCCTGCGAAACGGTGACGGTCTTTCCCATCGCTTCGGCGAAAGCACGAGCCCTCGCGAGCACCTCCGGCGATGTCTGAAGCGCGGGAATGAGCTCTACCAGCTTCATCACGGGTACAGGGTTGACTGCGAGACGGGAACGGAGTCAGGTCGGCTCGGCGATGAGAGGAAGTTGCCGAGCGAGGGGCGTCGGGGGACCTCAAGGTGTCGCGATTGGGGAGTCGTTCCAAGGCGTGCTATCAGACTCACAGAAGTGGAAGCCGACGCAGTGAGAAGCACGCTCGGGCCCACAGGCGGCGGCGATCTTGCTGAGGGAGATGCTGGACGTGTTGCTGGCGAGGATGGCTCCGGCAGGCAGAGTGTTGGCGAGCGAAGCAAAGATCTTTTCCTTGAGCGGTAGCGACTCGGAGACGGCCTCGATGGCGATATCGACGTCGCCGAACGCCTCGATTCCGCTGACCGTCTTGAGCCTGCTCCTGGCGGCGTCGGCATCCTCCTGCGAGAGCTTGCCCTTCTGTACATCCTTGGCGAGCAGCGTCTCGGCGAACTTGAGTCCTTTGGCCAGCTGCGCCTCCGAGTTGTCTGCGATGAGCACCTCGACCTTGGCCGTCTGTAGGGCAAAGTAGGGGGTTAGCTGGCTCCTTTGTAGCTGTACGAGCAGTATGCGCACCCTTGCTGCTACCAATGCGATTCCGAGTCCCATCTGTCCAGCTCCTACTACTCCCAGGCGCTGAATCCCGTGCAGCGACGTCGCTGTTGTGCTGAAGTTGAGAGTGCGGGGCTGTCGAGCAGCAGAAGTGGCTGCCGAGCGAGCGAGTGCTGTTGTACGTGAAGCGAACATTTCGTTTTCGACGTTAGCGGACGAGGTCAAGATGTGGCAGGAGGGAAAGCCTCGCTGAAGATCAAGGCCGACGGAGCTCTCCGGCTCGTTCGCTTCGTTCGCCGGCCACGTCACGTGCAGAAGCTGTAATATTGTACAAAAAGACAGCCTGTTTGTCATTCGAATCTAGCAAAACCTATTCAGATATTTTTGAGCACCTCGTCAAGCGAACACCGCTTCAAGCGAACGCATCCTCGTTGTCTCCGAGATCCTCGTTGTCATTGCCCGTGGCGACAAAGGCAGCAAAGTGCGCTGGCCTGTGCTCGGGAGCCCAGTAGGGGATGGGCGAACCAGCGAGAGTCATGGAGTAGGGCATGGTGGGGGTGAAGGAGGCCTGTGGAGTTGAAGTATCAGTAAGAGCAAGATACAGTAACAGCGCTGACACCGGGACTCACGCCTAGACCGACGCTGTAATTCCATACGTCGCCTTGAGGGACTGTGAAAGTGAACCAGAGGTCAGCGAGAGCTCGGCGAGAGCTCGTTGGAGCTCGGCGCCGAGTAGCAGAGGCTCCTCGACCTAAACTTACCAAAAGTGGAGCCAAGGATGCGGTCAGAAAGAAGGAGCTGGCAACGATCGACCATGGAAGCGGGGTTGTAGCCAGCGGGCGAGTTGGGATCGGCTGCGAGAGGAAAACAGGCGGGGTCAGCTCGAGAGCCTGCTCGTCGAGAATCGCTCAAACTCACCATTGCGGCCGTACTCGAAGCCCTTGGGAGTAAGAGCGTACGCCGAGAGCGAGAGCGATCCAGGAGTGAAGGCGACCGTGAGCATGATCGAGTTGCCGTCAATCTCGGGGTGAGCGGCCATCAGCTTGGCGTAGAGGATGGCGTCGGCGGGAGTGAGGGTCTGAGTCTCCTGCGCCTGAGTCTGTAGGATGTGAGGCGTGTAAGCAAGCGAGCGAAGGAATGCAAGAGCGAGGACACTAACGCTGATGATACCGACGATCTTGAGGTCGGCGAGGAGGGGGTGGGTCGGCAGATCGTTGACGAGCTCGACCGAGCGTTGGCTGGCGCGCTGAGGAACAATAGCAACCGCCTTGACCTCGATGACACGCGAGTTGTCGGCAGCGACGGTACCGAAGAGGTATCCAGCGACGGGCGCCCTCAAGTCGGCAGCGCAGACGAACGACTTCATGATGTTCTTGGCGAGAACGAAGGTCGGGAGGTCGTCCTTGACGTCGTCGTTAGTGACGTAGACGTGCTGAAGACGGAGAGGGATGTTGGTCGCCGAGATGGCTCGAATGCGCCAGTCGGTCTTCGACGAGAAGACCTGCTGCTCGTAGGCCGTAGTGGTGACGACCTGGATCTCGTCTCCAGCGATATTGGTCGTGCGAGTCTGGACGGCGGTGACCTGAGCGGCGGCCTCGGTCGACTTCTCAATCTCGGCCATCTGCTGGCGCTGGATGGAAGGCGCCGCGATCTCCATTCCGAGGATGATGTCGCGGATCTCGGACGACGTGAGCGAAGCGGTGTTGACGGCTGTGGAGCGAAGAGCATGAGTGACCTGCACAGAGCGAGCAACGTGGAAACGACGAACAGTTGCGCTTGGCGTAATCGCTGAGGATGAGATCGCGAAGGGCAATCTCAACGCGCATCCACTCCTCGTCCTCGAGCGTAGGCCAGACATGGTGAGGCGCCGTGATGGTGTTCTTGTTGGGGCGGAGGATGATCTTGGCCTTCTCGTTGTTGACGTGAACGGAACGAAGGAGGAGGATGAGACGGGAGAAGGCGGTGTAGGACGAGATCGACTTGAGCCAGTCGTCGTAGAGGTTGGCGAGCACCATCTGGGGCTGAGTTGCTCGGAGAATCTGTGTGGCGAGCGAGCAAAGAAGGCGGTCAGCTCCGGTCGGCGTCGGCGAGTCCAAAGCGACGTACGAGATCTCCGAACTTCTCGAGCTTCATGCACGCCTGGAAGGGCAGCTGCAGCTCGGATCCCTTGATGACGATGTTGGGGAAATCGAGCAAGTGAACCTCGAGGGGGTCGAGCATACCCTTGCGCGTGACGATGACCTGTTTCGGCTGCTCCTCGACGGGGAGCGAACGAATGAGGGCGGCGACCTCCTCGGCCGTCTTCCACTTGGCGAGCTGTCCGAGACGCTTCTGACCAGCCCAGACCGAGGTGTGAATGATCTTGATGAAGGCCTGACCGGTTCGAGGGTTGAAGATGAAGATGGCTCCGTTGATGGGCTTGGTCGTCAAGTTGCCTTCGAACGTCTTGTGGATTGTAACTCGGTAGACCTGCGTGTCGTCGACGAACCAAATGCTGCGAGAGGGAAGAGAGGTCAGCGAGACGAACCGACGACGAGAGAGGCAAAGAGGTGAGCTCACATCTGATTAGAGAAGAGCTCCGAGTAGTTCTGCGAGTTGAGGTACGGCTCGGTGGGCTCGGACGAGTAGAGCTGGAGACCCTTGCGGATGCGTTCGCGGAGGACGTAGAGGGCGGGGTTGGCCTTCATGATCTTGGCCATGGCCTGCTGTACGAGCGGCTTCATGCCCGGCGTCCAGTTTCCGTATGCCGAGTGGAGGTTGTAGGCGAGATCAAGAGCGATGAGAACTCCGGTACTGTGGGTGAATGAGAGGGTCAGCCAAGCCCTCGAGGAAGACGACGCGGCGAGCAACGAACGGCGAGGGGTAAATCGACATGTTGTCTGAGCTGTAGTCGAGGAACTTGGAACGCGAGTAACGCTCAATGTCGTGAGAGTCGAAGTCTCCCCAGCGGAGCTGCACATCGACCCAGTACTTGGACTGCGAGAGAGAAGCGAAATCAGCAGCGACGCGGCTTCAGCGGTGGAAACTCGAGAACTCACAGCCGTCGTTCCGTCGAGCACGTCCTTCGAGTCGGTGAGCAGCGAGGGGCGGGTGACGTTCCACTTGTAGGACGAGAAGAGGAGGATGTCGGCACAAGACGAGTTCATCTTGTAAGACTTGCGAGGGTGAATCGTCTCCTTCTGCACCGTCTCAATCTGCAACGCCTCGAGCTCCTGATCGAAGACCTGACACAAGTCCATGACGACCGACTCGTGAATCTTCTGCCACAAATGGGCGCGGAAGATCTGGATGAGCGAAATCTTGACTACGAAGGGTCGAGCGAGAGGTCAGCTCGAGGCGAGCAGGAGACTGCAGCCAGGTAAAACGCACGCGTAGGGATCTTTCCGTGCATGAAGATACCGGTAAGATCGAGCTGGACCTGGAAACCGACGTAGACGTTGGCGCGGTTGATCTGCGAAAGCCGGCGGCGGTGGGTCAGCTCGAGCTGGACGGGCGAAGGTGTGTAGAACAAGCGTACTGTTGGCGACCACCAGAGGGTGAAGCGACGGTTGGGGATTTGGTTGAGTCCCGAACGTTGAGCGTTGGTGAGCTTCTTGAACCTGAGGGAAGCGCCGGAAGTCAGCAAACGGTTCAGAACGACGAGATGTACCAGATTACTTCATGGACTCTTCAAAGCCACTCGCTTTTTCCCAGAAGAGTCCTGTGTTAATGTGGTAATGCGAAGCGAGGTCAGCGTCGACGGCTCGTGAGAGAGAGAAGGGAAGCGCCGAGCACGTACCTTCCCAAGTAGGGAAGTAAGTTCCCTTGAACAGGGTGTGTTCAAGGATACCCTCGACTCCTCCGAGCGCGGCGATGACATCGACGCGGTAGTTGTTGACTGTGGAAGGAGAGATTGGTGAGGCGACTTGAGTTGAGGCGGCCGAGAAGGGAGCTCACGTTGCCTGTGCAGGAACAAGCTGGTCAGCGACAGCGAGAGAAGGGAGACTAGATGCGAACGTACCAAAGCTTGCCGTCGTGCCTCTGCGAGGTCCACCAGAACGGGTTGTACTGCAGGGCGGAAACGAGTCGAAGTCAGCGAGTGCTCGTCGACGAAGCAGGAGCGATAGGAACGCACCTTCAACAGCTGGTACTGCTTCCACTCAACGCGATTGCGCCATCCCTTGTCGTAGGCGAGCGTGTGCCTGCGCGTAAAGAGTCGTGAGCTCGAGCTGCTCGGCGACGATCCCGAACGAGTCGACTGACCTGTCCTTCTGGAAGAGGGTGTTGATGCGGGGGATACCACGATCCCAACTGTCCTCGAGATCCTCGAGCGTGAGACGACGGTTCTGCGCGTTAGCCTCCTTCCTCTTGAGCGCGTACTCGGACCAAACGCGAGCCGAGTCCAAGAACTCTGACTCCCAGGGCTGTGAGATGAGGAGGGTAAGCGGGCGGTAAAAATAGCGACATAATCGAGTAAGCTCACCTGGATGTAACGGTACAAGCTGCGAGGCAAGGCGAATCAGAGTCAGCGAGAAGCCGGCGAGAACGAACCGAGCCGAGCGAACTCACTTGGGGATGAGGGTGTCCTCGGCGTGTGACATTCCCGAGCGGAAGTGGGTGATGCCGGTGTCGGTCTGCTTGCTCCACCTGAGATCGCTGGCGGGGATGAGGATGTGACCCATCGAGAGCATGCCGAGTCCTCCGAGCTCCTTGGGCGTGTAGAAGACTGCGGGAGGGAAACGAGAAGGCATCTTGGAGTTGAGTCCGATCTTGACACGCGTCTGGATCTTGTTCTCCGACTTGACGAGCAGGTCGAGCATCTCCTCGGTGTCTGTGGTCGAGATGAGGGGTCAGCGAAGGTGCGGGAGGGCGGTCGAGCCGATTCGACGCACGGATGACGGCCTCGCGGTAGTAGGTCACTAGAAGTGGAGAGGTAGGTTAGCGAGCGAAACGGAGCTGTGCAACTGAACGCTATAGCACTCACTGAGTCCGATGATGGCGGTGTTCCACTCTGCGCGAGGAGAAAAGGTCGGGTCAGTGGCGAGCCTCGGACTCGGTCGAGGAGGGATGAAACGCACTGTTGACGATCTTAGAGAAGGTGGTCGATCCCGAAGCCATGAGAACTTGACGAATCCTGTCGCGATTCGAGCGGGTCAGTGATAAGCTCGTCTCGGCGACGGCTCGCGAGTTCAACTCACCTGTTGGTGAAGTGGTCGAGACCGGCTTGCGAAATGCGAAGGTAGGCCGAAGCGGTGCGCTCCTTGCTCGCGTCGTTGACCTGTTGTACGAGTCGAGCGAGGTCAGCGATGCTCGACAGCTCGGTGAGGGCGAGCGATACGGCGTCGAAGAGGTTCGAGAGATGGGAGAAGACGTACCAGCTGCCAGCATCCTTCCTTGAGAGTGAACTGCTCGTTGATGTTGCGAATCTTGGGCAAGATGCGCAGCTCGAAGCCCGACATCGAGTAGAGGAGCTGTGGGTTGTCTTTCGAGTAGACGCTGTAGGAGAGTGAAAGCGAGTCGAGTCAGCTACAGCACGAAAGTTTGGTACACTACTACTCACGAAACGTAGGTATCCTCCCACTCGATGGTCGTAAGCGAGCGAGGAAGGCGGTTCTTGACGTCCCCTGCTCGGCGAAGTCGAAGGTCAGCCATCGAAGCTCGAAGAGAGATGCAGCGCGGCGTGGCCCACAGAAGACAGCGCGTCCAAGGTTCACGTCATGCTTGATGAGACGCATCCTGCAATCCCTCGGCCAGCACTTCTTGTTGTTATAGCCGATGAGGTTCTCGTTGTTGGGATCGGGGTTGGCGGAGAGGTACCGCTGGATCAAGTCGCGCGACTCCTCGGCGGTGAAACGGAGCATGATGTGGATGCGGTCGATGTAGCGGGAGTAGAGGCGGATCGGGTGGCGCGTCTCGGTCGCCGTGTCGCGGAATTGGAGGAAGTTGTTGGGCATTTGAGGGGGGCCGGCCATCTCGCTCGCGCGTTGGAGACCGAGGATGAGGATGTCGAGGACGAGACCGTAGTACTGTTGTCGAGGGAGGACGGAGGACGAGGGTCAGCGATTGAGCGGGGAAAGAGGCGAGGCGAGGCGAGACAAGCTCGGCGACGACGGACCTGGAAGATGAAGCTCGAGAACTGGAGACCTCGAATCATTCCGTAAGCGTTGACGTGGGACATGTCCTTGTAGGTGAGGACGATGTTGTTCTTGCTCGTGCAGTAGTCGGCCTGTCGAAGTGCGAAATAACGAAGGTCAGCTGGGCGCTCCTCTCCCCCCGCCTCCACAACGACCCAAAACTCACCAAGTTGTGATCCATAATGAGGCGGAGAAGACGGTTGAGAAGGGTCAAGTCGATCTTCTCGTACACCTTGCTCAACTGCGTCTCCATCAACACGTTGCACTCTCCCTCGCTCGTCTCCCACACCTCATGGAGGTTATTGATCCCCTGCGCCCACTTGTACACGAGCAATGGCGGCGGCTCGGTATCGGCCGGCTTGATCCACGCGGGGAACAAGCCACGCTTGTCGGCCTCAAAGTAGAGGAACTGATCGAGGTAGGCGTCCGTAATCTTCTCCATCGGCTCAATGTCGTAGCAGGGAATCAACTTCTCGTACGTGTCAAAGAATTCGATCCCTGCTTCCTTGAAGGCGCGTTGGGTGAGGAGGAGTCGCTTGATCCGCGAGAGGGTCTCGTGAGGGTTGTCGTAGGCCTGTTCGACGAGGGCGAGCTCCTCCCGCTGGTTCTGGTTGAGACGCCCTTTGACCGAGTAGGCCTCCTTGAGCTTCTCCAACGCGAGGACGAGGAGCTTGGTGTCGTGCTTGTAGGAGAGAGGGGGGAAGGGGATCGGCGCAAACTTGCGCGACTCGAGCCAGTGCACCGTGGCCGAGTAGATGGCGACGGCTTCCTCCGAGGAGACGTAGGGACCATCCTTGAGGTACGAATTTTGGCGCTCTTGCTCGGCCTTGAGGTAGAGACGGGTCAGGCGACCGAGGTTCTTCTTGGAGACGGTTTTCTGCGATTTGGTCGAACGAGAGCGCGGGTCAGCTACATGCTCGTTCTCCTCCTACAGCCCAAGTCGAGAAAGATCACTCACGTCGACGGTAGCACCACGCTTGATACGCTCGCGGTTGTAGTGAGCGACCGAGGTCCACCAATCCGACTTGGCCTTGACGAAGCGGAGGATGATGTTCTCGATGGCGGTGGGCATGCCGGGGACCTTCCACGGGATGTTGGCCTTCCACTGTTGGTCGTCATCACCGAACTATCAGCCATCGCTTCTCCCTCGCCTCGCCGAACGCCCTCGCCGAGCACGAAAGAGAAAGAACAACTCACGCAACGCCAAGCCTCGGACAAGTGCTGCAGGATCGTCTTGGACTTGTTCTGCTTGATCCCCTCGGGCATCATGTCGAGGATGTCGTGCATGACGGCCGCACGGAGCTCGAGGTCAAAATGACTCTCGACGCGCTGCTTGGTCACCGTCTTTGCGATTCTGTATCGTTCCGACCGAGCATCATCAGCGCTCGCTCGAGGGAAGGGGAGAAGGAGAGAGAGAGAGAGAGAAAAGAAAAGCCCGAGAACGCACCCCTTCGAGTTCCTACCCTCGAACTGACGCGCGAGGAGGTTGCCCAACCACCGCTCGAGGAGGGGGACGATACCACGCAGAAAGAAGAGCCAGACGCGCCATCCTGGGGCCCAGAATCCGACTCCTGGTCCCTTACCGACGGGTCCAGAGTTGAACCGCGTGTAGATCTAATTCGAAATCGAACCGTCGCCCATCTCGAGGTCAGCGTGCGCAGCGCCGAGAAGGGAGAGGGGAGAAGAAAGGACGGGAGAGGGACGCACGACATGCTTGAGGTCCTTGCACATCCTAATCTGCCTCATGAGCTTGTACTTGTACCGGTACATACCGGTCAATTGACCAACATGAGCGAACATGAACTGGAGGCCATCGGCGAGTTGGAAGGCGTCGACGTTGCCCAAGCGGTACTGGACGTGCGAGTCGACGATGAGCTTGGTGAGCCGGAGGATCTCGCGGCAGAGGTGGAAGGCGTTTCCGAAGCGAGACTTTTTGCGCTCCTTGGTCGTGAGCGTCTTGACGGGCTTGAGGCTGCGCGTGAGGGGAGAGGGCGTTAGCGAGGGAGAAGGAGGGGGGAGAGGGAGGAGAGAGAGAGAGAGAAACGTACTTCATGTTGTAGTCGAGGTGGAGGTAGTTGAGGTTCTTGCGGTGGATGAGGAGGTTGAGCATGTTGTAACCTTGGCGGCAGACTTGGAGGCCGGCTTCGACCCAGTCGATCGTCGTCGTTTGGAAGAACTTGGTCGCCTTGACTGTTTCGGTTCGAGGAGGGTCAGCGATGCTCGAACGCGGGAGAAAGTGAGAGACGACGTACGTTGACGGAAGAGGTACTTTTTGGTCTGCGCCTTGGGACTCTTGGAACGAAGAGTGTTAAGGACGTAGCACTTGAGCTGGTTCGGCGGTTCATCGCGGTCAGCTTCCATCTCCTCCTCCTCCTCCTCTCCTCACTCCTGATCGAAAGAACAACGACGAAACTCACCAACTTCTGATACGACACGCGGACCTTGACCGGCTGGCCGGGGGGGCAATGCTCGAGGTACCAATTCTTGACGAGGGGGATATCCTGAGCCCTCATCGTCCGTCCACTCCTCTGATTGTAGGGGAACGGCGCCCACCACAAGGCAATCGCATCCGCCGTCTTATCCGTCTCAATCTCCACATCCCCAAGGAATGCCTCGGCTCCCACAGGAAGCTCGAAATCATCCTCCTCGTCGCCGAGCACGAGGTCCTCATGCCTCGTCTGCTCGTTCTTGGGCGCGAGTCCACGAGTCGAGATTGGGTGGATGATGGGATCAAAGTAGAAGGCGGGGAGGTCGGGGTCCTCGGTCCGGATGTAGAGGTTGTGAGGCTCGTGGTAGACGGGCATGTGGACCGCGCGGGGGAGTGAGTTGTACAGGTGGGGGAAGGCGACCTTGTACTCGGTGCGGATTTGTTGGCGAATGACGACCTTGTTGACGTCGTTGAACTGGTGGTGGTAGGAGGGGAGGAGGTGGAGAGAAGGGAGAGGAGGGGAAGGTTAGCTCGGCTCCGCCGAAATGGCGAACTCGCTGGCGCTCGTTGGCTAGCTCACCTCGTTCCAATCGTCGTCAAAGTTGTCGGTATCGCGGTACAGCGGCTCGAAACGGGGACCTCCGGGGATGGCTACGTTCAACGCCTTGGCGGTGAAGAAGGCCTTGGGCTCGAAGAGGTAGAAGTAGTTGCGGTCGTTGAAGTCCGAGAGGAGGGTCCGTCCAAACCGGTACAGGTTGGCCATCTGGGGCAGATCGAGGTTCCAAATCTTGTACGAGCTGCCGTTGATGTGGGGCGAGTCGAGCAGGGGCTTGGAATCGTAGAACCAGTCGGCGATGGGGGAATCCTCCATGTCGTCCAACTCGAGTTGGATCGCCTCGAGCGGCTCCGTGTCGAGCACATTGTCGCCGTAGTCGAGGGGAGGCTCCTCGTCGTCGAAAGGGGGGAACCGCATCCGCTTAAAATGGCGACGGTCCCGCTTCTCGCGACGCATTGCGAGCCACATGGTCGCCCATTGGGCGTGGTAGACGGGAGGGATGACCGTCGGGATCTCGTTGACGAAGGTGATGGCTCCCGTGACGTGGTACAGGACTTGCACCTCGCGCACTTGCTCCCACGGCATGGGCATCTGTTGTGGGCGGTGGAGGTGAGTTTCGACTTGCTCCTTCTGCTTCTCGTCAAGCTGCAGTGAGATGGAACATACGTTCTCGAGGAGCTTGAGGACCGCATGAGGAACGTACTGTGGTGTAGCGAAGGAAGAGAAGGGTCAGCTGGCTTTCCTCTCTCCGATCTGAGCGAGTCGTCTCCTTCTCCGCTCGGCTGCCCTGCTCGCCCTGCTCGCCCTGCTACGTCTCTACTCCCGCTGTAATAGAATACATACCTTGAGAGCACCAAGATGAACACGCTTGTCGGCGCGAAACTTGCGGTTGCTGTTAACAGTGCGATCCAAGTCAGCTTGCGAGCAAACAAGTCGGCAGGGCTAAGAGCTGTGATTGCTCCTGCTCTGCTACAGCTCCGAGAAGAGTAAGAACTGACCTCATATCACCATGATCCTTGATAATCCTACGAAGGGCCTCTGGGGGTAATTGCTGCTTGCCCGCATCGACGACCGTCTTGCGCGACGAGCCAAAGCGACGACCTTGGAGCGAGTTCCACTTGCGAATCTTGCTGTCGAGAGCATCTTGGGACATGGCCTCGGGTTCCTGTGGTGGTAGAGAAGGGGTTAGTGACTGAGCTGTAGGACACTAGACTAGACGAACGAGGTAAGATGGAGGTTGAGGTGGTGGCGCGCCCATTTGAGCGAGCCCTGGAGGGGGACCACCCGAGAATCCTGGCGGAGGGGCCGACATTCCTGTGATATGGTACAGCACTGTCAGTTGCTGACAAGGAGAGAGCAGTGAGACGAGAGAGAGCAGCCGACCTGAGAGTGAAGGCGTGGGTGGAGGAGAAGGGCTGAATCGAGTTGGACTTTGGAAGTCAAGTCGAATCGAGACTTGTACTCTGCTACATCAGTGCTCTGCTTTGTCTCTTCTCTCGACGCTATTAGACTACAGCACACCACTACTGCTCAGCTACAGCTATACCTCACTCAACTACAGCTCGCCTCGCGCCAGACTCGACTCGACTCGACTCGCGACTGGCTCAGACGAGGGATCAAAGCTCGTTCAGGACGTGCACGAGCTGCTGCATCCGAAACTGCTTGAAAAAAGCAACAGGTGAGCTCATACTCTACCCCACTGCTCCTGCTAGTCGACGACGAGGCTGCGCTACAGCTTCACAGCACGCGTCTTTGAGATCAGCTCGACTGGGCTGAGACAAAGCCAAGGCGGCGGCTAGGGGACAGGCAAGGCTACAGCGGATCTCCTCGGACCTCAGAATGACCTTGCTGCTCCATCTTGCCCGCAGAAGACCTCGCTTGCCCGGTCGAAGCTTAGCTCCGGTCTCTCAGCTCTCCCTGGCGCCCCTCGACTCGACTGAAGGTGAGCAGCTCGCTGCAAGCTTTTTCGCAAGGTAGCTCATACTCTCGCGTTACTCCATAGCTCCCATCAACACCGCTCCCTCGCACCCTCGACCGATATGGCCTCCGCCGAGCTCCCCTCCCCGCTCGCTGCCCCTCCCTCCTTGCCTCGCCTCCCTGTCGAGCTACTTGCACAAATCGTTCAGGAAGCCATCGCTACTCAGGTCGCCGAGTCGCAATGGCTCGAAGCTGCCGACTGCTGCCTTCTCTCCAAGTCGCTCCTCCCCTTCGCCCAAGAGGCTCTTTACCACAACGTCCCGCTTCGAGGCCTGCCGGATGAGCTCAATGCCCAGGGAATGCCACATTATGGTCGCTGCATTAGCGGTTATCAGTCGATTCCCCACAACCTTCAGCTCATCAATACTCTCGAGGCGCACCCTCGACTCGCGGCTAGTGTCGTCGTCGTCAGTCTGCGCTTCGGAGCAGCTTCATACCTCCCCGATACGGCGCAGGAAGACCTCAGCACCCTCATGCGACTTTGCTCTCGAATGAAGGCAGTCGACCACTGCAGCGGGTCGTGGATCTATACGCAGGCGATCGCCGAGGCGTCGGCGCAAGCGTCGAACCCTAGTCAGCTCGAATCGCTGCATTTCGGCACTTTGCAGATGGACCTCACCACTACACTACCCTCCTCGTTGACCAGCCTCAAGCACCTCGAAGTAGGCAGCCTCGAAACGTAGGGCCCGACGCAGCAACTTTCGCTCCCGCCATGGCAGCTCCAATCCTTCGCCCTCAGAGACTTCGAAGTGGCTCCGGTCGGACATGCCCTCGATAGCTTCCTCTCTCACTCCCATTTGACTCTGCGCCAGCTCGAGATGGCGCCGTCCCTGCGGGACTTGGGACCCGTTCCCGACCTCTCGGCCTTCGTAGCGCTCCGAGATCTGACCATCCTCATACGCCTCGATCCGGACGAGTGCGAGGAGGAAGACCAATCGCCTGAATCCTTGGTTGCCCCCAGTCTGACCTACGCCCTGTCCCTTCTCCAGACGTGCGCCGCTCTCACTCGCTTTGTACTGTCTTCCCCCGACGACCACTTTACAGTCAATCACGTCGCCCGACATGCTCAGTCGATGAACTTACTTGAGCACCTACCTCCCGCTCTCAGCACTCTCGACGTCCGCTACCTCTCCCTGTCCCTCTCAACCCTCCTTGCCTACCTCGTCGCCGACACTTCCCCTGCCCTCCGGCGCTTGAATGCGAGGCGCTTCGAAGACGAACTAGACCAGAGCACACTTGAGCAGGCATGCTGGAGTCGTGAAGTAGAGCTCTACAGTCATTTGGTGGACGACAAGGAGGCTCGTGCGGAGGAGGTGGAGGACGAGTTGCAGTGAGGGAGGCATGGAGGAGCCGGAGCGCGACGAGATCGAGCTCGAAGAGATGTGAGGGAGGCCCAGGGGATGTGATGCGATAGTCTGTGTCTTTGGCTGCCATACCAGTGCTTTTCGTGCTTCAAAGGCTGTTTGAGACTGGTCGCGAGAGCTCGGCGTTGGCTGGCTGTGCAAATCGCTCGCAGTTAGATGTGCACAGTCATGCGAGAGGCAGAGTAGCTTCATCAGAGCTGGACCGGTGGTCTGCAATCGAAGGCGACTCATCAAAGAGGGGACATTCCGATCTTCCACTTGGGGCGAGCCCGAGCAGCTCGACACGGCTCAGCTTCCTACTTCGACTTGCTCGTTTCTTCGCTGCTCTCGCCTTGCAACTACGGGAAACTGCTACATCTCAGCTCCAGCTCCAGCCTACGCCCCACCACCGCCAACTCGCTCAGCTACACCAGCTCTCCCCACTCTCGAATCGCGCTCAGGACAAGATTGGAAGCTTGCTGAGGACGTGCTGCTCGAGTGAGAGATCGCTCGGAGACTGCAGGTGAGTCTGATGTCTAGTCTGGTGCTCCCGCTGGAAGAAAACAGCAGCGGGAAGCGCTACAGCGGCGCAGAACCCACGCCTCATCGAGCGGGTGGACGGCGAGGGTAGGAGGACTGGGAGTGAAGCAGGGCTACAGAAGAAGCTGGCTGGAGCTGCAACTGACCTACATCCGCCCACTGCTCGCAGAAGACCTCGCTTGCTCGGACGAAGCTCGGCTCGGGTCGCTCAGCTCTCTTTCGCGAAGCTTACCTCAACTGAAGGTAAGCAGCTCACTGCAAGCCTCTCAAGAGCCTAGCTAATCCTCTCATGTACCCCCACAGCTACCACCCTCACCGCTCCCTCCCACCCTCGCCCGTCATGACCTCCGCCGAGCCTCTCCCCCTCTCCCTCGCTTCGCCCTCCGCCTCCCCTCGCCTCCCCGTCGAGCTACTCGCCCAAATCGTCGACGAAGCTGCTGGAGACCGCGACAAGCTCGACTTCACCACTCTCCGTCACCTCTGCCTCACCTCGAGGAACATCCTCCCCTTCGCCCGCTCGGCGCTCTACCGTGACATCTCGATTACTTTCAGAGACTCGCGTGAGGAGCCCGTCAGCGGCGATGTGGACTGGGATGATGTCGTCTACGACCCCGATCTGGACGAAGCGGGCGGTGTTGCGTGGGATCGTACGCGGATCATAACGGACGGCGCCGGACTGGAAGCGACCCTCTTCATCTCTCCTCATCTCGCCTGCCTGGTCCATGGCATCACCCTCCACTTCCTCAACGTCGACTTTAGCACTCGCTGGCTACCCCGACACAGCATTCGCGTGGTCTGCACGGCGTGTCCAGCTATCCAACGTCTGCGCGTGCGCGGTACGGACCAGCTGGAGATTGAAGCTGTGGAGGACATCCTCCGCCGATTGCTGCCTCCTCTGGTCGAGTACGAGCTCGATTTTCTCAGCTATGGAACCCTCCTCATCCACAACCTTCCGGTCCTCCGCCATCTTCGCCTAGATCGCGTTATCTTGCGGGACGGCCAAGGAGAGGCGCTCGTCTTCCCCTCCTCTCTCACTTCTTTGCACTTAGGTGGATGGGGTCCACCTTCTGTTCCCTCTCTCCCGAGACAGCTGGAGTCATTGGCCCTCTCGCTCAGGCGCCTCAAGCTGGAAGGTTCGGCGGCGTGGAAACTCGGCCCTCATCTCGGCGACTTCAAGGCGCTCGTCTCCCTCACCGTCGGCACCACCGACACCGAGACCCCTTCTTGGATGGACACCACTCTCGAGGCAATCTCGTCGCTCACCGGCCTCAAGTCCCTCCATCTTGACGGCTGGTCGGTCGACGCCCCTCATCTCGAGCGCCTTTCCCCTTGCCTGCACGCCGTTCGCTTCGGGATGCTGCTTGAGTAGGAAACCCTTGCATCATTCCTCGTGGATGACTCGCGCAAGGTGCTACGCCAGGTCGTCGTCGATAAGGCTTGGAACGAGGAGTATGAATGGGAGGAGCTCGGCAAGGAGCTTGGCTGGTGCTTGCACCGCTACGGAGAGGAGAAGGTCGTCTTTGTGAGGTAGGAGGGACGAGATGGATACTTGATTTACTTTACTATAAGTTGCTGCGATACCGTGTACTGTCTTCAGTCACTGTGAGACGAGCGCGAGGAAGGGGGCGAGCTCGGCGTTGGGCCGCAGAGCGCCCTACTCGCTTCGCCAGTCCTTGCAAGATGCGAGTAGACCGGCGCGCTTTGAACTAGTGAGCTGAAGAGTAGTTGCTGCTCGACAGCTTCTCTTGAGGCCCACAACGAGATTTCGAGAGCGAGAGAGCGGAAAGCGAGGGAGCGCCGAGCTTGCTTCAAGGGTGAGCGAGAGCTGTCTGCGAGCGTGCAGCTGTTTCCCAACTGGTCGAGTGGTCGTCCGAGCTTCGATGAGCCCTCTTGCGCTTCGCCAGATCTCCCACACCCCTTTTCTCCAGCCGTCCGCCGACTCGCTCCAAGTCGGCTCGCGCTTCGACCCTGTTTTTGCTCTTCTCCCTCTCGCCTCGTTTCTCGCTGCTCGCCAGCTACTCGCCTCTACTAGGCAAAGCACCTACCAACAATCTACGAGATGGAAGCTCTACTACTCGACAGGCTCAGCCTCGACGACAAGGAGGGAGCGCAGGAGCAGCCCTCGACGAGCAGCAAGACGAAGAGCAAGCGGTCGGGAGCGGCGAGGAGGAAGCTCAAGAAGGAGAGGAGGGCGAGGCTACTCAAACTACCCCAAGAGCTCATCGGCCACATCCTTCGACTCGCATACCCACCGCCCTCGCCGGCGAGCTACGACGACTCAGGCTGAACTCCAAGTGGTACAAAACCTGCAAAATACGACCTCTGCTTCTGTACTGTACCTCTTTACCCCGCAATGTTACGCGATACAGCTCAGTACGGGTACCTCGTGTATCTGTATCCGCCGGAAAAGGCTGAAGAAGGGAGAGCAGGTCGCGAGGTCACCGCCGAGCTGGCAAATTATCACTTGTTGTGCTACATGCAGGCAGCGAGAAGTCGTGTAGTAGGTTATGCGCAGCAAAAGGATGAACTTCCGGCAAAATGTACATGACAATAGAAATTTTCTGGCGAGAAAAGCCGGTGCCGAAGGATAACGAGTGAACTTCGAAGCGAATTGAACCCGCCTCGAGAGCTTTGAATGTGCAGAGATAGACTGAAGTTAAACCACTCGACTACTTGGCGATCGATTGAGAGCTCTCAAGCCGTTTGAAGACCAAGTCGAGCTTCGTAGACCACTCGCCGAGCGCCGAGCTGGCTACTTTCGACTCCCGGGTACGCGCCTGACCGATCCGAGAGGCTGTGATTGTACTGTCAGGCTCTAGATAGGGGCTGTATTCTTTGGCGAAAAGTACAGTACAGTCAGGATTGTACCTGCACCACTTGGAGTTCAGACGACTATCAGCTGAGCAATCGCTTCTCAAGGCTGGCACGGACCGCCCTCGTCTCTCGGGAATGGTGCAAGGAGTCACAAATCATCCTCTGGAGAGACGTATATCTGAGCAGCGATGCGGCGATTGAGTCTTTCCTACTCAGCGACGTCGGAGAGGCGGAAGGAGCAAGGACGACCCGAGTGCTCATCCTGAGGCCGAGTACCAAGAAAGACCATGCGCTCAGCGGGGCATTGGCCGGTCACTTGCTCATTCAAGCTAGGGGACTACGCTATTTGTGCTTGTACCGAGTAGGGACCCCCGCGTCACCGCTGCCCGTCGCAGCCGCTTTCTCTGGCTCGCTCCTCGCAGGCAGGTCTTGAGCCGTTACCTCCCGTGTAGCACCTGTGCTGACCATAGAATCACAGATCACGCTGCCCTCCAGCTCTTCGACTGTGTATTCACCCTGGGCAGCTCAACGTCATTCGCCTGGCCTGTCGGCGTGGCTCTTAAGCACCTCGGCTTCGATAACGTGCTGGACGCCGCTGGGACAACGACCACTATCCTGGAGACCGCGATGGACAGCTCTCCACCCGATGTAGTCCTGGGCCTCCGAGCTCCACACATTTGCGACCCTAGCGTCTCGGCCCCCGCTCCCCCCTTGCTCGCCGCTCAGCATCCCTTCGTTCGCCGCCTCAGCCTCCTCTTCCACGACACCTCCGCCGACGCCACTCTCCTCGATTTCCTCCGAGGATGCGTGTCTTTGCTGGAGCTCTCAACCAATATGCTGGATCCACGACTCCTCGCCGAGCTGCCTTCTGCGGTGAAGGAGCTGATTGTGATGGGACCGGCCTCAGACGACTCGGAGCACGCCCTCGCTCATGTCTGGGGGGGTCCCACTCCTTTGGATAGCCCCTCTCCTGTCACACCCACCGCCCCCTTCGCTTCGCCGTCTTACACTTCCCGAGCCTCCGTCGCCGTCGGAAGCTTCTTGGGTCAAAGGTCAACGCTTGAAGGAGCGTATCCAGGAGGGATGCTCTCGTTACAACATCAAGCTTACATGGAAGAGTTCCTGTAAGTCGAGATGCTCATCGACAGGGTTCTCGCTGATTTGTCGACCGCGAACAGAGCCCCCACACGCCGAAGCTGGATCGCCGAAGCTGGAATGCCTGAACAGCGGAAGAGGCTTGGTTGCCAGTACTGAGGATGTTCTGTACGATGGAACCGCTCGCTTTGCTGTCTTTCTGTTTCAGTAGCGACGGGCGAGCGCAAGGAGAGAGAAAGCCACGGCTCGCGAAGCGCTCGAAAACCGACAGATAGGGTAAAAGAGACTGGTTACACTGCGGAGAGGGGAAAATCCTGGTACAGAACTACAGACGACGAAGCGAAGGACAGATTCTGGAGAAGGAAACGAGGGTCAGCCTCGGCGCCGAACAGAGGAAGGGAGAGGCAACTCACATCGGATGAAGACACCCTTTTCGGTGGGTCCTCGGCGCTTGTCGATGTGGTCTAGACCGATAAAGTCCTCGTCGACCCACTTGTGGTCGAACAGCACGTCCTCTGCAAGTCGGAAGAGATCAGCGAGCTGCTCGGCGAGGAGACGAGACGAAGAGCCAAAAACGGACCATCCTTCAGCGGGCTCGGCTTGGTGTACTGAGCGTTCTGAATCATCGAAAACTTCATCTTGGCGAGATCCTTTTCGCTCGTTCCCGTCCGAGTTTGCAGCCGCTTCTTGGTATCGCCGAACCGCTCGCCCTGTTGAAGAAGAGAGGTTAGCGGGAGGGAATCGCTGGAAAGAGGCAGGCAGCGCACCGGTAGCAGCACAAATCTAAACGGCACGCCATGAGTCCTTGTCGGCTCCTTGTTGTAGTGGTAGACGGGCACGATCCTCACTCCCTCGTCGTTCGCCGCCTTCCACTCGTCCAGCGGGATCTCCTCCGCAAACAGCTCTGTCGAATCCTGCACGTCCCGTACGAGCTCCGCGCCGGTGAAGGGCTTCTGAAGGCAGCCGCGCGCGATCTCGAAGATGCGAATCTGGCCCGAGCCTTCGGGGGCGAGGGTGACCTCCTTGCGGAGCCAATCTTGTGCGACGTCGTTCATGGTGGTGTTCTTGGGGAGAAGGAAGGAGTGCGAGCGCTGTGGAGAGGGTAGAGACAGGTCAGCGATCGTGCTCAACGACTTTCGAAACGCAAGACTACTCACATCCTCCTTGTTGTTGCCTCCGACCCAGGTGATCCGCAAGCTCTTCTTGGTCTCGAGCTCGATGATGCTGACGTCGAGGAGCTCGTAGTAGAGGAGATTGGCGGTGGAGGCCATGTAGCCGGGTTGAATGAGCTCGGCGACCGTGAGAGCGCCTTGCCGACGGATGATGGACTTGGGCGAGCCGTTCTGACCGTTCGACTGGGTGAAGCGAAGCTTGAGCGGGTCGTGCTTGAGCATTTCGCCGACCTTAGTCGCCATCTGTTCGAGTCGAGGTGAAGGAGGAGCGGCGAAGTGAAGGGAGGGGGACGAGTAAGAAGAGGGCAGATGGGTGGGTCAGCATTCGGTCTGAGCAAAAACTCGACGCAAAGCACGCACCTGGTCGTAGGAGTTCTTCTTGCTCAGACTCAGCTCAAACTCGGGTTTCGGCTCGGGGTCGTCAAACTTGGGGCGGAAGCTGACGACGACGCGGTTGAGGAAGAAGTCGTAAAACTGGACGGGAGTGGTGAACATGCTCTGCTTGTCGAGGTCGTGCCTTCTATGGAACGAGGTTTGAGGTCTAGTCAGCTCGGCGCGCTCGCGAGGATCCAAAGAGAGCTCGGCTCACTCTGGCTCCTGCATCTCAACCTGGAAGCACACGATATCTCCATCCTGGATCTCGCTCTGAAGGAAGGTCGCCTTCATCTTCATCAGCTCAATCATATTCGGCTTGATCTCCTGCGAGCGGGCGAGAAAGTAGGGGGTCAGCCGTCGATCCTCGCTCTCCTCGAGTTCGAACGCACCTCGTAGATCTTGAGGGGGGTAGTAGCAGGGTATCCGAGTCGCTCGTTGATCATGAGGGCGAGATCCATGACGCGCATGTGACGGTGAACGTAGAAGTGGCCGAGTCCAGCGAGAGTTTGGTGCGAGACGTCGAAGTGCTTGACGAAGACGACTATTGGCGGCTCGACGCCGTGCGAGCGAACCCACTGCAAGACGAGAAAGGTCAGTGTTTGCTCTTGGAGGAGAAAGAGGAGCGAGAGCGAGACGAACCTCGGCCTTGGTCGCGGGGTTGATGTACTCGAGGTAGAGCTTCAGATCGTGCTGCCTCGAGGCCATCTTGTCGCGAACGACCTCCATGGCTATAAAGCAAAGTCAGCGATCGCCTCCTTGGAAGGCGAAAGCACAGCACTCACTCATAGTGGGGTCGGTGTCGGTCACGGGAGCATCTGGCCGGACCGTCTTGTTCTGGCGGTTGACGAGCACCCAAAGACGGATGTCCTCGGGAGCGTAGCTGTACTGGCGAGCGATCTGAGCGCGGAAGTCGACAAAAGTCTGTGACTTGAGAACTCGGTAGGAGGGGAGGTCGGTAGCGGGAACGGTGCGGTCGTCGAAGGTGGCGAGGTCGAAGCCCTGGTGACGTTGGAAAGTATCGTCGGTGATTACCTGTGGAACGGAGGAAGGTTAGCTCGGAGAGGAGACGGCGAGGCGCGGAGGACGAACCTTGACAGTGAGGTAAAGGTGCTGCTCGTCGCGTTCCCTCTTCTTCTGCTCGGCATCTTTCCGCTCCTTGTCCAGACGCATGCCTGTTCGACGGGGGGTAGTCAGCAGCAAGCTCGACGTCGAGGGAAGCTCGGCCGAACTCACGAAGATGCTCGGGGACCTGCTCGGTCGAGATGGGGGCGAGGATCTCGTTGACCTTGGTCTCGCGGATGTAGACGAGCATGTAGGCGTTGGTAAAGCGCTTCATCGCTCCCTTGAGTGGTGGCTTGGCGGGAGGGTGCGCTGCTCCGTTGACGAGGCTCTCTCCTCCAAAGTTGTCCTCCAGCACCTCGCGCTCGGTGACGGGCACAACGCGGTCGTCGTCGAAGCGAAGCCAGCGTCCATCCGCAGAAGGTTTGATGAGCACAAAGTAGTGGCCGCCGTGGACGTCTCCCGAGTGGACGAGGACGCCGTGGAGCTTGTACTTGTGCGGCTCGGAGCGGTCAGCCTTCTCGTCGAGGTAGGGCTCGAGGTCCATCTCCAGTGGGTACTCGTAGCGGTCGTTGATCTGTGGGAGTGCGGAGTGTTAGCGAGCGGCTGCGAGAGTGAAACGCCGAGATCACTCGCCTTGATGTTCTGATCACGCTGGAAGTCGTATTCGAACCGCTTGAGCTGGAGGTGCAGCACAGGAGGGAACGACTCGAAGACGACACCCTTCTTGGCGTCCTGCAGTCCGTGCTCTTCGGCCCTGTACTTGTTTTCGCCCTCCATCATCTCCACCGCGACGTAGTCCTTGAACGATTCCTCGACGTTGTTGAGACCCTTGACGTTGAGTTGGATGTCTGTGAGGTACCAGTAGGGTCAGCATGCATGATACATAGCGCTGTGCTCTCCACCGACGAACCGTAGTAGGGCTCCGAGCGAGTCGACTCAAAGTCGACGTTGATGCACTTGAGGTAGGACTTGGCGGAGCCCGAGAAGAGACGCTGGATCTCGCCGTCTGCCGGTGTTCCCTGCGATCGTGAAGAGGTCAGCTCTCGTCCCTCGAAGCCGTCGCTCGGCGGCGACCCACCTTCATCTTCTCCTCCAGCTTGTCCTGCAGCACGCGGTTGAACTCTTGCACGTCGTGCTGGAGGAACGAATCGAAACCCTTCCATCCGAACGACTTGGTGAGCTCGGTAGTGCCTACGAGGCGAGGAGGAGGATCAGCGATGGTTCCGAAGCGCAAGGCCGAGCGAGAGCACTCACCGACCGACTGGTCCGAAGTCTGGAGGTTGTAGAAGACGCGCTGGAGAGCAAGAGGTACGGTGTCGGTAGTATCGTCTTCGGTGGGGATTTGGTAGACGGCCTGTACGAGGACAAAGGGTCAGACCGGATCGCCAGGAGCCGAACGCGCATGCCAGACTCGCCTTGCGGAAGTTGTTGGTGAGGAAGAGGGATTGGAGTAGGGAGTTCATGTAGCAGGTGGCGCCTTGGTTCTTGAGTCCAACATGGCCAGTCTCCTTCTTCGAGTCGTAGCTGCAGAGCGGAGGGCGGTCAGCTTGCGAGGTCGACGCATCGGGGCAGGGCGAGCGCGAGGAGCTACTCACTTGTGGAAGTTGTGCCAGAGCACGCCTGTTGGGTCCTTGAGCACACGAACAAAGGCGGTAATGACAGTCTCGTCGTTCTCGATGATGGGCTTGGGGCGGCCCTCGGAGACGCTGAACAGCTTGCGCAACTCGACGAAACGCGTGAACCCCCAGTCTTGCTCCTCGTTGGTGAAGCGGTGGTGGGCCTCTGTAAAGCTAATCAGCTCCATTCGACGCTACCGAGCTCGACGGGCGACTCACGGCTTTGGATGTAGACGGTCGGGTCTCCGGGGTTGGAGATGGCGAGGGCAAACTGGGCGCAGACGTGCCATCCTTCGACGGCTTTTTGGTCGCCATAGTTGAGGTAGACGGATACCATATCGTTGGCCTGGCCGTTCGAGTTGCCCATGGGGAACAAGAGGACATTCCTACAGCGCGGCGAGCGAGGCGAGGGGTTGCGTCAGCTGAATCGCGCTTGCTGCTCTGCAGCTGCTCCGACGACGTACCACTTGTGACCAGCACACCAGAAGTCGGGCGAGAGCACCTTCTTGTCCTGCCGACGGTACTCGCTCAGAGGCCAGGTGAAGACGGTGAAGTCCTCCGTCTCCTCGCCCATGTCACTCAGGTGCTTGGACGCGAACGCCGACTCTGTTGCAGTGGGATGATGGGTCAGCTATCGTATTCATATCGTACCGCTGCACAGCCCAGCGCGACAGCGAGCGATTCCTATCGAGCTCTGCGCTGGGCCAGACAGCAAGCGGTGGAGGGGGAGGTAAACGCACCGTCTCGGACTGAAACGACGTCAAGATCCATGGGAGCAGCGACCGCTACGCCAGCATCTTCGACGGGAGGAGAAGCCCCTTCCACTGGCGGCTCCTGTGCAGCAGAAGAGACAAGACGAGATGACGAGCGGTCAGCTTGGGGAGCTCGAGGATGGAAGCGCGGTGGCGCTGGGGGGAGCTCACCATGAGTAGAGAGAGGTGCGCTTGGAGAGGTGAAGGTGAGCTCGAGGGCGCGCGAGCGAGGTACAGAACAGCGACAAAGGCTCGAGTTGAGAGGGAGCCGAGGTTGCAGTGGGAGGGAGAGCCGCTCTCGAGGCCAAGCGGGCTAGGTTGGCCTGCTTCGCAGCGGAGCTTGGTCATTGCTTTTCGTTCCGTTTGCTGCTGTCAAGCTTCAGAAATACACGATAAGCGCTCCTGACTGCCCTCTGCGATTTCTGTACCCTTTTATCGGCCGCAGAGAGCTCGAACCCAGCTCACGGCGGTCGCCGAGCCTCGAAACCAGTCGCGTCCGCTGCTTGAAGCGACCTGAGAGTAATTTTGTTGGTTTTCAGTCTTCTCAGCTCTCCCAGCATCTCTCAACGACCTGATAGACGCCTGTTCGGCGATGTCGATCCGGTCTCGTCGCAGCTGCACGCGCCATTCACAGGGACTCTGTCTCGCTCTCAAGTCTGCTGAAGGGAAGCTGAGCCCCATCCAATCGCCTGTGCTGCCGTGAGGAACCCGCCGAAGAGTGAGGAGCTCCCCCGCTTTCGGCTGGGCGGAACTAAACTTGAAGCCGAGCTCGCATCTCTCCTTCTCTGCTCGCTTGACCGTGCAGGGCTAGGCAAAGTCGTTGTATGACAGCAAAGCTAAAGTCACTTCATCGTTCAGCGCCAAAAGCGAATGCCTGTGTCCCTGAACCGCTGCACCGTCCAGCAATGCTCTCCGCCGAGCGCTTCCCAAGCCTCGTCCTTGATGTACCAGATCTCCAGCTGACGCAAGGCTGGACGATCTGGATCAATGAGGAGAGATTTAATCACAGTGACGTCGAAGGCGTAGGAAAAGCCGAGGGCGTGGAGCTGGCGGGGAAGATAGGCGACATGAGAGGGTGACAGTTGGAGGAGGTAGAGGAAGAGCTCGGAGAGCTGGAGAGCATCCGCGAGCTTGGCGACATGCTGGTCTTCCTCTCCTGACGCACGCCGCTTCGTGATGTCGAAGAAGACATCCAAACTGTGGAGCGCGGTGAAGTTCGACAACGGAGGGCAGGCTTCGAGCATATCGTTCGTGATCGCGAGGTGTCGAAGGGAGGTGTGGGAGTTATTGGTGAGAGTGCGGAGCGAATCCGAGTCGATGTGTTAGAATCGACAGTCCGAGTCAAAGGCGCTGAGTGCGAGGGATGTCAGACGGCAGGGAATGTCGCCCTGCCCGAGAGATATGGTGCCGGACGTCGAGAACTGAAGACGTTTAAGATCCTTGAGGCGGTAGAGGAGTTGGAAGACTTCTGGGCAAGGCGGTACGACGAGTTCAACGACAGACGGGAGGGAGGTGTCGAGCACGCGGCTGAGGGCGGTCATCTCCTCATACACTTGCCCGAGCAAGTGGAACGAGTCGATGCTGGGACACATCTTCAGTATCCGTTCC
The DNA here is from genome assembly GCA_001600635.1 of Leucosporidium creatinivorum. NCBI lineage: Eukaryota > Fungi > Basidiomycota > Microbotryomycetes > Leucosporidiales > Leucosporidiaceae > Leucosporidium > Leucosporidium creatinivorum. The sequence goes on along the minus strand of BCKL01000001.1, from coordinate 319,847 downwards.
AGAACGATAGCGGGAGTGTCTCCGGCGTCGATGTCCTCCATGGCGAGGCGGAAAGCGACGGATTCGACCAGCGCTCCGAGGTGGGGAGACTCGGCGAGAGCGATCTCGAGCTCACGCCCATTGTAGCACACCTTGACGGTGTCGAACCAGTCGAGCGTCCTATTGAGTGCTTCGTCATCAGGTGTCTCCTCGCGGAAGTCGAAGAAGGTGACCGAGATGGCGCGGTAGAGCGCCGAGCGAGCGAGCGGAAGGATGCCCCTCGACGTGAGGCAGAGATGTCGAACAGTGGTGTAGTCGAGCTCGTCGCAGTCTCCAGCAGCTTCATCGACGATTTGGGCGAGTAGCTCGACGGGGAGGCGAGGGGAGGCGGAGGGCGAAGAGAGGGCGGAAGGGAGCTCAGCGGAGGCCATGTCGGTCGAGGGAGGGAGCGAACGGCGGGAGTGATAGCTGTCAGTGAGAAGGAGAAGATTAGATAGATTCTGGGGAAGACTGTAGCGAGCTGCTCACCTTCTGTCGAGCCGAGGAGCGCGAAGGAGAGCTGTGCTGAGGTGAGCCAAGCTTGTCCGAGCAGGCGACGTCTTCTGCAAGCAGGAGAAGCAGGTCAGGTGCAGCTCTGTCTTCTCTTCCTCGGTAGCGGTGCCTCCCTTTCCGCCCTGCTCGCTCGACACCCCAGCGCGTGCTTTGCACCGCTGTAGCCCTTCCCACGAGTGTCCTCCACCGGCAGCAGCACTGTAGACTTCAGACTTACTTCTAGCTTTGAGACGATCTCCGCTTGAGCAGCGCGTCCTCAGCACGCTTCAAGCCGTCCTGAGGGCGAGTTGAGAGCGAGGTAAGCTCGTCGTGCGGTAGCCAGACGAGTTGGCGGTGGTGCAGCGTAGGCTAAGGGTAGAGCTGAGCTGTAGTGGTTTCCTATAGTCGAAGGCGAAAGAAGCGAGAAGACGAGCAAGTTGAAGCAGGAAGCTGAGCCGCTATAGAGCTGCTCGAATTCCGAAGTCGGAGAGTTCCATTCTGCACAGTTCTGCACCTTTCTGCGCTGACCTCATCTTTTCCTCTCTCTTTATGAAGCGATATGTTAGCACGTCTGGCGTCCGAAAGCGTCCTTACAACATCGCCGAGCTGGACCGGCAGGGGCGGAAATGTGTCGGCTTCGACTTACTCGCCCTAATCGCGATGCGCCGTGTTGGATAAAAGGTTACATTATGTGTAGGGACGATCCGCGAGCCGTTGAGGCCGCTTGAACTAGGTCCGTTATCCGTACTCTCGCCGAAGAGGCTGCTGCTCGGCGCCGAGAAGTGCGAACGTCGAAGGGGAGAGCTTCTGCTTGTCTGAGAGAGACAGGTGATACTAGTGATGCGACTGAGTCTTCAGCGCATGTTCCTCTTGCTCTGTAGCGCTTCACCTTACTCTCAGCTGGAGGTAGCGGAGAGCGGTCAGTGCTCGGCGCCCGGGACCAAGGTGGGGAACCGGGTCGATCTGCTCGCCGACCCGCTTAGGAAGTCGTTTTACAGCTTGTAACCTCCGTCCGCTGCTCTTCTTCTTTCCGTCTTTGTCTTCCCCTCGCCCTTCGTCTGCCTTTCTTCGCCGAGATGTCCTCCTCTTTCGATCCTGCCATCGCTTCCAAGATTAATGCCATCCTCAAGGAGCACACTCAAGATCCGTACAGCCAGCTACCTCGTATGGTAGTCATGGCGGCGTCCTCGGAAGGCGTGATCTACAGTGGCGCAGAGGGCTACGAACAACTCCCGGCCAGCATCGAGCAGCTCCCCACCGCCCCTCGCATCTCCGAAGACTCTGTCTTCGCCTTCTGGAGCTGCCTCAAGCTCCTCACCGCCATTTCCGCTCTTCAGCTGGTCGAGAAGGGTGTCATCGGCCTGCAAGACGATGCTGCCGAGTGGGCCACCGAACTCGCCGAGGTCAAGCTGGTGAAGCTCAAGGAGGACGAAAAGCCCGAGCTGGTGGAGAACACGACGACTATCACCATCCACATGCTTCTGACGCACACTGCTGGTGAGCGTGGATTGCTTGTGTTCACAAGAAACCGGTTCGGCGCTGACGATTTGAACCTTTCCCGACCCATTTTCGCACTTCACAGGATTCGCCTACGAAGTCATGCTCCCTGAGGTCTTTGGAAAGCTCCGTGGCTCTTCTACTGTCGAAGTTGGGCCCGTCGGAGTCACTGCTGGAGCGTACACCCCCGAGGCGCCGATGGTGAGCTCGGCTTTCTCTGCTTCATGGCCGGCACGGGTAATCGAGCCCTTTGGTGACCTCTTCGCGTTTCTCAGAAATCCCTCACCAAGATGCCATTGGTGTTGTGCGTCACATTACTCGCCGAGATGCTGGAGAGCTTGACTGACGCTCGCACTTCGTCTCTTTTACTTCTGCCTCATCAGCGAGCCCGGTCAGCATTGGAACTACGGCACGAGCATCGACTGGCTCGGGCAGGTCGTGGAGAAGGCATCTGGTCTCTCGAAAATTACTTCCAGCAGAACATCCTCCGGTGAGCAAGGCGCCGAGCGTGCTCCTTTCGGCGAGGCTGACCGAGCTCCCTTTTGCAGCCCTCTCGGCATCACCGACATCTCTTACCTCCCCAACCCCAAGACGGTCGACCTCGCATATGGACCGGCTCCGTATACAACTACCCCCGGCTGTCCCTCATCCGCTCCTCTTCACCACTGGGGCGGCGCCGGACTCTACGGTTCACCTTCCTCCTACCTCACCATCCTCCGCGCTCTTCTCGGCGATGGCTCGTTGAATGGCGTCCGCATCCTCGAGAAAGTCACCGTCGACTCGATGTTCGTCAATCAGCTCGCCCAAGACAGCCCAGCTCGCCAGCAGCAACTCGAAGACATCGCCGAGCCCCCCCTTCCCTCGGATCCCTTCGTTCTCAAACGTACCGCGTACGGCTACGGCGGCTGGCTCAGTGGCAAAGGCTATACACATGGGCGATCTGAGACTGCTCTCATGTGGTCTGGAATGGCGGTGAGTGAGGGATGGTCGCTTCGGCGCTCGGCGTTTCTCAAGCGCTGACGCCGCTGCTGCAGAACACCTACTGGGTCGTCGACAAGGAGCAGGATCTCGCTTTCGTAGTCTTCACCAACCTCCTTCCCTTCGCCGCCAAGCCTGTACATGACTGCTGGAGGGCTGTCGAGCCGCTGCTGTATGAGGGTGCTGGGAAGGCTTGATCCTTAGTCGTCGTCTGTAACTGAGGACGCACCGCTGTGAGAAACGGCAGAGAAGCTGAAGTACACTGCTTTTAGATGATTCAAGAACTCAGTCCCGCCTGAAAGACGTCGGACCGCGAGCTCGGCGATGAAGAAGAGCGTGGAAGTCGAGGCGCACCGTCCTCCTTGCTGTCTGCTCCCATGTACGTCGAACTGAGAGAAGTGTGTTGACACGCCATGCTGCAGCGACTTCATCCGTCATCACCTCCTTCGCGCACCGCAACCCTCCCCTTCGACGTTCGCACTTCTCGGCGCCGAGCAGCAGCCTCTTCGGCGAGAGTACGGAAAACGGACCTAGTTCAAGCGGCCTCAACGGCTCGCGGATCGTCCCTACACATAATGTAACCTTTTATCCAACACGGCATCGCGATTAGGCCGAGTAAGTCGAAGCCGACACATTTCCGCCCCTGCCGGTCCAGTTAACGTGGACGTCCTGTCCCTCGGCGTCTGTGGGCGCGTTAGGGAGTTAGTATCGTCCTACACACTACACAATCGAGGGAGAAAGTACGTACACTTGTCCGAGTAGAACTGGGGAAGGATGCGGAAGGTGTGGGCGCCGAAGTAGTCGCGCTGAGCCTGAAGGAGGGAGGCAGGGAGGCGCTCGGTGCGGTATCCATCGAAGAAGGAGAGGGCGGTGGAGAAGGCAGGGGTGGGGATTCCCCAGAGAGCGGTCTGGGCAATGATGCGGCGCCATCCGGGCTGGGCCTTGTGGATGGCCTTGTTGAAGAAGTCGTCGAAGAGGAGGTTCTCGAGAGTGGGGTTCTTGGTGTAAGCCGAGGTGATGTCACCGAGGAAGACGCTGTGAGAGAGAAAGAGCGCCGAAAGTCAGCTCGAGCTCGGCGAAGGCGAGGAGGGAAACGAGACGAACGAGCGGATGATGCATCCTCCGCGCCACATGAGGGCAATACCAGAGTAGTTGAGGTTCCACTTGTACTCCTTGGCGGCCTCGCGCATGAGCATGAAGCCCTGGGCGTACGAGACACTGCGAGCAAGAAGGGTCAGCGCCGAATCGTTCGAGACGGGCGAGACGAAACTCACATCTTGGAGGCGTAAAGGGCCTGCTCGAGGTCGTCGATGAACTGCTTCTTGTCGCCGGTGAAGGCCTCGATCTGGGGTCCGCCGAGAACCTTGGAGGCGCGAACGCGCTCCTCCTTGATGGACGAAAGGCAGCGCGAGAAGACGGCCTCTCCGATGAGGGTGACGGGCATGCCGAGGTCGAGGGCGTTGACGGCGGTCCACTTTCCGGTTCCCTTCTGGGAGGCCGAGTCGAGGATCTTGGTGACGAGGGGGACACCATCATCGTCGTTGTACTTGAGGATCTCGGTGGTGATCTCGATGAGGTACGAGTCGAGGACACCCTTGTTCCAGGTCTCGAAAACTGTAGCAAGCGCGAGTCAGCTTCCGTTCGAGCTAATGTGCAGCATGAATCGCTCACCAGCGGCGATCTCGCCCTCGGACATGCCGAAGCCGCGCTTAAGGATGTCGTAAGCCTCAGTGATGAGCTGCATGTCTCCGTACTCGATTCCGTTGTGGACCATCTTCACGTACTGTTGAGGCGAGATTCGTCAGCGCAGCTCTTTCGCCATCACAAGGCCTCGAAACTTACGTGTCCGGATCCCGACTCTCCGACCCAGTCGCAGCACGGCTGGCCATCAACCTGGGCGGCGGTCTTCTGGAAGATCTCCTTGATGTGAGGCCAGGCGGCAGGGGCTCCTCCGGGCACTGAACAGCGCGAGCGAGGTTAGCATCTCGATTCCTCGAAGCGAGAAAAGCGAAAGGACGCACTGATACTGGGGCCGTGGCGAGCTCCCTCCTCTCCTCCAGAGACTCCGGATCCAACGAAGAGGAGACCCTTCTTCTCGAGCTCAGCAGTGCGCCTGACCGAGTCGGGGAAGTGGGAGTTTCCTCCATCGATGATGATGTCTCCCTTCTCGAGGAAAGGCTCGAGCTGGCTGATGAACGAGTCGACGGCGTCTCCAGCCTTGACGAGGAGGACAATCTTCCTGGGGGTCTTGAGCTGCGAGCAGAGCTCCTCAATCGAGTGGGCGCCGACAATCGACTTTCCTGCAGGGTTGCGAGCCTCGGTCAGCTTTCTGGCGATGACGTTTCGGGGCTGATCGCGCTGCAGTTTGATAGCTCGAACCCACCCTTGGCCTCGTTCTCGAGGAAGTGGTCAACCTTGGAGGTGGTGCGGTTGTAGGCGGCGACGGTGAATCCCTTGTCGGCCTGCGAGAAGCGAGACGACATCGCGATCAGCCTCCGGTCACCCTCGAATGCTTCCACGACATCATCTAGCTCTCGCTCGATAATGCTGGTGCATCAGATGCATTGTTGAATGAAGCGTACCATGTTGAGGATGAGGTTCTGGCCCTGTAGACGTGCGGAGGCTGGGTCAGCGGCTGCTCCCCCAACGCGATCTTGAGCGATCTCTGCTAAGACTTACCATGACGGCGAGACCGATGAGCTGTGCGGTAGAGTAGAAAGGTCAGCTACATCCCTCAGTCCCCGGCGCAGCCGAACCAGCACGTACTCCGATATCAGCGCTGTTTGGAGATGAAGGTTCGACGTCAGCTTCGTGTTCTCGGTGTAGCAGATTGGAGCCAGTTGAGCGCGCGCCGGCTGTAGGGATACATGAAGAGATACAGGTGTATCCTATGCATGCTCCAGCGAGACCCCCGAAGCGCGCGTCGACGAGAACGAGGGAAGGGACCGAGGGAAGCCGATGGACTGCTGAGAGAAGAGCGAAGCTGTCGACTTACACAGCAGACATGTTGGCGGAGTTAGGTGTAGTAGAAGAGAAGTGAGACGAAAGGGATGCGAGGCGTGCTTGAGCCGTGGTGAGCTTCAAGACGAGGAGAAAGGTGAGGGAAGGAGAAGAAGAGCGCCTCAGCCCTTTCGTCACCTCCTGGACTTGGGCGCGATTTCGACCTGAGACAATGGTGGACGCCGAGGTTGGCTCGTTTGGCTTCTGTAGGCCTCTAGAACACAGCCCACTACTCGGGATTGGTCTACAGATTCACGATGTACCCGATCCCGCCTTCACCGAGGCTTCGAACTGATACCCCTTTCCCTTCTTCGAGAGCTATCGCCCACGCCGACTCGCTCTTCCTCGGTTTGCTGCTTCTCGACAGTGGATGCAAGGGCCGGTGTCCCAGCGCGGGGGGTGTCGAGGACAATCGAGTGTTGCGGAGGTGGCTCGCAAGAGGATGGGAGCTGAGCTGACACGAGCGAGCGCCGAACCCTTCGCCGAGTCTCCGTCGGCCGTGGCACCACGAGCGGCTTCTTACTACTTGCCAATACAGCTAACCCAAACTACCAATCATCTCTACTCTGACTCTAGCTCTACGCCTTCCCAGCACCGCTGTAGATCAAGGGCTCAATCTCGGCCCACGACTCGAAGGCGGGCGTGTTGCTGTAGGGGATGGTGTTGTAGAAGAGGACGAAGGCGAGATCTTTCTCCCGATCTATGACCCAGAAGGTGTTCTGTTGGCGATGAGTTGAAGAGATCAGCATCGCCGAAGGGGAAGCGCCGAGGGAGAGGGCAGAGAGGGAGAGGACAGTACAACTCACGGCATAACCCGACCAGCAGAGGGTGTTCGGCGCCCTTCCATGGGTGTAGCTCTTCCCATCAAGTCCCGTCAAAAGACCTCCGTATCCCCAATCGACCGAGCCAGGCAACTGCCTTCCCCTCTTTCGCGCAAACGGGTCCGACTCAGTCGCGAACGTGGTGAGCTCCTCGAGCTGCACCTTGCGGTCCTGCTCGCTAGCCGAAAGGTGGCCTTGGAACATGAGGTTCACGGTCTCCTTCTTGAGGATCCTGCCGGCGCCCTCGAGAGCTCCGCCGTTGAGGATGGCTTGGATGATCTTGAGGTAGGAGGTGGCGCTGCCTTGCAGTCCCGAGCCACCTGAGTTCTGCACGGGACCTTTGGTGGCGCCGGCGTCGAACTTGTAAGGGGCAGGAGCGTAGGACATGCTGATCTTGTTCGGGTTGGGAACGTAGGAGATGTCGGTGATGCCGAGGGGCCTGCGAAGCGAGTGACAAGATGGTCAGTGATAGTTACAGACAGCACTCGGAGATGACGAGCTCACTTGAAGATGTTGGCCTGGAAGTAGTCCTCGATGGTGAGGCCCGAGACGGCTTCGACGACGAGAGTGAGAAGGTCGCTGTGAGAGAGCAAGGTAGAAATAGTAGCTACGAGTCAACGATCAGACCATGAGGAATTATGGGGCCCTGTTTCATAGTCGAAAGGTCGACGACGGCCACGCTAAACAGGCTCCGCCGAGCAGGCGCGGTCGGCTTTCGGATCACTCACTTGTTCACGCCGTAATGCCAACGCTTTCCTGGAGGGCTGCAGAGAGGGTCAGCCAATGTATTTCGATCGAGGGAGAAGAACGTACAAGAATACGGGAAGCTTGGTGAGGCTCTCCTGCGAAGCCGATCCAACTTCCGGTCAGCGAGCGCCGAGACGATCAAGACTCAGGGCTTCCATACCCTCGTCGCGCCCTCCTTGTTGGGCCCAGGGATGGCCAAGTACTCGAGAGTCTTCTGGTGAGGCTCGTAGAAATGGTAGGTGTATCTGTGAGGAAGCAAGCATCAGCGAAGGACCTCGGCGCGGAGACAGCGAGCGGCTCACCCGGCCGTGTGGGTGATGAGATGCTCGACGGTGACCTCAGACTCTGGCTTGGTGAAGATGGGAGTCTTGCCATCCTCCTCGAAGCTCTCGACAATCTTGAGGTCCTTCGACTCGGGGAGGTACTTGCTCGCCGGATCATGCACTCCAAGCTTGCCTTGTTCGACGAGCTGAAGGGCGGCGATAACGCCGACGAGTTTGGTGCAGCTGAATAGCTCAAAGACTGAGGTGTCGGTGATCTTCTTGGCCTCTGCGAGCTGCTCGGGTGAGGCGGGGTGGGGCGGCAAGTGCTCGTAGCCGGCGCGGCCAGTGTAGAGCACGCTTTTGGACGAGGCGGCAGCTACGACCACGCGCGGAACCGAGTTGTATGGGTCGGCAGTGTACTTCTGCAGGATCTCGTCGATTTGAGCGGCAGCGGAAGTGTCGAAAGAGGCCATCGTGTGCTGAGCGGAGGTTAAGACGCGATGAGGAGGGGGGGTGAGCGAGAATCGAGTATGTAAGGGGTTAGGGGCGCGTGAATAGGTGATCCGAAGCAAAGCCGATGCCGTTTTGAGCTGCGACGTGTTGGCAAGAGGGAGAAGAGCGAAAGTCAGCCGCTCTTCGGGTGAGCCCACATCAGCGAGCCGATTGTGCGTCCAAGTCTCGAGCCCAATACATCGAATGCATCAAAGCTGTCTCTGGCACACCCTGCTGCGGCGAGCCTCGAGGGCGCCTTCGCACTTGCCTGCCCCCTCTCCGGCCGCCGAATCGCCGAGATTGCCTTTGCTCGCGGTCGACTATGAGCCACGTGGCCATCATCCAGCTCTAGAATGCAAGATAATCTAGAACTTCATCGCCACTTCCAGCAGACGCTCCTCACGCCTTGCGTGCTCCGCTGTAGAGCAGAGGCTCAACTTCCGCCCATAGCTCGGCGCTCGGCTTGTTCATGAAAGGGAAAGCGTTGAAGAACAGCACGAATGCAAGATCCTTCTGCTTGTCGATGACCCAGTGGGTGCCCTGCGAAGTGCAAACCAGGTCAGCCACCAGCTTCGCCGAGCAGCAACGATGGACTCACCGTCGCTCCCGCCCAGGTCAGCGTATGGGGCCCTCGACCGTGGGGATAGTTGGTCCCTCCGATAGCAGTGAGCATCCCTCCGTATCCCCAGTCCACTTCACCCTCTCCCACCTCCTTCGCAAAGGGATCGCACCCCTCGGCGAACTTCCGGACCTCCTCCAGCTGCACCTTCTTATCATCCTCATCCTTGGAGAGATGCCCCTCGAACATTGCTGCAACCGTCTCCTTCTTTAGGATGCGAGCACCGTCCAGCCCGCCATGATTGAGAATCGCTTGGAGGATTCGGAGGAAGGAGGGAGCGCTCCCTCGCAGGCCTGAGCTGCCCGAGTGCTGCGAGGGATTGTCGGTGGAGCCGGGGTGGAAAGTGTAGGGTGCAGGTGGGTGGGCGAGGCTGATGATGCGGGGGTTGGGAAGGAAGGAGAGGTCGGTGATGCCAAGTGGTCTGCGGAGGTGCGAGAAGGTCAGCAATGAGCGCGAGAACGACGAGATGTAGAGCAGACGGAACAAGGGTCGACGCAGAGGAACGCTTGGCTCACCTGAAGATGCGCTGCTGAAAATAGTCCTCGAGCGGCAGGCCTGACACCTTCTCAACAATGAGGGTGAGCCAGTCGTTCGAGTGACCATAGTTCCAGTGCTTGCCGGGCGGACTGCGAGGAGGAGTTAGCTACAGCCTCTGACCTAGGAAGAGTAGCGTACAAGAAGACAGGAATTTTTGTTATGCTCTCCTGCGAAGCGAGAACCGGTCAGCTGCGTCGCCGAGAGCGCTTCCAAGCTCTTACTTACCCTCGTCGCTCCTTCAAAGGTCGGTCCCTCTACTCCGTGGAAGTCTTGCATCCTCTTGGTGTCGGCGTGCCAAGAGTGGGTGAATCTGCATTACGTAAAGGCTCAGCGACGGTCTCGCTCAACTCGGCGATAGACTTCCGACTCACCCAGCCGTGTGGGTCATCAACATCTCCACCGTCACAGGTCTTTCAAGGTCCACCAAGACAGGTGTCGTCCCATCCTCCTCAAACTTGTCAAACAGCTTCAAAGCCTTGGCCTCTGGCACAAAGAGCTCAGCTGGGTCGTCAACGCCGACGAGGCCTTGTTCGATGAGCTGCAGAATGGCGACGACGGCGACGAGCTTAGTGGCACTCCAGAGGTCGAATACCGAGTCCAGAGCGATGGGAGGCGAGGCGGCGAGCTGCTCTAGCGTAGCGGGGTGAGGTGGGAGCTGTTCGTAGCCCGCCTTGCCTGTGTACAGCACGCCCTTGGAGGAGGCTGCAGCCACGACGACGCGCGGAACTTGAGTGTAAGGGTCGACAGTGCATTTCCTGAGGATCTCGTCGATTCTGGCGGCGGCGGCGGAGTCGAAGCAGGCCATCGTGCGGCGAGCGCGGCGAAAGACGCGAAGGCAAGAGATGAAGGCGAGTAGAAGCTTTTCCCGTGCGCTGGAGCTGAAATAAAGTATCCTCGCTTGCTGTGAGGAGTGGACCGAGGCGGAAGAGAAGGGCGAGAAGGGAGGTGGGAGAAAGAGCTGAGAGAGACGAGCTGCCAAGGCGCTACCCTCCAAGACCGTGTACGAGCCTTTGGTGGCTCGCTACAGATTCCAGCAGATGCAGAGCAGCTTCCACTGCTCCCCTATAAGCTGAATCGCTGTTTCCGGCGATGAGCCCACACCAGGGGCTCAGCTCGGCGCTCTCACTTTCGACGCTCTCCAGCTCTTTGAGGGCTCGAACAGATCTGAGAAGCCTTCGCTTTGCTCTCTCGACTTCACCAGCAACTCAGATACACTAGCCTGATGTTACAACGAGCCCTGCTTCTGCAGACACCTCGGAGGGCAATGTCTAATCCTCGCGACAGTGTCCTTATAGGTCAATAGTACGCACAATCGTCTTCGTCGCCCGACTCCCCTCCTATAACACCACCCCACCGCCACACTACCGATCCTTCTTCCTCTCCAGCCGCGGCCGTGATCCTCCATTAGCGTGCGCCGCCCCGTTTGCTCCTCCGTTGGCGTATCCATTCGACTTCAGATCACCCTCGATGATGATCTTCTCGCGCTCCTCCTCGTCCTCCTCTTCATCCTCCTCTTCCTCCTCGTCATCGTCTCCTCCCTCGTCATCGCTCCTCACATCGTCGGCCGACTCGCCTCCGACGACAATCTTGTAGACCACGCGAAGGACTTTAGAGGACGGTCAGCTATCGAGGAGTAAGTACGAAGTCGCTCTGTACTCACTGAGACCGAACCAGATGCACAGCAGGACCTGCAGCGCGGCGAGCAGGGCGCAGAAGGTGTAGTGCGAGAAGCGAGAGTTGAAGTAGCCGTCTCGTGGCCGCCAGTCGTAGGGGATGACCGAGGGGAGCTCCGAGTAGACGCTCCAAAGAAGAAGAGGGAAGATAATCTGGCGGGTGAGGATCCAGATGAAGAGGAAGATGCCGAAGGTTACGTCGGCGGCCTTTGCTCGGCCGGTGTAATTGAGGAGCTTGGCGAACTATGAAGTTGAGCACGAGCATTAGCGGAGAGCTCTGAATAACCTGTGAGCAATCACGTACAGTGAGGAAGATGTCGACGAGGTCCATGGTGCAGAGGATGGCGTTGCCGACGCGGGTGTAGTTGAAGACGTAGGAGAAGGACATGAGCATCGTCGTGATGACGTGGTGGGTGAACATCTGCCAGTGGTCCTTGCGGCGCTCCTCGAGGTTGAGTACGATCATCTGGTGGATGTAGACTGCGAAAGGGGAAAGGGCGCAGCGCCGAGGTCAGCCTTTGCGCGTCGTGTTGCCATCAGAGGGCCGAGTCGAACGCACAAGCAGTCTGCACGAGATCTATAAGCGAGAGAGAGGTTAGCTATGCGGTTCACCTACACGCGCCGAGCAAGAAAGGGATCGAGCCGGACTTACAATACCACTTGGTGAGGGCCGGGAGAGCATCATGAGGGTATCCGATCCAGAACTCGCTCGTCCTAAAGTTCCGGTAGTCGCTGGTCTGCATGATGTACTGTATACGAAGCGACAGAGGTCAGTAGCAGCTCCGCTCGGAAGGCGCGACGGGCCCTCGCCGCTTACCAGCCCAATGAACCAAAAGACGGCTGTTGAAGCAGCTCGGTCAGCTACGGATCAGCTGAACGAGGATAGGCCGAAGCTCACTGTAGTAGCAGAACGAGTAGCCCTGCTCCGTGAAGCGGACAATAGCCCTCCTCTCGCGAATCCCAGCTTTCCTCGCAATCGGCTCCAAGACCCAGCGCATCAACGCCTCCCGGAGGAACCAAAACATGGCTACCCACCATGTAATGACATACGCGTCGCTGTTGAATAGCCGAGCGAGTTAGCCGGCAGCTCTTTAAAGAAACGAGGGCGAGACGCGTAGCGCACAGCTCCCCAACTGCTGCGCGCGAGCTGTAGGAGAGTCAAAAAGACTCACTCTCGGCCCTTGTAGTAGAGTGAAGTCCCTGGCTTCCTGAAGGAGACGTGGAGGAACTTGTGGAAGCGGTTGGAGAAGTGATAGGAAGCGTCGGGGGTATAGTGCGTTGAGAGGTGCAGGCGAGCGGGCGAGGTGAGCGCGTTGCCCAGCAGGATTAATAGGATGAAGCTGAGCGAGATTTCTGTAGGACACTTTCTCGTCAGCTGAGCTCCCTCTTGAAGCGCACGGGCTCCCTCACCTAGCTGTCTGGCCATGCACCAGGCGAGCGCGCCTTTGGATTCTCCCTTTGCCCGCTTGAGCTGCTTGTTGGTAGCAGGAGTAGGTTCTGCACGTGTTGATGGTGCAACTACTCGTTTAGTAGCCGCCATCTTGTCCTGCAAGCGACGAGCCGAGCGAGAAACGAGCGAGAGACGAGCGAGCGGGAGAAGGGAGAAGAGCCTAGCTCGACACGTCCAAGGCTCCAAAGTTCGACCCAAGCCTGCCGAAAGCGCGAACCGTGCTTTTCCTCCAGTTGGCTGCAGAGGTGAATAAAGGGAAACAGGATCACTTGCAGTCTAATCCTCCTACCCTTGGCGTTCGAGCTCTCAGCAATCTTCTTCCCTCTCCACAAACCCCCGCGCTGCTTCCCCTCCGAGTTCCCCTCCTTCCTCATTGTCCTCCTTGCTGAGGCGGTCCACCAGGCCCTCCGGGTCCGCCAGGCGGGAAGGGAGTGTACCTCATGTACGCTCCTGGTTGCGGTTGCATTTGAGGAGAGTTGAACACTGCGCCGAGGGAAGCGAGCAGGGGAGAGAGAGCGAGGGCGAGGGAAGGGGAGGCGAAGGGGAAGAAGGTGGACGGGCGAGGATGAGGTTGGGAGAGGGAAAGGAGGAGGAAGAACGTGTATGAGGCGCGAGGATCGCCGAGGGAGAGAGGGAGCGGGAGAGAAGGAAGAGGGTCAGCTCCTTGCTCGGCGATCGATAATCTCATTCGTTCCTCTCGCACGAGGGCAGTAGACTCACTGGGAGGTCCAGGCGGCGCTCCTCCGTAACCCATGTTGGGTGGCGGAGGGGGAGCGAAGTGCTGAGGCGGAGGGGGAGGAGGGAACTGCATGTTGCCGTTCATCGCGCCTGGTGGGAGGTGCTGCATCGGGGGTTGCTGCTGATTATCGCAGAGGTCAGCTTTGGTCTGAGTGAGAGGAAACAGGAGAGAAGAGACAGAGAAGACGTACAGGAGGAGCGAACCTCGGGTTAAACCCTCCCTGCGGCCCGAACCCTCCGCCTCCATACACTCCCATCGCACCTCCGTAGCCCTGAGGTGGTGGAGGGGGAGGAGCACCATGATGCATCGGCAGCGAGCCAGAGAGGTCTCCTCCTGGTCCTCCTCCGATATCGTCGGGACCTCCGGCGCCGGGGGGCATGCCCATGGGAGGGGGCGTAGGCGAGGGACCGTGAGGGTACATCGAGCGGTAGGGCTTGCCGGTGAAGGACCAGTTGGGGACTGTCGGTGAGCAGAAGGGTCAGCGCGGGAAAGCCGAGAGGGCAGAGAACAGCCGAGACGTACGAATGGTGACGGGCTCGTTGACCATTCCCGTCTTGAAGGGCGTAAAGTCCTCCTTGACGTGCATTGACGACGATCCCTTCTTGATCTGCTTGGTGCCGAAGAAGGGGTTGACGGGGCCTTGAGGCTCGGCAGGCTTGCGAGGAGTGAATCCCTGTTCAAGCAAGAGGGTCAGCTCGGAGCTAGGCGACGCGATCAGAGCAGACGGAGAAACGTACAGGAGTGAAGCTGCTGGCGTTAGGGTTGGGACGGAAGACGAACGCCGGCGCGTTCGGGTTGATCTTGCTTGCCGTCGACGCCGAGAGCGACGGCGAAGCCGATGCAGCGGGGGCACCTGCGCCGGAAGAAGGAGTCTTGCTCATCGCGGGTGCAGCGCTCTTGCCAGCAGCGGCAGCAGCAGCGGCCTCGGCGGCCTTTGCTTTTGCTCGGTTGGGGTTGAACGGCGGGATCTCGGCGATAAGAGTCGAGGTACCAGTGAAGCGAGGAGGCTGCTTGGCCCCTGATGCCGATGTAGCAGGAGCAGCGGGCGCAGCTCCCGAGGCGGGAGTGAGAGCGCGAGCGACTCGGACGGGGGATACGACGGGGGAGACGGAAGTGGATGCCGAGGTGGAGGGTGCGTTGGCAGTGGGAGTGAGGAAGGTGGTGGGCTTGGTGGTGGTGGAAGTAGGGATGGGCTTGCGCTCGCCGTGGCCTGCAATCTCGGCGATGTCGGCGGGCATGGGTGACTTGAGCTGTGGAGGGAGAGAAGATCAGCTCTCGCTTCTGTCGACGAAAGAAAGTAGAAAGCTCACCTTGAACGTCTGACTAAACTCGAGCAAACTGGCGAGCTTTGAATCCTTGTCCTGCCTCTCGGCGGCCTTGGCCAACGCATTCTTCTTCTCCATCAGCCTCTGCCTCTCGGACGAGACGAACTGCCTGAACGATCCCTCGACGGTAGGCGCTGCGGGCTTGCCATCCGCTCCAGCAGCGGCGACGGCGGCGGTGGAGCCCTGCACGGCGGCGGGGATCCTCGAAGTGCTGGACGAGACGGGGAGGCGCGAGGTGACGGAGATGATGGAAGGGTCCTGCAGTTGAGCCGAGGCGGCTGAAGCGGCGAGAGATTGGGCGGTAGGAGCAGGCGCGGGGGAAGGGGAAGGAGAGGACGAGGAGCCATTGGTGGTGGAGCTGCCGTTGGCGGCCGAGCGCGAGAGGGGCGTCTTGCGAGCACCAGGGGGAACGTAAGCTCCCGATCCACGGATGACACCCGAGTAGCTATTGTAAGAGAGGGTCAGCGAGGATCTAAACGCGTGACGAGACGCGAGCACATACCGGTCCTCCTCGGTGAGACCGCTATCGTCGACGACACCGCGCTCCTCGGCGATGTGAGCGTTGTTGGCGAGAGCCCCTCCTCCGCCCTGTAATGTAAGATCGTCAGCTCTGGTACAGACGCGTCGAGAGCTAGGTGGAACGCACCTTTAAGATCTCGCGTTCGAGCTGAGCGGCACGCTGCTCCCTCTGGCGATAGTCGGCTCCGCTCCTATCGAGCTTGGTGGTGTAGAGCTCCTCGTGGTAGTCGGTCCTCGTGCCGTAGAGGCGCTCGTTGGTAGCAAACTGATCCCATGCCTTGGCCCCGCCTTGACCCCGCTGCTGCTCGTCATCCAGCCCACCCAAGCCACCGTCTTCGATGCCTCCTCCGCCATAATCCGCTCCCGCTCCCCAGGCCTGCAGCTCCTTCTCCTTGCGGTCCGAAGCGAGTCCGGTCACCTCCGTGTCCGTCTTGAAGGCGTCGCGTTCGGAGGGTCGAGAGTCGAGCGAGATGTCGACGGCTTGCAGTTCCTGTAGGTCTTTCGCTTGGATCAAGAGGGAAGGGCGGAGAGGCGAGTCGGGCTGGTCGACGAGCTGAGCTTGGCGCAAGGCCAAGTTGACTTCGCCGTCGGCGGTGGCAGCCGAGAGGATGCCAGAGAAGCGCTGGCCTCCCTTGACCGTGGCTACCACTTTGGAGCCCTGTAGGACGGTAGAGCGGGGGTCAGCAGCTGGTAATAGAGCTCCATCTGTAGTCCTCTACATACGACCAAAGCAAGCAAGAGAAAGACGAGACGGTCATTAGGGATCGAAGGAGGAGGCGAGCCGCCAGGTCGGGCTCCTGCGCGCCTGTAGGTTTGTAGGTTAGCGAGTGTAGTACATCGGATGAAGTGTGAGCTTACTGCGCTCCCTTTGTAGCCATTTTATCGCTGTAGTCGACTGGGACCAAATGAATGGCTTAAGTCCAAGCCGTCTCATCGTTTCGCTTCTCTCCCTCTCCCCCGCTCTCGCTCTCGACCGCCTTTCATCTCACTTTCTGCACCTCATCATGTCGTCCACTCTCGAAGATGTCAAGCCAGATACCACCAACCGTCGTACAGAAGCAGACTCGGATGACCTCCATGTCGACTTGGACGACAGCAGCTTGCACGGCGATGAGGAGGCAGAAGCAGCCGAAATCGCCGCTATGAAGGCTCGTGGTGAGTTCACTTAGCTTCTAGCTAGTGCTCTACAGCTAATCTGTAGTTCCACAGTCGCCGAGATGGAAGCAGAAGCGGCCAAGCTGAGGGAAATGACGGCGGCGAGCGAGCAGAACAGCGCAGGAGGGGAGCAAGGCGGCGATGCGACGATGAATGACGAGGACAAGGAAGCAGTCGATAGCAGGAGCGTCTACGTCGGCAACGTGAGTAGTTCTACAGGCTAGCTGCTGAGCTGCTTTGAGCTGACCTTGTTTTGCTGCTGCTGCTCGCTCTCATCACAGGTCGACTACGCTTCAACACCAGAGGAGATTCAAGCTCACTTCGCTTCCTGTGGTACCATCAACCGAGTCACCATCCTCTTTGACAAGTACACCGGACCAAAGGGGTAAGCTTCGCTTCTCGTCTGCCCATCTTCCCTTCTTCCGCTAATCCCCTTCTCCCTATCACTAGATACGCCTACGTCGAGTTCGCCGAGCCCTCTCTCGTCGCCAACGCCGTCCTCCTCAACGAAACTCTGTTCCGCGGTCGTGCGCTCAAGGTTCGCTTCTCATCCTTTGGCTCCTCCTACCCTCTGCTGATCTCCTTCTGAACCTCTCGCAGGTCACTCCTAAACGCACCAACGTCCCTGGAATGAGCGCACGTGGACGTGGACGAGGTGGACGTGGTCGCGGAGGCTACAGGGGAGGCTACCAAGGAGTAATTTGGCTCGGCCTCACCAACTTCCACCCGAAACGGAGCTGATACTCTGCATCAAACAGGGAAGCGGCTTCTCACCCTACGCTCGTGGCGGAAGGGGACGTGGACGCGGGCGGGGAGGCCCTCCCATGTACTAAGCGTGGAGAGGCGCTCGGCGATGAGATGGCGCTCAAGCCGAGAAGGATTCGTTGTAGCTTTGCTCTAGCGCGTACAGAGGTCTACAGAGGACCTTTGTGCAATAGCTTTGTACTGTCTCTGTTTTCATATCTTCCCCTTGCGGCCGATTGTGAGCGAGCTCGGCGAAGTCAGCGCTCGGTCTTCCTTCCCGTCTCGAAGCAGGCTCTTCGCCCGGCCATGAGACGCTCAGCAAATCTTCAAGGGGTCTCCTGCGGCTCACCACCTAGCGCGGCGACCGGCGAGGAGACCTCCACGCGTCTCATTTCGCTTCTCTCCTGCGTGGGCGACTTCGCTTCGGCAAGCTCTCCTCACGCGTTTCGCAGAAATGCTAGGTAAGATACAGCAAGCTCAGTCTCGTCTCCTTCGACTCGTATCGCCTTCCCTCCGAGCAAAGATAGTCCTCTCTCCACAGCGCTCGACCGACATCCGTACTTCGCGCCGAGCTCTTGAGAACCCGCGGTCCCCGAAGTGTCGTCCATCACACAACGCAGCGCCGTGCGCGAGCGGTCTCCGATCAGCTGGGCTACTCCGTCGAGTCCCACTGACGTCCCAAAGTGCACCATCGACAGCTGAGGTGGGAGACGAGAGACCTGCGAGATGTAGACCACTGCGCCGAGGATGTGGACGTTGCGCAAAGCGGCACAGTCCGCCAGCGCGTCGATGAGTTGGTCGGGAAAGATGGACTTCAGTGACTCGGAGTTGAAGTTGAGGGTGAGGTCCGAGAGGTGGGAGAGTTGCGGAAGAAGAGATGAGGCCTCGGCGGCCGCCGGTATCGCAAGGTCGAGTGTACGAAGGGTGGTTTTTGAGCAGCTCAAAAGCTGCTCGAGGAACGCATGAGGGATCTGCATGTCCTCATCCTCGACTGCGAGGGACGTCAACGCGAAGGCAAAAGACGGGGCGAGAATCTCATAGAGGGGAAGTGAGGCATCGTCGTTGTGAACGATGAGCCGTTTGAGCTTGGGCTGGCACGTGAGGAAAGCTGGGAGGCTGGGTGTGAGC
The DNA here is from genome assembly GCA_001600635.1 of Leucosporidium creatinivorum. Classification (NCBI taxonomy): domain Eukaryota; kingdom Fungi; phylum Basidiomycota; class Microbotryomycetes; order Leucosporidiales; family Leucosporidiaceae; genus Leucosporidium; species Leucosporidium creatinivorum. The sequence goes on along the minus strand of BCKL01000001.1, from coordinate 301,650 downwards.
GAGATCTCGAGCTCTACGAGCTCAAGCTCGGCGTCGGTTAATTCGTCTGTCAGGACCTCTGCTTCTTGGTACCAGGTGTTGATCGCGCGAAAGCTGGTGATGCTGGTGCACGATCTCAGAAGCGAGCTGAGCTTGGCCATAGGCACGTGGATCGCGGTGCCCTCGCAATGGTAGCGAAAGGCGAGGCGAGTGACTAGACGCGCAAGGCGAGGAGCCCGAGCTAAAGCCGATTCGACCGCTTCCCCATCACAAGAGACTAGACGGTGTTCTGCTTCTGGGCCTTCGGGGGTCAACGACTGTAAATCGTGTGCGGATGGTGGCGAGTTGTGGTTGTTGAAAGAAATGGAGATGCTGCGGTAGAGCGCCGAGCGAGCGAAGGGGAGGATGCTCTGCGAGGCGACTCCGAGGCAGAGGTGACGAAGGGTGGTGTAGTCGAGGTGGTCGCGGTCTCCAGCAACTTCATCGACGATTTGGGCGAGTAGCTCGACGGGTAGGCGAGGCGAGGAGGGAGGCGAAGCGAGGGGGGAGGAGAGCTCGGCGGAAGTCATATCGGTCGAGGGTATGAGGGAGCGGTGAGGGTGGTAGCTGTGGGGGTACATGAGAGGATCAGCTAGGCTCTTGAGAGGCTTGCAGTGAGCTGCTTCCTTCAGTTGAGGTGAGCTTCGCGAAAGAGAGCTGAGCGACCCGAGCCGAGCTTCGTCCGAGCAAGCGACGTCTTCTGCGAGCAGTGGGCAGATGTAGGTCAGTTGCAGCTCCAGCCAGCTTCTTCTGTAGCCCTGCTTCGCTCCCAGTCCTCCTACCCTCGCCGTCCGCCCGCTCGACGAGGCGTGGGTTCTGCACCGCTGTAGCGCTTCCCGTTGCTGTTCTCTTCCAACAGAAGCACTAAACTAGACATCAGACTCACCTGTAGCTTCCGGGCGATCTCTCAGTCGAGCAGCACGTCCTCAGCAAGCTTCAATCCCGTCCTGAGCGCGGTTCGAGAGTGGGGGAAGCTGGTGCTGCTGTAGCTGAGCGAGTTGACGGTGGTGGGGAGTCTGCTGTGTAAGTAGAGCTGAGCTTCGATGGCCTCCTGTAGTCGAGGTCGAGAAAAGCGAGGTGACGAGCAAGTTGAAGTAGGAAGGTGAGCCGCCTTCTCGCGCTCGGAGCGTCGAATTTACCTGACCGGCAGACTCGTCTCAGCTCGCCATCAGATTCTCGCACAACTCACCCGACACTCAGCAGACGCCAGCCGTCTCCCTGTCCCTTCCTGCATTATTTTGAGCTCTCGGCGTAGCTCGCGCTCGGACTTCGCAGCTCTCGCCGACTCCTGCTACCTCGTGTGGATCGCCTGGTTGAACACGATGGTAGAAGTACAGCAAGAGGTCATAGACGAGAAAAAGGAAAGACCGAAGACTAAAGAGGTGGGGAGTAGAGAGCCGACCGAGGAGGGGAAGGGAGAGCTCGGCGGCGTCGAAAGTGCCAAGTGGAGCGGAGGAAGAGCGTCTTTGTAGCGCTTCACTTGTGGCGGACTGTAGAGAGGATAAGGGTTAGCATAGAGTAGCACGAAAAACTTAGATCGGGTCCTTGAGAGGCTGGAGAGGCGACTCACTGTAGCTGTGAGGGGAAGAAGGAGGCAGTACAAGCAGGAGCTCGCGGTCTCTTCGAGTCGAGGATTTCCCGGCCTCGCCAGCTCTCTGATAAGTAACATGGCAGAGAATATATAGACTATGTCGCATCTCTGTCGTCCATGCTCCTGTCTCTCCTCTCTCTTCCTCTCGGGCTCGCTCCTCAACCTGCGGCCCCTCCTCGCCATCTTCATCACCGTTCGGCACACTCGTACTCCACCGCATAGGTGTAGAGCACTACGCTGCGACTCCAGCAGGCCTTTTCCAACGCTCTCCGGTCGTCCTCGCTCTCGAAGCGGCCGGCGTCCAAGCGCCGAAGGCAGGGGGAGACGTCGGGGGTGAGGTAGGCGAGGAGGGTAGTGAGCGAGAGGGGGGGGTAGCGGACGTCGAGTGAAGATAAGGTAGTGGGTAGGCGTGCGAGGAAGTCGATGGCCTCGGCGTGCTTGACGATGCTTTTGGCGCTGGAGAGGCGGCGAGGGGAGGAGAGCTCGAAGCGAGCGAGCTCAACGCACGTTCCAATGAGGGAGAGCGCGCTCTCCAGCATGCGCGCAGTATGCCTGTCCTGATACGACCTGGCTTCCATCTCGATGACCAGATCTTGCAGGCATGCGAAGGGCGAGAGGTCGGCGATAGGCTTCCAGTCGTCCCGCTGCGGCGTGATCAACAGGCGGCGCAAGGAGGAGTGGGAGTAGCCGAGGAATCCGTCGAGGATCCTGGAGACGCTGACGTCGCAGACACTCTTGATGTCGAAAGAGGTGAGCTGCCAGGGTGGAACGACCAATCGTCCCTTGGGCGCGTACGAGTCGATGCTCAGGTGGGTGAGAGTGTCCATGCAGGTGAGGATGGGGCTCGACATCTGGCCTGCGATCCCTCCAACATGCATTGAGACAAATGGCCTGGGGGTAGCCGGTAGCGTTTCGGCGATCGCCTCCCAGCTGATATAGCCACAAGGTTCGTCAAACGCCCGAAGACTGGGGCAGAGCGCAACAGCGCGGCGGAGCTCCTTTTCGGTAGCTGGACTCCACTCCATGAAGTCAAGGTGCAGGTGCATGCGAACGACGAGTTGGGCGAGTTGAGGATGCGCTTCGAGGGTGCGGATGAGGCGAGAGGCGGGAGAGGCGGGCAGTTTGAGGATCTTGGCTCGAGAGAGTTGGTAGCCGTACTTGTCGAGATGTTCCTTCTCGCCTCGAAAGAGCACGGTGTGGTACAGCGCCTCCTGGGCGAAGGGAAGAAGCGAGCTGGAGAGAAGGCAGCAGGCGGCGGCGTGCGACCAGTGCAGCTCGGCGACATCGGTAGTGATAGTTTCTTGGACGATATGGGCGAGTAGCTCGGTGGGTAGGCGAGGAGAGGAGGGAGGTGGAGCGAGGGAGGAGGCGGGGAGCTCGGCGGAGGTCATGTCGGTCAAGGGCTGGAGAGAGCAGCGAGGATGGCAGCTGTAGGTGAGCAAGAAAAGATGAGCTAGAGTTTGGAGAAGCATGGGGCGAGCTGCTCACCTTCAGTCGAGTCGAGGAGCGCGAAGGAGAGCTGAGCCGAGCTGAGCTTCGTCCAAGCGAGATCTTCTGCGAGCAGGGAGAGAGTCAGGTCAGCTAAAGCTCTATCCTTTCTTCCTGTGTAGCTCTCGCTTCCTCCCAGCCATTCGCCCTTCGTCGTCCGCCCGCTCGACCCTCAAAGGGTGTGTTCTGCTCAGCTGTAGCTCTTCTACCCGCTCCCCACCACCACCAGCAACACAGTAAACTTCAGACTTACCTCTAGCTTCCGAGCGGTCTCTCACTCAAGCAGCACGTCCTCAGCAAGCTTATGTCGCGTGGTGAGCGCGATTCGAAAGTTGGAGAGCTCGTCCTGCTGTAGCTGAGCAAGTTGGCGGTGATAGGGCGCGAGCTAGTGATAAGCCTGAGCCATGATAGCTCCCTGTAGCTGTAGTGGAGAGAAGCGAAGAAACGAGTAAGACGTGGCAGGAAGCAGTGACTGAGCAGGCTCTCGCTCGGAGAGTTTACCTGTCGGCGAGACTGACCTCACTTCTGCTCGTTGTCAAAATCTCGTACAGCTCTCCCGACACGGTGAAGACTCCAGCACTAGCTCTCTCACCTCCTGCCTCACTACGACCTCTCGGTGCAAGCCTCTCGCTCTTTCGGACTTCGCAGCTCTCGCTATCTCCTTGCTGCCTCGTGTGAATCGCCTGGTTGAACACGATGGTAGAAGTACAGCAAGAGAGTCATAGACGAGAAAAAGGAAAGACCGAAGACTAAAGAGGTGGGGAGTAGAGAGCCGACCGAGGAGGGGAAGGGGGAGCTCGGCGGCGTCGAAAGAGCCAAGTGGAGCGGAGGAAGAGCGTCTATGTAGCGCTTCACTTGTGGCGGACTGTAGAGAGATGAGGGTTAGTATACAGTAGCACAAAAAGCTTAGATCGGGTCCTTGAGAGGCTGGAGAGGCGACTCACTGTAGCTGGCGACGACCATGGCGTGATCACGCTCGTAGGGCTCTGAAAACGGCGCGATTCGTCAGTTATACTCTCTAGCAGCATTTTCCACGTCCCCAGCAATTGCAACGCACCGAGAGTCAGCTGCTCGTGGGGCTTGAGCATCTCCTCCTGCATCTTCTTGACCTCGCTGGCGAAGACAACCTCGGCGGGGGCGGTGGAGTCAATGCAAGTGGCCTTGATGGAGATGAGGACGTGTCCGTTGTTCTTCAGGAAGTGGTGGGCGTTGAGGGCGACGATACGAGCCTGGTCGGGCTGGGCGACATCGGCGAAGCTGGAAAGGTCGATAAAGGCAGGGTTGAAAGAGGGCGAGGATGGTGATGAGGTGGTAGCAGAGTCGAGGAGAGAGTGTAAAGGATAGGGAGAGCGAACAAGTCAGCTGCTGAGCGCGAGAAGCGAGGGGGGAAGGCTCGGACGAACATAACGTCGACCATCGACATCAGCATGCGGTACTTGTTAGGGTGACGGGCATCCTCAATGATGGCTGTAGGTGCATACGGGTTAGTCGATATCTCGACAGCTGATCAAGTGCAGCGACGAACGGATAACGTTGGTGCGCTTCTTAGCCATGTTGATGAGATCACGTCCAGAGCGGTGGGAGAACTCGACGGCGTAGACGGTTCCCTCCTACAAAAGATGTACATCGTCAACGAAAATCTCCACGTCCTCGTGAGCACCACAGCAACGCACAGGTCCGACAACATCAGCGACGTGGGAGACCGAGGTTCCCGAGGCGGCTCCAATGTAGAGGACCTTCTTGCCGGGGGCGATGTGGATGTCATCGAGACCACCGAGGATACCGGCGGCCAACTTGGAGCGGAAGGGGTTCCACACGCGGTACTCGATCTTCTCGGCGGGCAGCTCGGGGTTGGCGTTGGGCGACTCGATCGAAATGCGCTTCTCGCCGTAGACAGAGTCTCCGGGGACGAGGTTGCGGGTGACGAGAAGATGCTCCTTGCCCTGTAGGAGATGAAACCGAGCGTCAGCTGTAGCTCTGGGCAAGTGCGAGTCCGAGAAAAGCGAACCTTGGCGACGAAGACTCCCGGGTGACGGTGAGGCTCGAGGATGACCTTGGCAGCTCCTCCCTTGGCTCCGAGTCCACCACGCGCTCCTCCACGTCCTCCACCACGTCCACCGCGATCTCCACCTGATTAAAAGCGAGAGAAAGTAGAGTCAGCAGCTGAACTCGCCCCCCAAGGCTTCGGATGAAGAGCTCCGAAGCTGTAAGGGACTAAAGGATCCATACCTCGCGCACCACGGGGAGCACCACGTCCTCCGCCACGTCCTCCACCACGTCCTCCACGGTCACCACCGCGGGAAGAGAAGCCACCTAAAGCGAAGAGAAGATGCGGGTTTGAGTTTCTGCGTCTAACGAGCGGGGCTCTGTAGCAGAGCGCTCGAGAGCAAGCTGTAGCGTACCACGTCCTCCTCCACGTCCACCGCGGTCACCGCCGAATCCACCGCGTCCGCCACCGCGAGCGCCGCCGCGTCCACCACGAGGAGAGTCTCCTGCGAGAGATGCAAGAGCGAGAAGTCAGCTCAAAGGCTCGTTGCAAGGGCTGCCAGAGCTGTAGGGCTACAGGATATAGCATAAAGTACTCACCGTAAGCCATAGTTAGGTCTGTAGGGAGTTTTGAGGGAGAGAAGGGGGAGCGAGTAGCTTGGTTGGAGGGCGAGAAGGAAAAGCTAGCGACGCTTGCCTGAGAGTGCGTTCTCAATACCCCTATCAGCTTTCACTACTTCGCTACAGCTTCGTAAAGCAGCAGGGTGAAGACCGAATCTGGCTTCGCAGATCTTGGCTTGACCTAATAGCATGCACTTGAGCCTCTCGGCGATGGCTTCGCTGGTACCCTTCGCCGAGTCGTCGTCTTGAGCTTTCAGAGTACACAAAAACGGGACCAGACTATAATTGCACAACACCCGATATTAGGACTGAGAGGTATACACGACCAAATGACTGCGATTACTGCTTAGCAGTCAAGAAGGGGAACTGCAAAGCGAACGCCGAACTCGGTCAGCGCGCGATCTGTCGCTGAAAGATTCAAGACTAGACGTACCCTGCCCTCGATGACGGACTCGAGCTTGGGGAAGATCTCGTCGCTTGTCCTCCCCGAGAGCTTGACGAGCTTGGGCACCGTGGTGGAGGGATCGACGTTGACCGAGCTGCTGGCGTAATGCGAGAGCAGAGGGTTGTTCTCGGCGTGGAAGGAGGATAGACGCTTGGCGAAGATTTCCTATTGGTGGTGTCTGAAATCAGTAAGGCGTACGCGAGCCGAATGATGAGGGAGATGAGAACGAACAGCCGTGTCGTCGGGGCGCTGGGTCAGCGGCTCGCCGGTGATGTCGTCTTTGCCGGGCACCTTTGACGGGTTGAAGGAGCTCTGTGTGACGGATGAGTGGTGGTCAGCGCCGACGCTCTCCGACCTGCAGAGAGGGCAGCTCACATTGTAGACTCGTCCGCTCGGCGCGTGAATCCACCGTTCTGTGGGAGCCAAGAGGATCAGCCGACGCTCATTAAAGCTTCAACACAGCCGCGAATCACCCTCAATACGCTCCAAGATGACCTCGTCCGGTACATCGAGCGAGACGACGATGTTTAGCTCGTCGTCGTACTTGGAGAGGAGCTGGTCGAGCAGGACGGCCTGCGAAGCCTTGCGAGGGAATCCGTCGAGGATCCAGTCCTATGAAGGAAGCCCAGTCAGCCAAGTCCTTGCACCTGTCCCGCAATTGGGACCCACCTTGCCCCGCAGAGCCTCCAGCTCGGGCTCGACCAGGCTGAGGACGATGTCGTCCGGCAGGAGAGCTACGAGAGGCAGTCGGTGAGCGCTGGTATACAGCCGATGAGTCACAGAGCGACTCTACGCACCTCCAGCCTTCATCACATCCTCCGCCCGGCGACCCAAAGCCGTTCCCTGTTGAATCTCGCGACGCAACAAGTCTCCCACGCCGACGGTCGAAATGTCCCACTCTGTAGGGAGAGGGCTAGATCAGCTCTGATCTGGTGTATCTGTATACGATCAAGCTCACTCTTGAGCAGCCGTTCGCCTTGAGTCCCTTTGCCCGCTCCTGCGAAACGAAAGACGGTTGGGGGTCAGCGGTGAAGGCCGGTGTAGGACAGCAGGATAGCTCACCAGGCGCGCCGAGGATGATCATACGCATCTTCTTGCTCGTTGGCTCTACCGTCGTGGCCAGACCGCGATGAGCTGTGGACGAGTGGCGCACGCGTTGGAGGATTGCGGGGGAGCGAGTGCTGCTGCAGGCCATTGAGCGAGCTAGCAAGGGAGTACGAAACAGCGAGGCCATGCTTGATAGTCTGACGAGACTTGTAGCAGAGTTGAACGAGAGAGAAAGAGCGACAAAGGGTCGGAACCAAACGATGCGAGGGTGAGAGAGCGGAGGAAAGAGGCGAAGGCCCGTCAAGTTCGGACTGATTCTCAGATGGCGACGTTGCAAGTTGGATCAAGGAGTTTGTAGGCGAGTAGACATGGTATCAGAAGCACTCGTCGGCGCTCTCTTGCCTCCGGGCTCTGATCAACAGCAAGTCAATGTCAGACTCGGTCGGCTCGCAGCGGTCTTCGCCGAACGAGCTTTTTGGCACGAGATACAGCACAGATTACAGCGCTAATAGACAACGAGAGCAGATAGAATTCGTGCTTAGAGTGTTCACTAGTCAAAGATGATGGGACGCAGCTCCGGGCTGGTTGAGAGATTGAGAAGGAGCTCGGCGGTGGCCTGCTCCCTCGAGTCAAAAGCCCGGCCGAGATTGGGATTTGGGGGCGCGAGGTTGGCGAACTCCGGGTGAGGGTGTGAGCTGTATGTGGTTGGAGGAGGGAGATGTGTAGAAGAGGGAAGCTGAGCAGTGCGCTCTGCCGGCGCCGAGTCGGAGGGAAGAGAGGCGGGAGAGGCGGTAGCCGAGTCCAAAGGAGAGTGCGAGGGTGCCGGCATGTGTAGACGACCCTCCAGAGTGGCGATCCGATTCTCGAGCTCCTCTACGTAGCGAATAGTGCCCTGCAGAGGATGACCGGTGAGCAGTGAACGCCGAGATCTTCGCCGAAGTCTTCGCCGAACCGAGGCTCACCTGCAAAATCTCCAGCTTGTGCAGACCCCCGCGCTGTCCATCCTCTCCAACATCATCATCCCCCTTCCTTCCCCGTTTACGACCTCGCTCCTTGGCCCTTGCGACCTTCTTCTCCCCTTCCTCTCGGCACTGGGGCACGAGCTGCCTTAGATGCGCCAAGCAGTCATTGATGCGCTCCCTCCTCCTCCTTTCGATGAGCGAATGCGAAACCTTGCGATTTGACTGAGACCCCGAAGCGCCAGCAGCTGCTCCTCCACTGCTTCCTCGCGACGGCGGCGGCGACAGCTCAAACGGCGAAGGCTGACGAGGAATGTTGCGAGCGGCGGTGACAGCCGCGTCTCGTTTCGGTCGCTTGCGAGGGGAGGAAGTTGTGTAAGAAGGATCTTCATCCTCGTCGTCCTCGATGGAGGGCAGAGAGGGAAGGCTGGGTGACTCGGCGCGGGCTTCCTGCTCGGCACAGTCAAGGTCAGCTCTTGTGCAGGGTTGTTGGCCACCTCTCAACCGCACCTGAATAGCCTGAGCGGGTCTGAAAGCTTCCTGCAGCTCATTAAAGTAGCCCAGCACGGGAGCAGTGAGCTCTGCTTCGCCAAAGGCGTTGTTGATGCTCGAGGGAGTCGCGCGAGCGAATCCCCTCGCTTCGGCGCTGAGCTTGTCGTCCTCCGGGTTCAGCAGGTAGGCCAACGACTCCGAGCGAGGTCGTTGGTAGTTGTGGTGCTGCTCCTCGCTGCCCGAGTCGGTGACTGGCGAGACCTCTTGACGCTGGAGCGACGAAGGTGGCAGAGGCTCGAACGAGACGAGCGGCAGCTTGGGCGCCGAGACGGCGACGAGGACGGACTGAGGTGTGGGAGGTGTCCACTGCTCTTGGGGCTTGGTAGTCATGTCGTGTTGGTGGATGTTTCGAGCAGAGAGAGACGAGCCTCACACGACTCGCGCTGGGCGGAGCACGTTCGGCCCTCCTCTCTGGCACGTTTCTTACTTTGAGATTATGACTTTACGAAATGCAGGCTTATCGCCCGCGTTAGCGAACTTCTAGTGACGTGTCAACGAGTTCCTCAGACGACCACACCCCTTGTACTACTGCAATTCGGTGAACCCCCCGCCGATGGAAGGCCTTCGCCGAGATGGCAAACGAGAACGACCGTTTCGCTCTGTCAGACGCACCAGGTGCACCGAGACTAGCAGGATGATTCACAACAACAAATCGAGAGTACTCTACATCGATATCCTTCCTCGCCCCGTCACCTGGCCCTTCTCGGAAGCCTCCGCCTCAGCCTCAAGCCGTGAGGACAGGCCTGCCCGCCTCATCCACCCACACCAGCCGCGCCCCCTCCAAGAACTTTTCCGTATCGTGTTGATCCTCCTTCCGGTAGCTCTGCTTGGCCGATACGATGCTGATGAGACTTCGGAGAGGGAGGGCGAGGTGAGCGTCGCCGGCGATGCGAATGTGGTCGGGCCAGGAGGGAGGAGATAGGGCGGGAGGGGATGACAGCGGCGAGTAAGATCGAGAAGGTAGTGCGGTGGTGGAGGACGAGACGGAGGGAAGTACGGTGGAGGAGAGGAAGCACGTCGCGTTTACTTCGCCCATCGGCGCTCGTTCGTGTAGTCCCGTGAGGACTGTCCAGAGAGCGATAAGGCGACTGTCGGTCCATTCGATCGACTTGAGCTTGCCCTTGGAGGACTTTGATGGCTTAATGGGGGCAGTGAGGCCGTCCGCTAATGGATAAGGCCATATCGGTGGAGAGGTGTGTGAGATGGGGAGAGGGCCGGAGATGGGAACGATCCAAGCACCGCGTCGACCGGGAGCGAGACTGCTGAGCGCGGAGGGGTAAAGGTGAGGGTCGTAGGAGGGTGGCGGGTGCGAGAGCCCATTCTCCGGCGCAGGGTCGAGGAAGGAGTAGCGAATCTTGGCGGGGTGCTGGCGCGCAGGGTTGCTGGTAGATGGCAGATGATCCTCAAGATGGCGGTAAGGCTTCACACAGAGTGTAGGTCACCGTGGGAAGCGAGACAGCGACGGCCGAGAGCAAGAGACTCACGAAGGGCACACACCGCTCAATCGCACCCTCCGCAGGATCTTCGTACCGCTCTACAAGCCCAGTAACATCGGCATCGCAATCGGCGCTGGATGTTGGTGGCTCCACCTCGACCGTGACCTCCTGCTCAAAGCGAAGCGAGCTCCGAGCGCGCGATGTGCTGTCGGCGCTCGGCTTGGGCGCTTGTACGCTCGTCGCTGCCGCCTGTGTTGAGCCCGATAGAGACTCGAGCCGGACCTTCTTCTTCGATCGCGTAGCATCCTGCGTTTGAGTCCCGATGAGCTCGTTGCTCGGTCGGCGGCGAAGGATGCTGGTTTGGGTCGCTGGAGGAGCAGATCGCTGGTAGAACGAGTTGGAGGGGATGGGTTGAGGAGGAGGAGGATTGGGTGCAGGGTGGGGATGGAAGCGGTGTCCTGTAGATAGCTGCGAGTGAGCTGCGAACGAAGGAGACGGAGGAGCGAGCGGTCTGAGCTAACTCACCAGCTGCAGCTGTAGCAGAAGCAGGGTTGGCCGTGCGAGGCAGGCTTTCTACATCTCTGTAGTTGACCTCGCCGCTTGTTGGAGCGAAAGCAGCAGCGTAGACGAGGCGACGAGCTGCAGCTTGTTGATCCCTCGCGGCTGTACGAAGGCGCGGGGGAGCTGGAGGAGGTCTTGGGTAAGAGCGAAGGGTGACCGAGATGTACGGCGATGCTTCACTCATCTCATCCTCGCCCTCTGCCTTTGTAGTCGAGTCGAGTCGGCTGCGAATGAGAGTACAAGGGCGAGCTGTGGACTTGGACGCTTCTCTCCCTCTTCCCCTATTCTCAGAGTCGCCTTTCGTTTTCTCGCCTTATCGCTTCTGCAGCACATCAGCTTCCAACAAGATGGTCTCTGCTACCCCTGACAACGCCAACCCCATCATTCACACCTCGGCCGCTGCTCGTCGACCAAGAAAGCGCGCAGACTCTCTCGACCTCTCGGACGACGACGAATGGGCTCGCTTGGGCCGCGATAGCAGTGACGACGGACTACACGACGATGAGCTGCAGGAGGAGATTGACGGCGACGAGATCTTTGGTGAGTCGCTGAGCTCAGCTCAGCAGTGGCGCATCTGGCGCGGTGTCGTCGAAGCAGAGTAGGCAGGCAGGCGGGGAAGGGGCGGCGGTTCGATGAGGGGTTCGTGCGATATATCCGACGACGCTCCTGCTACACAGCGGGCCTTGTAGTCGCAACGCGCTGGGCTCGGCAAGACTCAGCCAACTCGGGGTCTGGCCAAGTCGACTGAGCGGGAGAGAGGGGCAGCACGCTAAGCTTCGCCAAACAGCACGCTGACTCCATTGCACTACACCCACCAGACCTCATCCGCTCCATCTCGGACCCCGAGCATCCGCTCACGCTCGAGCAGCTCGCCGTCGTCTCGGCCGCTCAAATCACCGTCACTCACGGCGCCCGGCCACACGTCCTCGTCGAGTTCACTCCTACCATCCCTCACTGCTCCATGGCTACTCTCATTGGTGCGCGGATCTTGCTTTCGCCGGGGCTCTGGCGCGGCAAGGCTGACCTCGCTTTTGACTGCTACAGGTCTCTCCCTTCGCGTACGGCTGCTCAGGAGTCTACCAGAGCGCTTCAAGGTCGACATCAAGGTCAAGGAGGGCACTCACCAAAGCGAGAATGCAGGTGTGTGACGCCTTCTGCCTTCATGTCGTGCTCGGCGCTGACTACGCTCCCCTCTCACAGTCAACAAGCAGCTCAATGACAAGGAGCGTGTAGCTGGTGTGTAGCTTGTAGCTTTGGTGCTCCGAGTGTAGTAGGCGTAGGCTGACCAGCCCTTCTCATCACGCAGCCGCACTGGAGAACACCCACCTCGTCTCGGTCGTGCAGCAGTGCCTCTCCACCGCTGATCAGAGGGGCAAGGCGGTCTGAGCTTTTGGTGCAAGAATCTGTAGCTATATAGTGCTGTGTTTGTGATTATACGCCTTCCACTCTTGCCTCAATGGTTTCGTGAGGAGGATGGCCATTGGCTCGGTGAAGCTTGGGCAAGTGAGTTGCCTGTTGCTCTCCTCCCAAGAGCCTTAGTACCTTGCTGCCCTTCCTGACTTGTCTGTGTGTCCTTTGCACCTGATCACAGCCCAGTAATGGTATCTTTTCAAGCTCGAGCCTCGCTGATGTGAGAGACCGAAGCCGAGAGGTTGAGGAGCTGTGAGAAGAAGGAAGGAAAGAGGCAGAGAGGCGCCTTTTGTAGGCAGCTCGGTGGAGGCAGCGGTTAGATAAGAAGTCGGGCGCGATGCCAGAATAGTCGCCAGCTGGTACAGACCAGCAGGGAGCAAAGCCGAAGTTCGGGCGCAGCCCTCGGCGATCCCTCTCTTGACTGTGAGCCTTATCGCGCAATGTGGAGGTCGCTGGGCCACAGGCAGGGGGCCACACAGATATCTCCAACCGCCAGGCCGCGCCCAGAGCAAGCAGAGAACGGATCAGAGCCGGCAAGCCGGACGAGAGAGATAAGAGAGCACGGAAGTTGCTCTCCGTTGAGGGTCTTTCGCTATCTAGACGCGCCAACGCGGCTAGACGCGTAATATATGATCGCCCTCACTCTAGAAGCATCGGGGCTGCCGTTCTGAGCGCCGGGGACGTCTCCTCGAGCGCCGGGGCCGACTACGGAGTCGGGCGCGACTCTTCCAGAAGCGCTCCCTGTGTTTCTTGGGCATGCTCTGCACCATGACAGGGGTCCCAGGATTTACTAGATAAGTCACCTAGCTTTCAGTAGATCCCCCCCCTCCTCTGGAAAACCTAAGTTTAGAGTTGACAGCTGAGGGTTTGCGAGAGCAGCGAGAAGCGTTGATCAATTGAGTGTCCTTTTCAGTCACCTACACACCTGTTTAGCTTCTACTAGTCGTTACTAGTGATAGTATTACATCCTTGCTACCCTTTGAGGACCAAGTCGTTCAGCCCTTGACAGTTGAGCTCTCCATATCCCTTGATAGAGCACCTGGTAGGCAGTTGCTGGTGGACAGATTGGCCTCTAGTTGATCTGCTACCTGGATCTACTAGCTGATGATGGGGAGGTAAGCCTTGCGCCACTCAGGAGGGCAGGACTTCTTGGGCTTGAGCCTTGAGGAGCTGCAGGCCTGGCTGCAGCCGGATGTGGACGGCGCAACTTGGCTCGGCTTGTTGGGAAGGTATTTCTTGACAATGTTGCTGAGGTAGGACGGCTGCGGGAGATGTCACAATCCATCTGCAAGCTTCCTGGTCTGGATGCCGAGGATCATCTTGGTCGAGTTGCACTCCTCAAGTCAGAAGTTGTCCTTGAGAACGAACTTCTGACGGTTGATCTCACTCTGGAGGATAGACGTGTGCAGATCGTTGTTTACGTAGACGGCCATAAGGTGGTGCACAATCTTGTCGCCGAGCTTCTCGGTGCGGACATAGACGCAAGAGTCGGGCGCTATGGACCTGCAGCCGAGGTTCTTCTCAATGGCGCCGTTGTAGGTCTTGCGCCAGATCCTTCCCGACTGAGGTAGGCTGTAGAGCAACTTCTTGAGGTGCAGGAACTTTCCCTTGAGCTCGGGCATCTTGTCGACGACGGCCTTGGGGAGGGTCATGAAGATGTGGTCGACGTCCAGGTTGCCGTGAAGGTACGCCTTGTTAACTTCCGTATGCTCAATGAGCACTTTGTGCTTGGCGGCGATGGCGAAGAAGGTGTGAAGCAAGGGAGCTCGAAGAGTCAGCGCTAAGGTGCCGTGGAAGTCGATCCCTGCCTGCGCCTTGTTGCCCATTGCAACAATGCGGGCCTTGTACTTGTAGGGGATGCCATTCTTGTCATACTTGATGGTGTAGACAAACTTCGAGTGGACAATCGTGGTGTTCGAGGGGAGCTGCGAGCGGTCAACGAGGACTAAGACCTTGTAGTCGTCCTTCAGCAAGCGGATCTCCTCCTTCTTGGCTGCCCTCCATTGGTCAGCAAGACGCAAGTTCATGGCCTCCTTGCACGTCTTAAGTTTGGCGGTAGGGAGGGTGAGCTCGTCAATGGCCTCCTCGGCGAAGGCGGCGTTGCACTCGGCAACGAAGGCGGCGAAGGAGTTGTCAACCTGCTTGTGCAACGGGTCCGGCTCAAGGAAGAGGGGATCTGGAGAGGAGGAAGGCTCCCGCAAGCCCCCCCCCCCCCCCCSYYCTTTGTCCTCCTCGTTGTCGGTGGTGCTGTGCTCGGAGATGTCTTCGGCGAAGCGGACGGTCTTCTGTCCAATGGAGGGCAAGTGAGACGTTGAGGGAGACTTGGATGGTAAAGGCTGAGGATCTGGCTGCTAGCAAGCTTGACTGTGTGAGAGCTTGTTGAAGTCGAGGAGGTCGGAGAGAACGAGGGCTAGAAGCTCACTCGCTGTCTTTTTGTTTGCAGGGAAGGGTAACCGTGTAGCTTTTGCTTTAGCAGAGGCATCACAGTTCATTACCGCTTTAAGGCTATCAGAAGTATCATTGAGCTTCAGGCCGCGAACAACCCCTGAGCTCTCAAGCTTCTTCAAGGGTGAACTTGCGGTTGGGCTTCTCGACAATGGCTCCCGTCTTGGTGATCTTGATCTCGATGCCAAAGGTCCTGGTAAGGACGGCAGTTGAGATGAGGGTGTAGGCAAGCGACTCAACGAAGAAGACGGTGCCAAGCGTGACGGTCTTTCCATCAATTGTGCGGAGGTCGAGGGTTCCGACCTTGGTCTTGCGCGCTCCGGGGATGATGCCGTCAATCTCCATAGGCTTGATGGCCTTGACATTGCGGAGGATGGACGAGTCGCCGGTGAAGCAGACCGAGGCTCCACAGTTGACGACGATTGCTCCGTCAATCTTCTTCGCTCCAGCTTCAACTCCGACGAGGGCGCTGACTCCGTGTGTATAGCCAATGTTGCCAATGTTGGCAATGTGCACCGATCCTCCGTCATTGTTGGAGGAGGAAGTCAAAGTGGCCGAGTCGGACTTGAGCTCGGCGATGTTGGCGCTGGCGCCCTCCTTCTCCTTGGCCTTCTTCTTCGCCTCGAACCTGGCCTTCCTAGCGACGGCAAGCTCGATCTGCTTCTTCTCCTTGTCGGGATGCTTGCAGTCTTCAAGCCAGTGGATCTGCTTGCAAGCAGGGCACGGGCCGGGAGGTGGGCCGCAGTCGGACCTGCCCGAGCACAACTTGGACTTGTTGGCAACGAGAGCCGAGGAGGATCCGCCGTTGTTGCATGCGCTGGTCTTGAGGACCGCCTCCCTCATCAATGAGAAGAGGTCCGCGAGCGCAGGGAAGGTGATGACGTTGTTGGTGACGGTCGACTTGGTGGCGAGGCGGGGGAAGATCTTGGTCGTGTTGGCAAGCGAAGGAGGGAGGCCATGCATGGCGAGGATGAAAATGAGGTTGTTGAGGGTGAGTCCCTGTGTCTTGGCAAGCTCGAAGGTCGACTTGAACTCGCGCGTGAAGGCGTCGACGTCCTCAACGCTCCGCGACTTGCCAAGGTCGATCTTGAGGAGCTTGGTCGTCACTGCTTCGAGCGAGGAGGCCAAGGGAGGGTTGTAGGCGAGGTTGAGAGCGTCCCAGATCTTCTTGACCGTGTTGGCCGCCTCGGGAATGACCGTCTCGACTCCTTCGGCGAGGGAGCTTGTGATGAAGGTGCAGAGGTGCTCCTGGCGCATGTTCCAGATCTTGCGTTCGGCGTCCTCCTCGTTGGTGCCTGGGCAAGCGTTGCTGATGAAGAGGTTGGCGAGTGCGGGGCCGGCGATTGACTTGATCTTGCGCACCCAAGGCGTCCAGTTGGTCAGTCCCTTGAGCTGCTGGCTCTCAGGGAGAGGGTTGTAGGAGGGTGGGCGGTAGGTGATGACCGTTTGGTTGGCCATGATGAGCTGCTGCTGCTGTAGGCAAGCGGGGCAAGCTGAGTGACAAGGAAGAGGGCAAGACGCGTGTGGGAGGCGATGGAAGATGCCTGCTGTTCCTGCCTTTTGGAGGGCTCCTCAAGTCGGGGACTTGTTGAGGGATGAAGAGACGGTGTAGGAGAGTAGGAGCAAGCTTGTACTGTAGCGTCCTAGGTGCTCCTGAGCGAGTACTAGTCTTGACCAATTAGGTAGCGTGACCGCTGGGCTCCACACGGTACGGAACATACACTTTTCGACCTTCTGTACCCGTACCGTACCGGTTAAAAGACGTATGTACCCGGTGCAGGTCGGTACGGGTACAGAGTGCACCTGTACCCCGAGAAAATGGGCGGAGAGGGCGAGGTCCGAGCTCGGCGCTGCCTGGGGAGGCGTGAAAAGCTGTATTCAAAGGTTGACCGCGAAAAAATGCTGTTCGCTACTGCACTGCAATGGATTTCTTTTGTTAACCGAGTCTTGTAGTGAATTAAAGATGCTCAGCGCTTCGCTTCACGAGCCGGCGAAGGAGGCAAAAAGCTTTTGGCCAGGCAAAAGCACTCTTGAAAACGTCCAACAAAATATTCGGAGTCTACAGAATAGACCACTAGGCTATCTGGGCCTCAAAGATGGCTAGTGAAGCAAGCTAGCTCGGCTGTAGACGACATTTGAGCCTCCGCCGAGCAACCTTCGCCGAGCTCTCTCAATCCCGCGGTTCAGTGGTGCAGTGGTACATTTTAGACCCCCCTGTACCTGTACCGCACCACTACCTCCAGGCGGGTACGAACGAGCTTCAACCGGAGCAGTACGGCACCTTTGGTACCGTACGGCGTGGAGCCCAGGTGACCGTCTGATTGGTCTCAGCGCGTTTGGGCTCAATAACCTATAGAGGTACAGAGAACTGGCGATGTACTCGATCAGACAGAGTCTCAAATGCATCAAAGACTAGCTACACAAACTCACCTGGCGATGTACTCGATCAGACAGAGTCTGAAGAGAAAGCCAGGTGAGCGCCCACGCCGGGGACTTAAATCCGCCTAAGTCCGATAGGGGCTCCCATCCCAAAACTCCTCCTCGCTGTCCCAAAGTTGGAGTAGAGACTGATACATGCTCTGATGAGCTACTTGAGCAAGGAGAGAGCGTGTAGAGCAAAGGGTGAGGAGGATGAGAGGTTGCCGCGCTCGGACTCGAACGGAGGTCGAAAGGAAGGGAGAGAGAGGGTGATGCTGAAGCTGATGGTGAGGTGAAAGTGGTGACCTAAGCATCCTGCTCAACACTAGGATCCTGCCCAAGGTGACGCAATGATGCTTTAAGTGTCGAGGGAACAGCAAGGACAATGGACAGACGGTCATTGAGCCACACTCGCAGCAAGAAGCCTCTCCGTCGCTCTTTGCAACATTGAGTACCTTGCAGAGACATGGGAAGCGTTGTCGTGGAGTCATCAGCTGTGCAAGGGTTGCTTCATCTTGTCAACCTACATCAGAAGCAACACTTTGTCTGGCTAGGATCCTGCTCAAGGTGTTTAGTTTAGTTTAGTTTATYGTGTTTCAGTCTATGTCAAGCTTTCGCCCATTGAGACCACCTTTATGAGTAGACAAAGCGGAGAGGATCAGGAGGAGGAGGAGGGGTGGCTAAGGCCTGGAAGGGTGCAGATACTGTAATAGTGTGGTGGATGAGCTGGGTCTCTACAAGAGACCATTGAGAAGCTACTCATCATCGTCATCATCAAGACTTGTGTTCACTGTTGAGACGGCCGACCACTACCTCATGATTGGCATCTACCACAAGTTCTACCACGAGATCATCATCATCATCTACCTCATCGGCTACCTCATCATGTACACCATCAGGACGTCTACCTCGAGTTCATCTCCCATAGGTTCGATTCCACTTCGGCGCGCCTTCAAGTGTTGGCCCTCTCTCCTCGACTTTTGCTCATCCCTCTTGGCCAGGTACTCGCTCAAGAGGGTTTACTCCCACTGGGTATCATTTAGGAGGAGTATGGAGTGATTTGGTGGAAGTGAGGGATGCGAGTCTTTGGGGGTTGTGTAGCATGTCTGTAAAGAGCTAGTCTGAAGCAGTTGACCTCAGGCTTCCATAACTCGACCTCTGACCAAAACCACCTCGCTGCCTCGGCCTCGAGCTCAAATGCGCCAAGTCCCGTCCCCTCGGGCCTCTGCCCAACTCCTCACTTCATCCACCTTGCACGTCCTCTCCTCTCCACAATAGTAGAGAGACTTCAATGCTACTCACCTCAATTTCCACTCATCCCTGAGCCTCGGCCTTCTTCCTCCGCTGATCCGTCTCCAGCTTCCCTGAATGGTAGCGAGGGAAGCGTCCAGTCGCCATTGCAAACCTCAGCACTGCGTCTGTGTGCGTATTGAGCAACACTGAGACATCCATGGTGTCCTTTGTGGTGTCACTGGGTGAAGTAGCAAGACCGGCGCTGCCTTGGCTGAGGCAGGGAAGAGCTGGCAAGAGGCAAGCTAAGGGGTTCGGCAATGGTTTGTCGGCTTGCTGGCGCGATGGGAGCTTCTAAGTGAGGGGGAGAGTAGTACTAGAGAGGAGGAGCTAAGCAAGAGGAAACTATTGAGAGAGCTAAACTAAGAGAGAGTGAGACTGGAGAGAGAGCGAGGCGAAGATTGGGGGAGGGACGAGGTTCGGCGACGAGGGGTAGGAGGGGAAAGAAGACAGGTAGAGCAAAAGTGAGACAACAGGAAGTTAGAGGGGGGTAAAGGAACCTCGTTGACTTTTCAACACGGGGTGAGTGGGAAGGAGTAGGAGTGAAGTTGAGAGGGGCGGGAGATGAGAGAGCGGAAGGGGAGGCTTGGGCGAAGTGAGGAGAGGTGGAAACTGAGCTGACGACTAGGAGCCTGCGGGAGGATTAGAAGCACAAGAATATGGGTAAATTCAAGAGCTTGCAGGGTCCTGAAGAACAAGAGAGGAAGAGAGAAACGGCCTATAAGAGGATTCTACAACAACCCTCGGACTCCCGCCGCAAAAAGCCCTCTACCTTCCTACATCCCTCGGCTACTGGTCTCCACCCTTTTCTCTACCCTCCTTTTTCTCTAAGACACCCCTCTCTCCCCTTCTATTCCTCCTCAGCGCCGACCCTCCTCGATCTCCCTCCTCCCCGAGCCCTTCTCCACCCCTTCCTCGCCTCCACTCCCCCCGTTCCTCGCTCACTCTACCTCCTAAACTCCCTGTTCCTCAACTCAGCCTCCACCGATGCCTCCATCCCGACAGGAAGGGGGTACGCCGACCCTGCGCTCGGCTATCGCTCCCTCGTCGATTCCCATCCCGTGTTGTTGCCATGAAGGTCGCCGTAATCGATCGGGGTCCTCGTGTCCTTTGTCGCTTTGTGACACTTGCAGAGAGTTCGAGTTGAAGGCAATCGAGCCGAGGAAGAGTGGTTCGGCGAAGGTGCGGTAGGCGAGGCGAGAGGTGAAGAGACGACGGGGGAGTAGTCAAGAATGATGGGACGGCAAGAAGGGGGAGTTCCATCAGGGGTGCGAGCTTGAGGGCGATGCTGGGTGCGAGGCGGAGTGTTGATGGGAGGCTGAACAAAGGAATGGAACTCGGCGACGGCATTAGGCCACCCTTGAAGGACCGAGATAGGCGAGTTGACGATGGTGGTGTTGACAAAATGAGTGACGTGATGATGATCTTGTGAAGCAGCGACGTGGGGCAGCGCCTCGGCGTTGTTGGGCGCCTCGACAACGGGCTCGGCGTTGACGTTCAAGTTGACGAGGGGCGAGGCGACGGCGAAGGGAGTCGAGGTAGGCGTGAGGGTGTGGATGACGTTGTCTGTCGCTAAGGCTGCAGGAGACTCTCTCAGATGAAGTTCTAATGCAGCAGAAAGAGAGACTACAAATGCTCACCTGCAGGAGACTCTCTCAGATGAAGTTAGAGAGAAACCTCCTGCAGAGGCAGCCCGCCGCTCCTAAGTCCCACTCAGAGATAGGGGTCTTGAGCTGAGTGAGAGTAGGAGCCGGGGAAACCCAATACCACTAGCAACACGCCCGTCTCGCCCCAGCACAGCGCTCCTCCCTCGGACGACGAGCATGATGATCACGAGACCAGCAGTAGCAGCGAGGAGAGCAGCTCGAGCGGCAGCTCCGGGAGCAGCGACCCGCAACCTCATCGCAAGACGCCCAGGGTCTCCTCAAGCTCGCCAGTCTCTCCCACCCCCGCTAGAGGCAGGGGGGGCTCCCCCGCCGAGCCATCTTTGGAGGCGTCGGATTGCTCAACTACAGCTTCACCGTCTCCAGCACCTTGTCGAGTCCACTTCAACCTTCCGCCCTCTACCTCCACCGGCAGATCACCTGACACAATGAGGCTCCCACCGGCGCAACTCGCCCCTCCCATCCCCTTCAGCGAGGAGGAGAAGGAGGCCATCAAGGGGAACCCACTCGACGCTGGACTTGAGCAGGAATTGGACGACGAGCTCGGCTTCCTCGCATCCTTCATGGCCAAGACGGGAGAGACGTTCCGCGACAAGACCGCCTTCCTCCGACCAGCCAACGAGCCACGGAGCATCAAGGCTGCCCTCAAGACGGAGCACGCCGACGATTGGAGAGCAGGACTCGTCTCGGAGGTCAACGACCTTGTTCACAAGTACAAGGTCATGTTGCCCATTGCCCGCAGGAAGCTACCTCGCGGCGCGCGTCTTCTCCCCTCCAAGGCCATCTTCAAGACAAAGCGAGACACCGAGGGCAAGCCGAGGGCTCACCGAGTCCGCATCGTAGCGATGGGCAACCTTCAAGGGAAGGACGACTACACCGAGACCTACTCCCCGACTCTCAAGTTCCCCTCGTTCCGCACCATGTTCGCCCTCGCCGCCGGGGACGACCTCCTCCTCGAGACCTGCAACGTCACCAAGGCGTACCTTCATGGCGAGCTCCACAAGACCAACCTCTACCTCTCCATCCCCGAGGCTCTCGTCGAGATCATGCCCGAGCTCAAGGACCGCGTCTTCCACCTCAAGAAGTCGCTCTACGGCCTCAAGCAAGCGGGTCGCTGCTGGAACAAGAACGTCGATCGCACCATCCGTCTTGAGGGCTACCTCCCCACCCTCTCCGACCCCTGCGTCTACACCAAGAAGTCGAAAGCCAAGGGCAAGAACGGCTGGGACTACATTGGCCTCTACGTCGACAACACAGCACACCTCGCTCGGGAGCAGAAGGAGCTCGACAAGCAGAAGGCGGCTCTCAAGAAGGCGTACGAGATCAAGGAGAACGGCGCTCTGACATGCCACCTCGGCGTCCAGACGAAGCGTCTCGCTGACGGGTCTTACCACCTCAACCAGCCGAGGTACATCGACGACATGGTCGAGGCCTTCCTCCCGACGAACCTCGACGCGCCGTCTACACCCCCCTGGTCGCCGATGCTCTCTCCAAACTCCCTTCGGCCGACCCCAATGCCTTGCCAAGCGACAAGTATCGCTTCTGCTCCCTCGTCGGCTCGCTCGCCTACTGCTCAACAGCCACTCGTCCCGACATCACCTACGCCGTCTCCAAGATCGCGCAGTACAGCTCGGGACCTCGCAGGGAGCACTTTGAGGCGGCGCTGAGGATCCTTCGCTACCTCAGGACGACCCACGAGCACGGCCTCCTCTACAAGTCGACCAGCGTCCCGCTGCACGGCTACACCGATTCGGCGTACGGCGACAATATCAAAGACGGGCATTTGACTTCGGGACACGTCTTCATCGCCGCGGGCGCCGCCGTCTCATGGTCTTCCAAGAAACAATGTTGAGCAGTACATTCAACGACCAACGTCGAGCAGTACATTCGACGACCAACGCCGAGTACATCGCGCAGTCCAAGGCRACTCACGAGGCCATCTTCCTCGGACAGCTCCTCATGGAGCTTGGACTTGGCGCCGAGCAGCCCATCAAGGTCTTAGGCAACAACACCTTGGCCATCGAGATCGCCAAGAACCCCAAGCACCACGAGAAGATCAARCAGGCTCGCCTCGACGAACGTGGCATCTCCGAAGCCGTCAAGCTCGGCCTCATCGACATCTCGTATGTGCGCACCGAGGACATGACCGCCGACATCCTCACGAAGCCTCTCGCTTGCTCCGCTTTCGAAGGACATCGGGATCGCATGGACGTCGTCCCTCCCCCCATCCATGGGAGTGAGGGGGGGTGTTGAGAGGAGCAGGACTTAGCCATCGCCGAGTCAACTCCGTCACCTTGCGCTGGCGGCCAAGGACGTCTCCAAGCTTCTTCCTCTTCATCATCTACCTCATCGTCATCACAAGCACCTCGTCTACTTCTACCAACTTATCCGAGGCGCTGGACGCCCTTCCTTTCCCTTCGCTTCGGCTCACTCCCCTTCGGCTCCCTTCGCCTCTCTCCATCAAGTCGACCTTCCTCCTCTCTCCCACCGCTCAGGACGACTGGAATCGACCTACACGGTGTGTACCACTCCCAAGGGGAGGGACACTTGAGGAGGAGATGTGACCCCTATCCGGGGAGGACTTAGGAGCGGAGGAGCACCTGCGGCTCTTGACCTCAGCCTTGTCTGAGTGTCTTTGCGCCCCAGGTGAGTGGTTGAGTAGGGTGTACAACGTTGCATTAGAGCCTTGTCTGAGTGTCTTTGCGCCCCAGTACACATCTGTACAAGCTAGTCTGAAGTAGTCGACCTCAGGTGAGTTTGAGTAGTTGTAGCATGTCTGTAAGGAGCTAGTCTGAAGCAGTCGACCTCAGGCTCTGATAGGTTATGAGCCCAATCGACCTACAACCCGACTGCTCCCTCAAAAGACGCAAGTCAAGTCAGACTTTGCCACCGGCTCCTGCGCYACACTACAGCTTTCCGGAGCTCGCCCAGTCGACCTAGGTCACTCCTAATCGACTACACTACACCCTCCCACCGCTCCCTCGTCAAGAGGACGGCTCAATTTCGACTTCCAAGTCGACGCAACGCGTCAGCCTAGGCTCTCGCTCAACAGCGGCTCCACAGCAGCCCCACCACCACCTCAGCAGCCATGGCCGGCAGCGACGAGGAGGACAACAAGGCGCCCGAGCGTATCGTTCAGCAGAGCGCCAAGGCTCCCAGCTTTGGCACTCTTGCTTCCGACCGTCATCTCATCGGCCCCAGCAACTACCTCAAGTGGGCCAAGCACCTCAAGCTCGTCCTCGGTCGCTCCTGCAAGGACCTCTAGCGGAGGTGGACGAGGAAGGAGGTCAGGTCGATGGAGGGGCGGAGGGACTTGGACGGGCGGGAGCGCCAACACAGGGACCATCCTCGCCACATCACTTTCCCCCCACGCTATTATTTACACTTCACGCGCTTCGGCGCCTTGCTTCTCCGGTTCCTCTTTTGTTCAGATTCTTTTCTGATAGACTACATAAGCCTTGGTAGCTTGCAGGTCTTTAAACGAGATATATTCATTCATTCGGCGGAGCCCGCTCGGGCGGAGGCAAGTCGGACAGGAAGCCTCCCAGCAACTGCCCCATCATCCTCAACTGCGGCGCCAGCGCCAACATGACGGGGGACCTCGCCCTTCTCACCAACGTCAAGTCGATCCCCAAGATGGCGATCAACGGAGTCGCGCCTGGAGCCGTCGCCACCCACGTCGGAGAGATCGCGCTCGAGATGCCCTCGGGAAGG